>VDFB02270651.1:558577617-558606791 GCA_007258455.2 Sequoia sempervirens | reverse complement strand
GGAATTTCTCTGAGCTACATTCAACCAGATCAATCCCTTAAGGGTCCAAAGTGCAAAATGGCTGCAAACTTCAACATGTTGTTACTCAGATACTGTGATGCTTAGAAACTTCTCGTCTAATCCTATAGGATTGCATTGGGAACCTCTACAATAACCTCTCTCATTTTTTGCTATATCAGAGGAATTTTTCTGTGGTGGCGAATTTAACTTGGGGAAAAATTGTCCAATGCAAGTAATTGAAAGTTGCAAAGTGGTGAAACTTTCGATTTGCAACTCGTGTGACCAAACAGACTATTCCAACATGTCTGAATAGGTATGTTTACGCTAGAAATAGTCCTCTTTCACACCCAAACATTTGGAATCACTTTGAGCTATGTTCAACCAGATCGACCCTTACGGGTCCAAAGTGCAAAAGGGAAGAAATCTTTGACGTTCTATTACTCGAAAACCGTGATGCTTAAGAATTCTTTGTCTAAGCCTATATGATCATGTTGGGCCCCTCTACAATAACCTCTCTTAGTTTTTGTTATCTCAGAATTGTTTTCCTGTGGTGTCTTGTTTTTACTTGATGGAAAAAGTGTCAAATGCAAGCAGTGTAGTGACCCCTTTATTAAATATTATTATTGTAGAGTAGTTGCATAGCCTGTATGGCCTAATGGTGACTCCAAATTGATTTTAATTATTGTTTTAGTGTCCTATCTATCATTTTGATATAGTTTGAGGCATTCCCATTGGGGTTGTAGAATCTTATTGAATTTTTCCTATAGGCGGGTTTGAAACTCCAATTTTAAGATTTTAAAGACATAAAAATATGATTATGGCCCATTCCATAGACTGTAACTCTTGTATCTGAGTGGAATGGGCCCAATATGGTAGGATTTAGTTGATTGAATGGTTTTGGGAGTAGGAGAGGTCATTTTGGGGTTTGGGCATGATGCCCTAGTTGTCAAATTTCAATGTTTTGAGTGAAATTTGATGGTTAAAGGTGGGTTAGTGAAGAAAAATATTGGGGAAGAAAATTTTGGTGATAGATTAAGCATGTTCGAGCCATTTGAAGCATGTTTGATGCATTGGTGAAGTGTAAAGAAGTTGGGAAGTGGGATTTTTTAGTAAACCCCTTTGTAACTTGCTAAAAATGAGGGTTTTGTATAAAGAGGACTTAGTGAGTGGTTCACTAACTAAAAGTTATAGATTTGGTGGCTTTATAGACTGGTAAATTACTGTCGATAGGTATTTGGGGTTGGAAGATTGTTTAGAGGAGAGTTGCTTTGTAAATTAGGCCTATTTGGCTTAAGGGGACAGTGTAGAAGCATTAGTTTGAGGGATTTGTTCCAAAAGAGTTATATGATATTTTGAGATATGTTTTGGTATACATTAAAGGGTGTCTAAAAATATAATTGGTTAATTGGTTTGAGAGTGGATTTGTGAGATAGGTCCAAGAAACTAGGTCTACAGACCTACAAGGAAAATAGTGAAGTTGTGAAGGGAATCACCATAGTTAGGGTTTTCCAGATTGAAGACTTGTTCAAGAAATCATTTGAATTTGTGATTGGTAATTAAAGGCCTCCCTAATCTACATCACTTCTCTCCCATTGCAAATTTTGGTGGATTATTACTTTCAAAGTATTGGGAATGCTTTGCCTATTTTCTAGTTGGCAGTTTCCATTCTAGAAGGCTCATTTCTTGATATATTTTATACTCATTCTTAATCAATTATCAAGTTAATAATCAGTGCATTTGTTTACAGTTATTCTTTTCTTTTCAATTTGTGCAATTTTGGAATTTGTAACTCTACTAGTATTCTTAGAAATATTGAATTTTTTTAACATCGACTAATAAAGTTGTTTAGCATCAATCAATTAATATTCAAGACAAACCATGAAGGAAAGAAATGATCAATGATAGAGATAACCAACTAATAAGTATACATGTGAATAATTCAAGCATGTACATGTGAATAAGGGAAGCACAAGTACTCAAAAACACACAAGCCTTGAAGTATACACACGAATACATAATATACACAAATTAATATAGAGTATATGCATGAATAGAAGTTATACACATGAAAACACATAAGTCGCAAAGTATACATTGGAATACACATAAGTCACAAAGTATACACGTAAGTTGTAAAGTATACACTTGAATACATGTAACTCATATCTATTGAACCATGGATTTATAATGCAAATATGGACACCATCGATAAAAAAGATTTGTATTAACCAAATATCCATGTAGGCATACATCAATATATGTCGATATAAGTATAAAATATAGGTACAAAATAGCCATATAGGCTTACGAGAATGGCACATAGGAATACAATGTCAAATATATCCAATACAAAATATGTACAAAAATGTCATATAGGCATACAACAAAGGGCTCTAGAATCAAAAGTCATTGCTCTCCATGCTCTCGAAATAAACTCTTTCCCTTTGCTTGTCGATCAGATGGTGATACGTCTGTCACTCATTTATGCTATAGTCGATGAGTGCTCCTGGTGCTCCTCCAAGGGTTTAGTTCTTGGTCAAGTCTTATATGTTATAATAAGAAGTAAAGACATTAATATATAGAAATTACATTAAAAAAATGATATATTTAACAAAAAAATACTTACCGCCATCTAATGATCACTCTCTATGAGGGAAATATTCAAATTCCCATGCTGAGGAATGTTGAAGCCTTGTATAAACCATCCAAATAGAAATTAAACTATGAATCAATAATGGTTTGGTTTTTCACTAACTAACATCTATAATAACGAGTGTAAATTGAAATTTAGTAATTTGCCTCATACCTTCCCTGTCAAAGCCATCGAGGATTCTATAGCAGATGAAACACCGATGTCCATTGCCATCTGAACATTTAGAGGTGTCTTTTCTTGCAACATCTGAAAATAAAACAACAAATTATTCAATCACAAAAACTACAATAGTGATCCACGTCATGACTTATAATGTATGAGATAATGAACAAAATTTTGAGTACTCATTAAACTATATATTTCTGACTATTATGCTTACTATTTCCCCTAGGTATCCATATCTTGTTCGAAAGCACGTGTTTTTAGGATTTTACCCATAGCACAAAGCTGGTGAACCGTTTGATAAAATGCTTTCATAGACATGTATGATAACTATGGTGGCATAGAGAAGGTAGTGAACTATTTGAAAAAATGCATCAAAGAAATGGGGTCTCATGGTGATGGAATACAATTACAAAAAAATGCACGTCATGGAATTCCATCACCATAAGACCACATTTCTTTCAGGAATTTTTTCAAACAATTCATTGCCTTCTCTATGGTATTATTGCTTACTATTATGCTTTGATAGAAATTTTTTCAAGCATCCATAGTTTGTTGGAAAACACCTATTTTAGGCTTTTAGCCATAGTAGCAAGGAAGTGAGTAGTTTGATAAAATTCTTTGGTACTCATGTATGGAAAATGTGGTATCATAGAAAAGGTGGTGAGCTATTTGGAGAAATGCCTCGAAGAAATGTGGTCTCATGGTGATGGAATGGCATTCCATCACCATGAGACCACATTTCTTCGAGGCATTTTTTCAAACTACTTAGAACTACCTTGTCTATGCTATTGCTTACTATTATGCTTTGATAGATTTTTTCCAAGCGTCCATAGTTTTTTGGAAAGCACCTTTTTTAAGCTTTTATCCATAACAGTGAGGAAATGAACTATTTGATAAAATGCTTTGGTAGACATGTATGGAAAATGTGGTAGCATAGAAAAGGTGGTGAACTGTTTGAAAAAGTGCCTCAAAGAAACTGGGTCTCATGGTGATGGACATCACCATGAGACCAAATTTCTTTGAGGAAAGTTTTTCAAACAACTCATTGCCTTGTCCATGCTATTGCTTACTATTATTCTTTCATATATTCCTTCCAAGCATCCATAGCATAGGCAAGGAAGCGAACTATTTGAAAAGATGCCTCAATAAAAAGTGGTCTCATGGAATGCCATGAGAAGCAAATGCAATTGGAAGCTGCTCCTAAACTTATTACTTATGCTATGTGAAGTACTTGCATCACTACTTATGTCGACTTTCTAAACAACTATATTGTAGTTGAAATTTTTTCATCTATCAACATCTAGTTATTAGTTATGGAATGTGAAGTAATGCTTTGAGTTTGAAAGATGTGCAATGCAACGTAATCAACGATATGAATATAAACTACACAAATATATTAAGTACAATTCATTAGTTAAACTCTTTTATTCTATTACTTGCATGTAGGTTTGACTAAATCCATTGGCACTGGGAGGTGTTCCCTCGAAACCTCCAATATTAGCCTATTCAACATCCAAAATCACATATTAAAATACCATTCGTAAAAAATGCTATTAACATGTAATAAATTTATAATTTTTTACTAGTTACATACCTCAATGGTAGGTGCTGTGGAGAAATACGCAGGTGTGGGGCCGGTGTATCCAATATCAACACTGTGACCCTACAATTTTATTAAAATCATATTTAACTAAATTAGTTAATCTTGCATTTCAAAATTGAAATTTAATAAATTAAATTCAATGAACATGCTAACTTTCACTTGAGTATCAATGCCATAGGCCACATGCAAAATGTTAGCTGCCCTTGCCATCTCCATAGCTGCAGATAGATCCTATGTAGCAGCCTCTTGAGTGTCAGTGGGGTCATATGAACAAATTGCCCCACAAGATTGACACAAATGGGATCGAAGCCCACCACTCGAAGACTCCCTTGGATGGCGTTGTAGAATAGGGCTGGCATGCTAGATGACACTCTAGGTTGAAGAGTTGATGGCCTACAAAGTCTCTACATCAACACTCTCCTTCAAGATGGAAGGGATGACGATGCGCTCATGAGGCGGCCTAGCAAGAGGTTGTCTCCCTTGCCGCATAGGATCCTACTATGCATCGGGTCTATCTTGAGCCGACCCCCCACCTCTCCCTTGGAAGCCCCTCATATCAAAGTAATTTGGGATTTTGTTCAAGATAAACTCACAGTATAGTTTCCTAAGGAAACACTGTGGGACTTCATAATTGTTGCATGGTGGGTCATCAAAAACCATGTTCCACCTATCCCAAAAAAAATTCCAATCTCTTGGTGGTGGAACCAATGAATAGGAAACCTCTTCGCATTGAGGGAGAGATTTGCATTTGACCATGGGTCAGTGAATAATGCGCACAAATCACCTTTTGTAATTTTTAAATCTTTTACATCTTTATATGATAATTTATCTTGGTAATAAGCCCTAGCTGCTTGCCTCCTATCTTGCCAACCAGTTAATTGTTTGTTGATTGAATCTACATGTTTTAACATTTCTTTCAGTGAAGTTCCTAGGGTCATTCTTTCCGCGGTTGAACCGTTTGGATCGTTCAATATCCTGATTAAATCCTCAATTTATTTTTTATTGTTCTCAATTTCCCTCATTAAGTTTTGTTGAGTGCCAGGAGGATGTTGAGGGATTGGTGGAGGAGATTGAGGTTGTGGTTGATTAACTTGAGGATTTTTTTGTTGTTGTTCTTATTGTGCTTGTTCAGAATTTTGTTCCTCTTGTTGCTGTTGTACTTCTTGAGGATTTTGAGGAGGGTTTGGAGGTTGATTAACATCTCCTACAAATTCAAAAAATAAATATAAAAAACAACCTAAAACTAACAAATTCAAAACAAAAAACAAACAATCCTTACCTTTCACACCTCCTCATCGACGTGGTAGCATCCTCGCAATGAAACAACAATCATTGATGAAGAATTTTGCAAAATACCTCCTCCTAGAACGTGAGCACGAAAAATTGGGGTTTTGGCCATGGGTAAGAGAAAAAACACAGTCAAATGCAAGAATGAATTCAATTTGTTTTTGTTTTTTTGCTTTTAAAAGGTCATCACATGAGTGCATTATAACACACTCGTGTTATGAGTTTTTAAAAAAATTTAAAAATTCTTGGGCACAGATTGGCTACCCATCTTCATGCACCCACCCCCATACAATAGGTGACTTATATCATAGAAAGGTTAGAGGCACTTGCAATTTTATTTGAGATTTAGATATTTATTAACTTAGACTTATTATGAGATGTAGATAATAGGAGGTCAACTAGTGTTTGTGTTTAGTTTGTTTAGTGGTACATGATAAATTAGATGAGTGAGTAGCATGTTGTGGTTTCTATATCTACTATAATGAAAAGGTATGTTGTAGCTACTCTTGTCTTTAATGATTTTAGTTATATCTATAGCTTGTGCTTAGATGTTGGGTTGGGTCCTGTTGTAGTTAAAAATTAATACAATATTTAGTGTGCCATTAGCTTGGCAACAAACCTAATCTTTCATATATAAATGAAGCATGTTGTTGTAAAGTATAATTTTGTTATGATGTGGTGGGGATGGTAGAGCGATGTTAGATAAATTTGATAATATGAAGAATGTTGCAAATATGTTAAAAAAACTAATAAAAATAAATCTAGGTTTAGATAGTGTGATGAAACTATTAGTCTCACATCTCCTAGTAAATAGTTCACAAAAATGATTGTCAATGATCTTATTGTGTCAAAGACCTATAATATGAAGGGTTTGTTGTTACTAACAACTCTAATGCAACTAAAAATAGAGACAATTATCACACTGGGTCATACAATTTTAATAAAATCCTACCGCTACATTACCTAAAACTAATTATTGAACACCTTTTAGTACTTTTGTAACCCTTCCAAGAAGAATCATCAAGTATATCTAAAGTATTTCCACTATAATTTAGATCAATATGTATACTATAATTAAGATACCTAAAATATCTAAGGATGCACTATTACATTTTGTGTACATGGAAAGGGTTCATATGTTGAGTTGTATAAGTGCTTCTACATCAAAAATTTCTAGAGGATGACATATTTGTCATAATTCATCTAGGTATTTTATGTTAAACCTTTAATAAATGGGATGGAAATTATAAATAGTTTTGAGTTAGATCTATATGTGGGAATTTTCCTTGGCTGATAGTGTGGAAATACTAAAGGGATGTAAGAACTTAAATAGATAAATAGGTACATAGGATACCTCTCAGTGAAAATAGGGAGGTACTCTAATTATAAGTTTGATGGGTAGAAATGAAATTAGGGGGTTTTATTAGAACCCTATGAATTCATGCACTATGTCATTGGTTTACTAAGTGAATCCCCTAAAAGAAGGCCATAAAATTACTTTTATCTCTATCACTTGATAATTAAACTATAGCCAAATTTGACGATATATACTTTAATTGAAACATGATCAATACTCAGGGGAAAAACAACAAGATTCAAGATAGCTACTCTTACCTTTTACTATTTAAGCAAGAAACATAATATATACATATATGCAACTATATGTGGCTGATGCATGAAACAAAAATACCCATGCCCAATCATTGAATAAAGAAAACATAAATACTTAAGTCATGTGCAAATACTAATAGCAAGTCCAAGAACAAATAGAATAAAACCATATGGATTAAGGTAAAGAATTAAGATTTATAAATAAATCACCATCAACATAAACTAGGAGTTGGATAAGACATAAAAAATTTAGAGCTCACAAAAGGCTACGATATCAATAATAAGGCTTCTTTGAATCATTATTGGAAAAAATAAATAAGAAGATTAGTAAATAGAGACTGTGAACATGAGGTAAGGAACCAAATTTCTATAGGTAAAGGACTAAAGAATGAAAAATAAGACACATAGATATATAACTTTGATTCTCAAATTGGGTGTTAATAGGAAGTTAGGGGTTGTTTAGAGTGTCTTCTATTACATATAAAGGTGGAAAAAGAGAAGGAAATCCCACTAATTTAGCTTATTCAACTCAAGAATGAGTGCCAAAATGGGTAGATGATGAAAACCATGTAGTTTAATTTGTAAAAATTATACTATTTTTTATCAACCTCATAAACTTATGCTATGATTTGTCACTAGTTAAGAAACATCTCATTTCTCAACACAAATGGTTGTTGAAAGTATTGATTACTTTCAAGTTGCACTATCGAAAAGGTGAAATATTATGGGTGTGATGAACAAAGCAAAGGTAATCAAAGGTGTGTAGTTTTATGGGCTTAAGTACATGTCAAAGGTTATAAGGTAGTGGTTGTGTATGGTAATTTCTTTGGCACTCGAATAAGAAAGATAAGTATAATAAAAAGATAACAAATCTAGACATGTTATAAATCTAATTTAGATTTAGGTTTTATGGTTTAGGGTTTTGATTTCTAAGTTAAATGTGTCCAATTTAGGTTAAATTCTAGTTAATTTAGGTATAGTTTTTATGGTTTTCAATTTACAATTTAACATTTTTTGTTTCATTGATGTTTTTAGTTTTTTAAATGCAATTTAAAAATTATAAAATATTGAACCTAAAACAAACAAAAACTAAATAACAATTACAAAATAGAAATGAAAGATATAAAGCAAAAAAAAGCATAATTCAACCAACCTAGAGGTCTTTGATGCCGATTGTGTCGATGGGAGGAGGTGGCAGTGAAAAATTAGTTAAATTTAGCCCTTCAAAACGCGTACGCAATCTGTGCTCTCTCTCAGGCGCGCTGCTAAAATGAATTGTGAAAATAAATCACACAGTCATTAATTTAAAAAATTAAATAGCTTTGCAAAACGCATGTACACTTGTTTTAAAACACATATGCATTATGAATGCGTACACATTATGTAACACGTATGTGTTTTAGGTTGTGTACCCAAATCTAAACGCATATGTGTTCGGATTTAGGCTCGGCTATCTGATCCTAAAAGCATATGCATTTTTAAAAAACGCATACATGTTTCATGCATTTTTATTTTTGTTTTGGTTGAAACTTCCCCTCTTTGTGGACCCAACTTCTTGCTTTTACCCATAATTGGAACTAAGTGGGTATTTAGAAACAAACTAAATGAGAGTGGAGAAGTGGTAAGAAATAAAGCAAAGCTTGTGTGTAAAGGTTACTCACAAGTGGAAGGAATAGACTTTGAGGAAACATTTTCTCTGGTGACTAGGATGGAAGCTATCAAAATATTTTTGGCATTTGTAGCATACAAGGACTTTAAGAAAAATATTGACTACTCAGTTAAAAGTTGTACTTTTAATTTTACTGACAGTAGCCTAGATCTTGATTACATTTCCATGTTGGAAATAATTTATTTATTTCATTTTTATTTCCAAGTTCAAGGTTGGGTGTTAGTAAATTGTGGAGAAAACTAACACTTATGACCAAAATCCTAAAGGACAAATGCATACTGGAGTTACAAGAAAATATTATTTTTTAAATTATTTGCATATGCTAATTTTTTTCTTTAGGTTCCAATCAGTCTCAAAGACCTTACCCATTCCCAAAGTAGACAAAATTTGGCATTGAAATTCTTGGGAAGTCTCCAAAACCACTGGGCACCAACAAGTGTGCTAAAATGTATTTTAAATTAATATTTTAGATTTCATAACTTGAGCATTGGAAATGGGAGGAAATGTGACATAGCATCATGGTGGATTCCAAAAGGGATTTACTCATCCATCCTTGTGCCAAAATTTATATATTTCCATAATTTTTTGAGAAAAAGCTTATTTGGGATAGATTGGAAGTTGATAGGATAGAAATAAGGTAAAGAGGAGTGTTGAATAGAAGCAATCAGCCATGGAAGCATGATGAAGAGAATAAGTTGCAGGTTTTATTGAGTGTTTGTAGTGTTTGTAAATTAAAGATTTAAAGTTATTCTATTAAGAATTTTATTAGTTTTGAGGTTTCAAAGCCCTAGATTGCAACAAAGTTGAGATTATTTTGAATGTTTTCCCAATCCAATTTATGGTAATTGTGTGGGAGAATTTTTATAGACATTAAAATTGTAACATGAGGTCTTGAGGTCCTCATATGACTATAATTTCAGTTTGTAGTAATTTAATGGAAATGGTTTCATTTGAAATTATCTTGTGTAGTAGAGTTTGTTGCAATTGTTTTGAGATTAAGTTTTGAGTGGAGTAACCTTCATATGATTTGATAATAAAAAAATTTGAAGCTGAGTATATGGTGATGGGGAGTGCCCCTTGCATCACTTTTATTTATGATATAAAAAACCTCTAGGTAGCATAAGTAATAATTTTAATAAATTATGTTCTCATTTGTAGATTGAAAAAGTAGAAATAGAAGTGACATGTCATATCTAAAAAAAACTCTAATGCTAGTCAAGGATGATAAGGGTGTGTAAAAAATATTTTACAATAAAGCACATAATCTCTAATATAAAAGGATGCATCAATAAAGTAATTATGTAAAAGAAAAGGATAGATCTAAGCATAAGATATAATCTTTAAGAATGCAAATTTAAAAATCCTAATGATATGTAAAGTATTGATAAGCCTAGAAAATTAAGTTGAATATGAAGATAAAATATGTGAATGTCAAGCTACTAGGGAATTGCATGTGGAGGAGTGCGATGCTTAGTCCAATAATAGAAGAATGATGTCAGATGGATAAGCTTAAGGAATTTTCTTAGTGTTAGACTTCTAGAAAATGTCTTTATTAGTGAGTTGCCTAGAATTCTACAAATGTTATATCTCTTCCCTTTTAGAGGAAAAGTTCATATTTCTAGGACAAGTTCACAACTCTCTAGAAAAAATTCATAATCACAAATCTATGCCCATGCTCTAGATTTCTCTTGGCAATTATTTGGGTTTTGTCTTGCAACTTTGTCTAATATGTAGGTTTTTTCTTTGGCTTTTTAATAGTTTTGGGGACTAGTGATATTTAAAAACACCTTAAATGATTACTTTTATGTCACAAGAAGATATCACCTTCGATCAATTCCTATAAATTTAACAATATTGAAAGTTATAAACAAGTTCCTAAGCAGGTGGAATTTTTACTCTTTTGGATGCACCATATTGAATGTGTTGCTATTTATTGTTCTCTAGAATCATTGTCTTATGATCTCTTGAATATTATTTGATGATTAAGTTATTAAAATGAATGCATTGAATGTGTTTAAATACTATTATACAACATAAAATTATGCAAAGTGTGTCTTTGGTCGAATCAATGTAGAAGGATTAGACAATCAATCATCCAAACTTAAAATTTGTAAATTTTAAATTTGAAAGAATAAGTTTGCAACCATGTGGACTTGTCCCAAAAATAGGACAATGGTCAAATTAAAGTGGTAAATGATTAATGGAGGTGACTGCATAAAAGTGTAATAAATTGGTGAAAGAGACAAATGTATAAGATAGTGTATGTAAATGGCTAGGATAGGACATAGGATATATGTATGTAAATAAATAAATAAAATAGAAAAATAAGTTCAACTTCTCAAAAGATTGTACCATTTGCCACTATGTACATGTATCAAGACATTACCTCAAAATAAATATGAAACTAAATACTGGGTGGATATACAAATTTCACCATTACAAATAAATTATATGAATTATTTAAAATTTAAAAATAATATCTTTATAAAAAGATAATTAGATTTAAAAATTAACGTTAATATTATTTTATTAACTGACTACAAGTTCCTAATTTCTCCTCAATATTGAAAAGAACTCTTGGACAGTGTTTTATAAACTTTATTAGCTTATGGTATAAGAACTTACGTAAATTTCTTGGGTAGAGAATGTTCTTCAAATATAAATATATAGAAGAATATTATAATCGAGCGAAATCATCAACTGAGACATTTTATTCCAAACAAATTTATATTTTCTGGCATTTGCATCAAAAATAATCAAGAGCAATAATAGTCCCATAAATGCAAAATAATACCATGTTCTTATTATGAATAAGAGAAACATTTTATTTGGTAACTGTGAACCTATCAAATTCGGCCTGGGAATGGTGGAGGATTCACCGTTCTGCACAGAGTTTCATCCCCCCCTAGACCTCCATAAAATATGTAAGTGCCCCATGTGGAGAGGCCACCCTTATCAATTGATGAGCTAAAGGGGCTCTATTATGAATGGTTCATAAGGCACAACACTTGCTGAAGGTTTTGCAAATGGGGTAACAACTCAAGTGGGCTTAACCTTGGAGAAAACTCCCTGGTTAAGCTTGCGCTTGAGCTTGAGCAGTTGGGATGGGTGACCTCGGGACGGGCCAGTGCTTCACCTCTGTGAGCATCACCTAGGCATAATGAGTGCTAAGTGGACCATTCAATATCATGAGAGATGGGTTCTTGTTGAACCACTACTCATGAAACATGGAGTCAATGAGTTTGACTTCGAAACTACGCAGTTGAATCGATAGCAATATCATAATTTGACCTGTTGTGGAAAAATACCTCCTACTTATCAATTGATGAGCTAAAGGGGCTCTATTATGAATGGTTCATAAGGCACAACACTTGATGAAGGTTTTGCAAATGGGTTAACAACTCAAAGCGGGTTTAACCTTGGAGAAAATTCCACAGTTAAAGCACTTGGTGGAGCCCGTCTTGGGATGGGTGACCTCCCGGGACAGACAGTGCTTCACCTCTGTGAGCATCACCTAGATGCAATGAGTGCTAAGTGGACCATTCAATATCATGAGAGATGGGTTCTTGTTGAACCACTACTCATGAAACATGGGTCAATGAGTTTGACTCGAAACTACACGGTTGAATCCTGATAGCAATATCATAATTTGACACGCTGTGGAAAAATACCTCCTACTTATCAATTGATGAGCTAAAGGGGCTCTATTATGAATGGTTCATAAGGCACAACACTTGCTGAAGGTTTTACAAATGGGGTAACAACTCAAGCGGGCTTAACCTTGGAGAAAACTCCCTGGTTAAGCGCGCTTGAGCTGGAGCAGTACTGGGATGGGTGACCTCCCGGGACGGACCAATGCTTCACCTCTGTGAGCATCACTACCTAGATGCAATGAGTGCTAAGTGGACCATTCAATATCATGAATATAGGTTCTTGTTGAACCACTACTCATGAAACATGGAGTCAATGAGTTTGACTCGAAACTACATGGTTGAATCCTGATAGCAATATCATAATTTGACAGCTATGGAAAAATACCTCCTACTTTTCAATTGATGAGCCAAAGGGGCTCTATTATGAATGGTTCATAAGGCACAACACTTGCTGAAGGTTTTGCAAATGGGGTAACAATTCAAGCGGGCTTAACCTTGGAGAAAACTCCTGGTTAAGCGCGCTTACTGGAAATAGTCTTGGGATGGGTGACCTCCCGGGACGGCCCAGTGCTTCACCTTTGTGAGCATCACCTAGATGCAATGAGTGCTAAGCGGACCATTCAATATCATGAGAGATGGGTTCTTGTTGAACCACTACTCATGAAACATGGGTCAATGAGTTTGACTCGAAACTACACGGTTGAATCCTGATAGCAATATCATAATTTGACACGCTGTGGAAAAATACCTCCTACTTATCAATTGATGAGCCAAAGGGGCTCTATTATGAATGGTTTATAAGGCACAACACTTGCTGAAGGTTTTGCAAATGGGGTAACAACTCAAGCGGGCTTAACCTTGGAGAAAACTCCCTGGTTAAGCGCGCTTGAGTGGGCGATTACTAGGATGGGTGACCTCAGAGACGGACCGATGCTTCACCTCTATGAGCATCACCTAGATGCACTGAGTGCTAAGTGGACCATTCAATATCATGAGAGATGGGTTCTTGTTGAACCACTACTCATGAAACATGGGTCAATGAGTTTGACTCGAAACTACACGGTTGAATCCTGATAGCAATATCATAATGAGATGTATCAAGCCAAATCTTTAGTGAACAAGATTTTCTCAACATGAGGAAGAAATTATATTCCTTGAGAATGGAAGAGGGTGGATGAATTGCAGACCACTTGGAAGCATTCAATATGTTGGTGGATCAGTTGGCATCAGTTGTTGTCAAGATGGATGAAGAGGAGACATGTTAGATCCTTCTTTATTCTTTTCCTGATTTGTGGGACTCTCTTGTTATGGATATTGGGAGTAATTTTTTTATATTGAAGACTAAAGATGTGGTGGGTTCTTTGCTTTCTGAAGAGATGAGGAGAAAGGTTGCCATTAACTTTCCAAGGAGGCCCTACATTTTCATGGAAGACCTAAGGAAAAAGGATTAAGAAGAATGAGAAGTGTGATAAATCCAAGTCCAAGAGGAGATCCAGATCTCTTGGAAAGTCCAAAGTTATTTGTTGGAACTGTGGTAAGTCTAGACATGTTCATAAGGACTGCAAAGAAGAAAAATAAGAAATTTGATTTTGATTCTTAGTTCGATAAGGAAGATGGTGATGCATTCATTGCAACTTTGGTAACTCGTGTAGGTAATGATGCATGGTTAATTGACTTAGATGCATCATTCCATATGAAATTTAATAGATATTGTTTATGAATATCAAGAATTTGATGGAGGTAAGGTGTACTTGGGTGATGATTCATATTTAAATATTGTTGGTCGTGGTAAAGTTAAAATTAGGTTTCTTGATGGTAGAATAAAAAGGATTACTGGTGCATTGCATATCTCTGAATTAACATGAAATTTGTTATCTGTAAGAAAACTAATAGATGTAGGTGTGTAGGTAGTATTTTCTATTGTAGGATGTAAAATGGTTAGATGTGCTATGGTGATTTCTAGAGGTGTTAGATATGACACATTGTATAAGCTTGATGCATGCACTATTGAGTGCAATAGTACTTATATGAAAATAAAGTTTGTGCAAGAGGTGAGGGTTTCACCTTCAACAGATGGTCATGGATTTTGGGTACCCAAGGGTACTCTTTCTTCTGAATCATTTGAGTTACTTGTAGAGAAGACTATGTTATAGCACCAAAATCTTGGCCACATTGGAGAAAAGGGTCTAAGGACCATGAAAAATAAAAACCTCATTGAAGGTTTATCTAATTGTAATCTTGAATTTGATTTTTGCATGAACATTGCATTTATGGAAAATAAAATTGCGTTTAGTTTTACTCAAGTTCTCATAAATCTTGTGGTGTATTGGATCTTATTCATTCATTTGCTTGAATGCTTGAATGCTTTAGAGACCTATAACAATGTTAGCCTTCACAAAAGAACATTAACATACATAGACTTTGACATGATGAATTGGATCTTGAATTTTTGTTATGAATCACTGAAAATGTTCCTCTTGAATGCTCTTGATACTAGTATTTTCTCAATTGTGTGTCTTAAATTTTAAAATGATGTAATAACTAGGTAAATTTTATTCAATTTCTCAAAAATTAAATCACGACAGCTAACTTTAGCTATTTGAATTTCAAATAATAAATTGTTACAACTAAAATATTTGAATTTGGAGCCAAAATAGGGGAACATAAGTGCCCTAGGTGCTGGTGTTCCAATCCTATTTTCTAAAGTTTAAAGAGTCAAGGACAAAGTGTTAAATGAGGGCATTTGTTTTATACTTGCAAATTGTCAAAAAATATTTAAATAAGCTATGGAATGCATAATTTAGGAAGTTTAATGCTCAATTAGGCCCAAAAACTTAAAGGGGAGAAAAACATTATGTGAAATTGTCAAGGGTGACAATTTTCTACGTTATAGATTCATATTTTAAGGGGTTCCTTTGAAAGTGACTAATGGTATATTGATTAACACTTTAGTTTGCCTCATTTTATCTATTATAGTAAGTCTTATATAAGTACAAATATATTTTCATGTTATTGATTTGGATAAGTTATCTATTTTACTTAGAATACCATGGTTTGATCATTTGAAATAGGTTTTTATTTTGCACCAATATCTTAAGTATAGTCAAAACCATAGAGCTGTAAAGTTTAAAACATATCCATATTGCCCTATTTTAGAAATGAGTCGTTTTACTTTTGATACTTAGATACACACTCTACTTTATAAATGAGTCATTCTATATTTGAATATATAAAAAAATCTTAATTTTCATGTTGTCTACTTATTTCACTTTGGGATGAACCTACCTAATAGTCTATATGCACATCAAAGGAAGGGAAAAATGTAATGGTGAAGGTAACATACCCATTCACTTTCCCTAAAATTTTTGGGTTCACTTTGATTAAAGTGTTCTTAATATAATAATTTACTTTCAAGTGGTGTATTGTTGCATATATTAGACTATGACATATAACCACATGTTAATTCCATTATTATTCATCCCCATAAATTTGATCTCAATTCCTAGATATTCTATTTGATACCCTAGATAAAATATGGGGGTGTAGACTTGTCCTAGTGTTGTTTATGGAGCCTAATTCTATTGATTAATATTTATAATGTAAGGGGTGTAGGGGGTACCCCCCTACAAGGTCCAAGAGGGCCATTCCCCCCATGGGGGGTTTGGGGGTCACACACCCTAGTGAGGGCTTTGAAGCAACACCCCCAAAGCCACATTTGATATGTATATATTTGTAGACATCTAAATTTAATCACTCTCATATGATTAAATTCACTCCCTTTCCGTCTATCATATTAAATATTAATTTATTAAATTAATATTACACCTTTTGTCTTGTATCTATAAAGTATTTAATTTAATAATTAATGCTTTATCTTTCACCTTCTTCCTCTCTAAATTAAAGTTAGGTGTGTACTTAGAAAGTTTTTTCTAACACTTTCTTGTAGTGGGGCGTACAACTTTCCCTTTTTTTAAAAAATTTCCTACAGAGGGGTGGATACGCCCTTTTATTTTGAAGGGCTCTTTTTCTCTAACATCTTGCTGTAAAAAGGCGGAAGCGCCCCTATTTTGCTGCAGAAAGGCGGCAGCGCCCTCTGCTTTACCGCAGAAAGGCGGTAGCACCCCCATTTTGCTACAGAAAGGCGGCAACGCCCTCTACTTTTCTGCAGAAAGGCAGCAACGCCCCTGTTTTGCTGCAGAAAGGCGGCAGCGCCCCAAAACAACACAGTTTGGAAGGTAAAACAGTCATTTTAGCTTCGTTTTTGCTCTCATTTTTTGCTATTTTCAAGTAGTAACCCTCTAACATTGTTTTGCCAAAAATATTGGTATTTTTTGCTAACGTTTTGCAGCATATTAGGGTGTAATTGACCAAGAGCGAAGAAAAAGACACCTAACACTTGTTTGCAGGGCCATCTATTTAATCAGATTTTCAAAAATTATCCTTGATGTTTTGGAACATAGTCTAATTAGGGGGAGTAAACTTCATTGCTTGCTGTGATTGTTTATTTTTGTGTTACCCAAGGGGGCATTAATTTGTTTTCACTTTCCCCTTGCACTTCGTGTGATCCTGGGAAGTAGTTGGAAGTGGTTAATGTCTTCTTTTTAATGGGACCTACTTGGGGATTTCATCACCCCATGGGACGATTCCAACCACTCGTACTGGCAGGGTATATAAAGGGGGGAGAATGAAAGTTGTATCCCAATCCAGTCACGTCATAATTGGCAGAGCATCGAAGCTAGGGTGATACCTAGATAGATGTGAAGAGTTGGTTTGAGCCTTTCAGTATCTCTTTGGGGTTCCTGACTCACACTTGTGACGGGCTAATGTTCATAGTTGTGTCTCACGTACCGAGAGTATATCGAAGACTCCCTAGAAGTCTTGTGCATCCTAGATTAAGACCTTGCCTGGCCATACCCTTAATATTAATCATAGGATTGTGTTTGCTTGAAGTGTTTTCTTATGAAAAATCTGTCAAATCTTTAATACTTTGGCCTTACTTTATCATTTTGCGCCTTTCCATAGCCATTCCCATCAAGATCAAACTTTTTTTTACCACAGAAAGGTGGTAGCGCCCTCTATTTTACCGCAGAAAGGTGGCAGTGCCCTCTGTCTTACCTCAAAAAGGCGGCAGTGCCCTCTATTTTACCATAGAAAGGCGGTAGCGCCCCTGATTCTATTGTAGAAAGGTGGCAGTGCCCCTGATCTTGCTGCAAAAAGGTGTAAGCACCCCTGTTTTACTGCAGAAAGCTATCAACACCCCTGATTTTTGCTGCAAAGGGGCGGATTCGCCCTCCTGAACACCTGAAATCATCCCATTTGGATCCGTTTAGACTCTAAACCATCATTTACCCATTCCCAATTATTACCTCACCATCCTAAGCCTCCATTTTGTCACTCTAAGCCTCCCAAAATCCTCATTTGATCCGTTTAAACCTCCATCTTATCATTCCAAACCTTTGTTTAACCATTATAAATCCCCACTCACTCTTCGTAATCATCTTCAATCCACCCATTCATTCTAATTTCCTCATAATTTTACTGCCAAACATCACTCATAACCAAACCTCCTTAAACTTGCTTTACAAAGTGGTTACCCAAATTGACCATAGCACTTGAATTTGATTATTAGCCTTTAACTTTGACCCCGATCAATTCGCTTCCATCTTGAGGTGAATTTGGTGTTGTAAGTTATCATCCTTGGCCCAATCAATCTATTCCTATCTTGAGGTGGATTCGGTGCCATAATCATCCTCTTAATCAATCAAAGCTCTAGGTCACTAAGGGTAGCTTCCTTTGATCAAGCTTCAGGTCTCTCTCTCACATCTTTCATCATCCAACCACATCCATCCAATAGTCGAAATCTATCAAAACCAATTGTTCGATCAAATTGTCCATCCAATCCAAATAAACCAATCCAAATCCAATCCAATCCAATCTAATCCAATCATGCCAAATCCAATCCAATCAAATCAAATCCAATCCAAATCCAATCCAATCAAAATCCAATCCGATTCAATATATCCCAACAAAATCTGATCCAAATCCAAACCCCATCCAAATCACATCTCATCCAATCACATCATTCGTCAAAAGCATTAATCTACTCATAGCACATTTGCATGCCCATTCAGACCCGATCACAGGCAAAGAAAATAGCTGACCAACAAACCCAAAATGCCCAATCAAATGACCCTCAAGATCCCAACAACACAATGAACATCTTATCAGATCCTAACAAACGTACTAACACCCATCATGATCCTCATAACGGTACTGTGTCACACTCCAACACCGAGAATCAGAACAACTCACCACATGGTGAAGAGAGTATGGTTAATCCACCTGAGCTCACACTTGAGGAACATTTTAGTAATCCTACCAATGTGCAAATGATTGACCGTTTTCTCGAAAAACATGGGGAAGAAATCTTGGCCCACCTAATTGAGAAGGGTGTTAAACCCCCCCCGAATGTTCACTGGTCCAAATATAGGGGTGCCCCATCTAACATACTCCAAGAGTCACAAGATACACCAGAAGGTTCATACTTCCCCAATGTTCCGCCAGATGAAGGTTGGCATCAACTTGAATTTGGCAATGCCATTCTTTATCAAGTTAACTATCCCCCACATGCTTCGACCTCAGTTATAGGAGGACCTCAAGTACCTCATCCAAATAATCCTTTTGCCTACGGTATGCCACAAAATGTTCCACAACATCCGCTGTTAACGTTAACAGTACCCCCTCCTCCAAATCAACCTCCAGTCAACATTGGGGGCACCTCCTTTGCCACATCACTTCCACCTCCTAGGACCACAAATCTACCATCTCAACAGCTTAACCAATCCAACATTCTACCTCAATTACCTCCACAAGGCACACCCTAGCTGAACGTTCCAAGTGGTACCCAACAACCCCCTTTACAAAACACTTCTACACTACCTCCGCCATCTCATCAACAACAACCTATACACAATACTTTGGCCTCTTCACAACAACCACCCTACCAATCACAAGGCAATCCATCTTGACCTATTGCTCAGACCATATCCCTCTTTCTCGCATCCATTTTGCGTCTGAAGGGTCAACCACAACATAATATCCCATCTCGGCCCATACAACCTTCGACGTCACAACAACAATAACCGCCCCAACACTACTACTATCACAATCAACAACAATTTCACCAACAACCATTTTATGCAACCTCCCAACAATCACAACATAGCCAATACCCTCAATACCAACAAACCAATGCACAACAATACCCCAATACCAACAAACCAACGCGCAACGTCCTATCCAAGTTCCTCAACAACCTGCCCCACACTTTTATCAAACAAATCCATATCATACCCCACAACAACAGCCCATGTATCAACAAAATCCCCCGTCCTACCAGCAAGCCATGTCATCATCCAATCATCCAAACCTGTATTTCAACAATCTGATGCCCTTTCAGCAGGATCCTTTATCATCCTATCATCAATATCCCCCCAACCCACCACCACCTAGCTCAAATTTGTTGGAAATCAAAGCCGCACTTAAGGATCTTCAAGCCGGGGCTACAAAACAATCATTCAAATTTGAAGATATATGCCCATATCCGTTTGATCCCTCCATCTCATTGATCCCGTTTCCTAAACATTTCAAGATACCAAAATTTGACAAATACAAGGGAGACAAAGACCCTAAGGCTCACTTGCAGGAGTTTTATTCCCAGTTTCAAGAAGTCATGTACAATGATAACTATCTCTTGCGCTTGTTCCCATGAAGCTTAGCAAGCCACACCTTAGATTGGTTCATGACTCTCGAAAAGGGGTCCATAAAACTTTTGCAGACCTGTCAGAAAAGTTTGTATCCTACTTCTCTTTCAATTTGCAGAAGGATACAGACACTTTAGATCTCCTCAAAGAGAAACAACAGGATGGGGAAACCTTTACCAACTACCTACAACGGTGGCATGCATTATCAAGTCAAATGAAGAACCCTCTGAAAGAAAAAGACATGGTCACTCTTTTCATGGAAAACTCTCATCTTGACATGGCCCACAATTTTAGACTACATTGTGTCACCACTTTCGCAGAGATAGTGGAAAAAGGACCCATCCTTGAATGTGCCCTTATTGCCAAAGGACACATCAAAATACATAGTCATGATAAAGAGAGGTCATTTGGAGATAAACCACAATTTTGGAACAAGAACAAGAATGCGGTGAATGACGGTGTGGCAGACACCAAACATGTCCAAGTGGCTAATGCATCCCAAAAACAACAGCCGTTAGTACCCAACGCCATATCTGTACCACAAGGGACACCTCGTCCTCCTCAACAGTCAAACCAAAAAAGTTAGGGGAACACCAAACGTCAATACGCCCAATTGGGTGAACCCCTGAGTGTTGTTTTTAATAAATTGCTACAAATCAATTACCCCATCACATACCCTGTCACCAAGCCATTTGACGAGTCCAAACCCAAGCTAGCATGGTTTAAAGAAAATGAGTATTGTGAGTTCCATAAAATCAAGGGACACTCTTTGAATAAGTGTCAGGGTTTGAAAAACTATGTCCAAGATCTCATTGATCGAGGAGATATCAAGGTTGACCCCAGTCAACCTTCGTCATCCAATTCTCAATTGCAGATCTATCAAAATGCCTTCCCAAACCATAATCAAGGCCCTAGCACCTCCAACAGTAATCCTCAAAGCAACAGCACAAATAATGTGAATTACAAGAATGTGCCCTTCAATTACGAGGGTGTTATTCATTACATTGAGCAGGTGGAACCCCGAGTGTCCATGATACACGTAAAAGCCAAAGACCCTCAATGTGCTGTTACTACACGATGAGCCTACATCACCATCCCTGCAGCCTCTGCACTCACCCAACCGGCTCCTGTAAACTCTCAGTACAACATCCTTGATCACCTAAGGAAGACCCCCGCTCATATATCCATTTTGGATTTGCTTAAGTATTCCCCGGTACATCAAGAAATCATTAATAGAGCCATGCAAGAAACCCATGTGCCAAATGACATCGACCCTACGCAATTCCAAGCTTTGGTGGGACACCTGGCTTTGTCTCATCACCTCCACTTCAGCCAAAACGATATGCCAAACATCAATGTCAATCATAATCGCCCCTTACACATCGAAGTCGTGGTTGCTCGCCATAAAATAAAAAGAGTCTTAGTAGATAATGGCTCTGCCCTCAATTTATGTACTTTGAAATTCATAAAACAAGTGGGGTATACCCAAGCGGACTTAAGTAACCAGATCATTACAATCAAAGCTTATGATAATGCAGAAAGAAATTCAGAAGGAATTATCAGTCTTCCTATCTAAGTGGGCCCTGTGCTTTAGTATACTACATGTCATGTCCTTGATCTGGACTTACCATATAATCTCCTCCTTGGCCGCCCATGGCTCCATGCTATGCAAGCCGTCCCCTCCACATACCATCAATGCTTGAAATTCCCTATCAATGGACAAGAAGTCACCATCTATGCCGACCCCCAACCATTTGAATATTGTCGCGCCTTAGAAGCGTCTTTTCCCCATTTACATTATTGTCTTGGGGTTGAAATGGGGGCATCCCAGTCATCATCCTCTAATCCACCATCCACCGTGATAACCACTCCATCCTCCACCACTAATCCTTCAGTCACCAAAGTCTAGATCATTGACAAAGGGTGTGGTGAATATGAAATGCATACGGCTCTCAATGTAGCCACCATGCCACCGTCACCACACGAGTACGATCAACCTTCATATACTACACAAAAGGAAGACAAGACCATCACCTTCAGTGGTAAAAACATCCCTACTACCACTTTCAGATCTCCGAGTGTCAAGATCGATGCACTAGAGGAAGACATAAGCCAATGGGTCTACAAAGAAGAGCTCGAACCAGAAACTCCTCTAAAGAAATATTTTCAGGAAAAGTACCCTTGGCCAACAAAGTTCATTGAAAAAAATAACTATCAAGGTAGAGGCTTAGGTAAAGAGGAACAAGGGTGGTTGCAACCCATTGATACACCATAGTTACCAAAGAAAGTAGAAATTGGGTATGACAGAAAACATAAAAGCCCCGCAACATCATCTAATACTTCCAATAGTATCACCATGGACGATGGCTCATTGGCAGACATACCCGAGGAGGAATCCATCATACATGCGTACGATGATATCGATCACATCGACTTATCATCCATGTTCGAATTCCTATCCATCTGCACCATTAGCCTATCCCTTTGTCACCCTGAACTTATCAATTGGGACCTACATGATACCACACCTATCAATATGACTGCGGACACATATGTCAACCTTATGGGATTGGGGGAAGATGAACACTCCAGTCACAAAAATAAAAATAAGAAAATTAAAAAGAGGTCATCTAGTGAAAACCTCCCTGAGGCACTTCTTGACCTTGAAAAGGTAAAAATAAAGGATGCATCTGACGGCAAAAACTTTGAAGAGGTGCTGGAAGATGGAGATGTTCATCTTCCCCTTATGGGAACTCAGTTATCTACCCGATCATCTATTATGATTGAACAGATGCAAGAAGTTAATCTGGGAACTACTGAAAGTCCTAAAATCACCTATGTAGCTAAGTCACTCTCAGAACAAGAGTATCCGGTCTTTGTGCAGCTACTCCAAGAGGGAATTGTTAACTTTGCTTAGTCATACTCAGACATGCCAGGCTTAGACCCTGCCTTAGTGGTTCATCACTTAAACATTCACCCAGACGCCAAGCCTATCAAGCAAAAGCTCTGAAAGATGCATCCAAAAGTCGCGTTGTTAGTCAAGAAGGAATTGGAGAAGTTACTGGACACAGGTTTTACCAGAACAATTGACTACTCCGAATGGATCTCCAATATAGTTCCAGTTGCCAAACCAAACGGAGACATTCGGGTCTGCACGGACTTCAGGGATCTTAATAAATCCTGCCCAAAAGATGATTTCCCTCTTCCTAACATTGACATGTTGGTCGACCTAATAGCATGACATGAGATGTTATCCCTTATGTATGGCTTCTCTGGTTACAATCATATTTGAATTGCACCTGAAGACCAACACAAGACCACCTTCATAACTCCTTGGGGCACTTTCTGTTACAATGTTATGCCCTTTGGTCTCAAAAATGCAGGGGCAACATATCAGAGAGCAATGATGGCCATCTTCCATGACCTCATACATATCATCATGGAGGACTATGTTGATGACCTATTAGGGAAATCCAGAACACAAGAAGAACATCCTGCTATCCTGAAAAAGATATTTGAGTGGTTAGAACATTACAAGTTGCAGCTAAATCCAAAAAAGTGTGTCTTTGGGGTCACGTCAGGGAAGTTGCTGGGTTTCATAGTCTCCTGAAGAGGAATAGAAGTTGATCCTGCCAAGGTAAAGGATATTCTAGATATGCCACCTCCACACAACTTGAAGCAGTTGAGAAGCCTCTAGGGGAAGATGCAGTCCATCCATCAGTTCATAGCTTAGCTAGCAGATAAATGTCAACCATTCACCCATCTTTTGAAGAAAGATTCCACCTTCCAATGGACCCCACAGTGTCAAATGGGTTTTGATAAAATTAAGGAATATTTAGCTCATCCACCGATTTTGATGCCGCCTATCCCTGGAAAACCCTTCTTGCTTTATATCTCTGCTACTTCAGTTGCATTGGGGGCATTATTGGCACAACATGATGAGTCGTTCAAAGAAAGGGCAATCTACTACATCAGTCGAACACTAGTCGGCTATGAGTTAAATTACTCCCCCATGGAAAAAGCTTGCCTTGCACTAGTCTTCAGTACATAGAAACTCCATCATTACATGCTCAGCCATCCAGTCAAATTAATCACCAAAATTGATCCCTTGAAGTATTTGTTATCCAAAACCACTTTGATTGGGCACATGGCCAAATGGGTCATGCTTCTAAGCGAATTTGACATAGAGTATGTAGAGCGAAAAGCCATAAAAGGACAGGTTATTGTCGATCACTTGGCTGAAGCACCATTAGTAGATGCCTACCCACTAGACACAAAATTCCCAGATGAAATCTACATAGTGACAGAAGCACCAACTTGGACGTTATACTTCGATGGCTCATACACTCATAGTGGATTAGGGGCAGGAATTCTATTAGTCACTCCTCAAGGTGACTACATCCCAAAATCATTCAGGATAGCATTTCCATGTACCAACAATATGGCAAAATACGAAGCTCTCCTCACCGGCCTCAAAATTGCAAAACAGTGGCACATAACCCATTTGAAAATCTTTGGTGATTCTTTGCTAGTCATTAGACAAGTTAATGATGAATTCTTCATGAAAGATGATAAATTGTTACCCTATAAACGCATGGTGGATGATTTCAAGAAATATTTTACCTTCATACAGTTTGACCAAATCCCTCGGGTATAGAATAAAGCGGCAGATGCCATGGCCACTATTGGTTCCTTGATTGACATGCCTAAGGACCGAACAGAGTGTGAGTTTCTTGTTGAACAGCTTTTAATCCCTGCATATGATGTTCCTGAGATTGACATGGTGTGTGATATTGTAGGTCCCACCTCCCCGTGGTACCAAGACATATACACTTACCTCCGTGATAATATCATACCCCCAGAACTTACACGCAACCAACGTAAATCCTTTATCCATCGTTCTTCCCAATACATCATTGTTGGTGATACGCTTTATCGTCGTGGGTATGATGGAATCCTCCTTAGATGTCTGAATGAGACCGAAGCCCAAACGGTACTAACAGAAGTACATGGTGGTATTTGTGGGGCTCACTCAAATGGTATGGCTCTAGCCAAAATGATCCTACAAGTTGGATATTATTGGCCTACATTGGAACATGATGCTTGCGAATTTGTGAAGAAATGTCTTCCATGTCAACAACATGCAGATTTGATTCACGCCCCAGCACACTATCTTCAGCCTCTCCTAGCACCATGGCCCTTTTCTCAATGGGGTTTCGACTTGATTGGCAAGATATACCCACCATCATCCAATGGCCATACATTCATCATTACTGCCACTGAGTACTTCACCAAATGGGTGGAAGCAATGCCACTCTCCCAAATTACCGGTACTCAGATTTCCAAATTCATTCTCTACCATATTCTTTGCAGATATGGTATCCCGTCCACCATCCTCTCTAACAATGGAAAACCTTTCAAAAACCAAGCCATGAAACACCTCTATGACACCTTCCATATCCAGCACCATTGGTGATGCCTTATTACCCTCAGGGTAATGGTTAGGCAGAAGCAACCAACAAGACCCTCCTCCGCATCCTCAAAAAGGTTGTCAATAACACTGGATGAGATTGGCACCTCCATATTCATCCTGCCCTCTGGGCATACCGTACATCCATCCGCACCCCAACAGGTGCCACCCCCTACTCTTTAGTATACGGTGTTGAAGTCGTCTTTCTAATCAAAGTTGAACTTCCATCATTGAGAATTTCTCTGAAGAACCTTATTAGCGAAGAAGATGCTCATGTTGCACGTGCACAGCTAGAGTTACTACATGAGCGGAGAATAAGAGCCTATAATCATCTGCAAGCATACCAAAACCGCCTCAAACATCATTATAATAAAAAGGTTCATCCTAGACAATTCCAGGTTGGTGAACTTGTCCTCAAAGAAAACCAACGCACTCAACTGGACTGTGATAAAAAGGGAAAATTTGAGGCAAACTGGTTAGGGCCTTATATCATAGCCACGAAATACGGATCTGGGGCCTATAGGCTGACTACTCTTGAAGGAGATCCCCTTGATGAACCCGTCAATATCCTCCATCTGAAGAGGTTCTATGCCTAAGTGCATTTGGTAACCCCGCCTAAAAATCGTAAAAAATCAAAAAAAAAATCAAATAAGTATGAAAAAATCCAAAAAAATAGTAAAGATAAATAAATCCATCCTATGGTGAAAATCACCTCTTGGTGGCACCTTGGATAAGTATGGATGGTGAAAACCTGTCAACAAGCGCCATTCATAGAGGGCTTAATCATTATCTACCTGACGTCCTAGTTATTTTATGCTTACATCCGCACTATCATCCTCACCCACCTTAGCCTAGGCTACTTGGTATTTGTTGATTGAGCATTGGATGACCCCTTTTTCCTATCCCTCATCCTGAGATTTTTATCCCACTTTGAGCTTATGTCTTTCGCTCCCTTCGTTGGTTGGTCCGTGTCGTCATATAGGATCATCCATCGTGGCGGTCTCCATCTAGGTCTCATCCTCCTGCGTCACTTTCATCCTTTATCAAACTACATTGCCCCTATGATTTCACGTAGGCAAGGTCGATCATTTGATCCTCCTCGGGGAATTTGTCTGTCACGTTTTGTGTCCTTCATCATCGGTCACCATTGTCTTCTTTCCGCTTTATCCATGGTCTTTTTCCATGAACTACGAGGGCTCTGCGCTTTCACGTAGACAAGGCTAATCTTTGATCGGCCCCCAAGCCCCTAGGTCTTTACGTTGTGTCTTGTCTCCCTTGTGTTGTGTCATCAAGCTATGCCTTTATCCAGCTGGTCCTTAACAAACAAAACCCGCTTGTACCAATGAATCTAATCAATTTTGAATATCCTATATCATATCGATCTTTTCACTTAGTATCCATCACAAGTCTTAACAGGACACATCCTTCCTAACATACCTCATCAACTCCATCTATCCCCTTGATCCTATGGCAAAGAACATTTAAAATTGATTACGATTTTTTGAGGCTTTTCATTCTTGTTTATCATTTGAGCTCCCTATAATCACTTGTCAAGGCCGCCATAATCTATCATATTATGGCGTGTTTTGATTGGTTCACATAGGGGCATATCTTGATCTTTTCTTTTGTTGTGTTTTCTTGGTTGTCCCACGTAGTACCCACCAAGGTCCTTGGGGTCTTGTGTTACACTGGGACATCCTTTTGTGCTTGTGGTTATCCCAATACCTGACCCCAACAAGGTCTTTATGACTTTGGGGTGTTGGGATAGCCTTCTTGTCTGGCGTGTTTGTTTCATGCATTAGACACTAATCTACCTTGGTTCTACATACCTTGGTGTATCGTGTCTTATGCTATAGCAAAAACCAATGCTCCAAAGATGGAAAATTGAAATAGGATTGCATTTTCATACTCATTGCATTACACTCACCCTATGGTTTTAGTTGTGCAAATACTTTATCCCATTCTTTTCCATTCTTCTCAGGTTGTTGATGCTTTTTGATAGATGTCAAGTGACACCCATCCTCACCATCATGTCAGTTCTTATTGGCACTTATGGCCATGTGTTATTACAAAAGTACTATTACATATATCCATCGTCACATACATCACCACATGTTAGGTCCATATATCCGTCGTCACCTGCATCACCACATGTTAGGTCCATATATCTGTCGTCACCTGCATCACCACATGTTAGGTCCATGCATACATCGCCACCTGCATCACAAAGTGTTACTCATAATACATCACATCTTGCATATATAAAATGTCCATACAAAATCCATCATACACATATACATACTTGACAAACAAGTTAACTAGGCATCCATATATATAAATCATCATAGATCCCACATGTACACATATCACCATACGCATATCATATCACCATGCATCAATAAAATTATTCATATTCCATAAGTACATATATCCAGTCATCCACACGAACATCTCATATCATAAACATGAGCATAAATAAATCAACACATGAGCATAAATAACGCATCCATCCACATAAACAAGTAATACCATATACGCATGCATATAATCACCCATCATACAAGGAAACATACTACATGGTGCCAATAAGAACTGTCTCATATCAATATAATATAATATGTGTCACATGTCCATCATACATATATCCATCACATGATACACTACAAAATCCAAAGATATGGAACATCTCTGATCTCTGTCAATAAATCCTACACACTCCACCCTGCATCTGTCAAAAACTCAGTAGCCTGTCACCTCCCGAATGAACTCCCCACATCTGATCTCCGTGGTGACTCAGGTCCTACTACCCTACTTGGTGAAACCCCTAGAGAATCACTGTAACCATGGATCCATGTCCCCAATGACTGAGATGGCGCTGACATTTGAGGTGTCTGTAGGATATAACAGAATCTCCATTGTGCCGGATCAGGAACTGCATCATAATATGCAGCCATCCAAAACCCTGCCTCTCTCATGCTCTCCTCTCTCTCCGCAACCTGGAGTCAAGTGGAATTCCGCTCATGTCGATACCTATCTCGATCCCTGGTGATAGCTCTCCTCTCCTGCTCCTAGGCCTCCTGAGCCAACCGACTCTGTGCCAGCTCTGCCTGTAGTTGATCCCTCATCTCCTCCACAGCCGCTGCTCGTGCCATTGCTGCATCCCTCTCTCTCTCCACAATCTACATATCTGCTCCTGACATCCTACCCACACCCTGACCTGTTGGTACATGAACCATCGCGGCATCCCTCTCTGCCTATAGGGTCTACATCTACATCTCTGCTACATCTCTCTCCCTCTCT
>VDFB02270651.1:558382670-558577517 GCA_007258455.2 Sequoia sempervirens | reverse complement strand
CCCCCCCCTTTTTTAATTTTTTGCTACATTTGATCTTTTTTTTCTAATCTAATCCTGACCCATTTTTCTAATTTTCTTACTTAACAAAACCCACATTTTCAAATTTTCATTTTTTACGTAAAAAGTGTGTAAATTAAATAAGAGGGTTTTGTTACTACTCACATGCTGTCCGCCCGCGCCCCCACTGTATAATGCATGCACCTCGTCCGCTCGGTGCACGATCGTGATGTCATTATCTGTCAACATTGTGTCTCCTCGTCCGCTTTCACTCCTCTCCTCTCTGCCTCTCAACTGCTACAGTGAAAATGACCAAAGTAATTTTTAAAATTCCCTTTTAACCCCTTCCTCCAAAAAGGTATTTTTTACCCTTTATTTACCTTTTTATTCCTCCAACTAATCTCTAACTTCCCGAGGCTGCCATTTGCAAACCGTGCGTCGGATTACCTCTGTGCAAAAACCAAAATTGCTTAATTTTTTGAGCTCTCTCCAATGGTGTCCTTCCTTTCTTCCTATCGAGATGTCACCTAGGGACCCCTTTTTTTCCTCCCCCGACTGCCCTCTCAAGGGGGCATACCCTCTTACCATTCCTCCATTCCTTTAGCCTGGTCATTGGGGCATCATTAACCTTTTCCATGCTAGGGGCATCACCATCTGTCATTTCCTCCCTCATTTACATTTTATTTTTTTTGAAACACTATTATCCGAACAATATTTTGAAGAGGGGCAAAATGTAGATATCTAAATTTAATCACTCTCATATGATTAAGTTTACTCCCTTTCCGTCTATCATATTAAATATTAATTTACTAAATTAATATTACACCTTTTGTCTCATATCTATAAAGTATTTAATTTAATAATTAATGCTTTATCTTTCACCTTCTTCCTCTCTAAATTAAATAAATACACTAATTTATTTAATTTAGTCATTTTTCCCCTTTTGATTTAAATCAATTTAAAATTCTTCAGTTTCTCTCTCCTTGTCACATCCTCCATAATTTTTCCCTAATCTGAATTAATTTAATTAATTCATGATTATGATGTTCATCCTCTTAATCAAAGATTAATGTCACATCCTCCTACATTTGCCACTTACCTCTAATCTTCCATTAATTAGCCTAATCCAATATTTGCACAACCTTAACCAAGGTCATTAGCCAGATTTAGCACCACTCTTTAGCCAACCTTTGCATTTACCTTCTTTTAGCATTGACCCCCTTTTCCATGTGAATTTTTAATTCACATTTATTTATCCTAGATTCCCCTCCTTTATATGTGAATTTTTAATTCACATTCCATCCTTCTAAGGCTTCTAGAACCTTGGACTTGTCACAATCTCCACATGTGACCAAGTCCCACCTTTTTGGAGCCCACCTTTTATCCTTTAGATTCTCCTAAGAATGTGAATTTTTAATTCACATTTATGTTCTCAACCACCTTTCCTTTTCCCATGTAGATTTTTGAGGAATTCCAAAATTCCTCAAATGTCCCTTTCACTCCCACTTGGGGACAAGAAATCCCTTTTTGTGGAAATTTTCTCACTTCCCAAGGTGCTTGTCCTTCCTCCACCCCATGTACCTTTTTGACACCTCACTTACACCTCATCTTCTCTTGGCCACTTCACCATCCACATGTCAAGATGTGAGGGCTTGTGGGTTCTTAACCCACCATAGCCCTTCATCTTGGCCTTGTTGGATGCATCTTGACAGTTGAATTCTTTAGAGAATTCAAATTCTCCTATAAATACCCCCTCCTCAAGGGAATTTTCAACACTTTGGATTTGAGCAACCTTATGCTGCCAATTTGCATTCTTAAACACTTAGCCATTTTATAACTACATGCTGCCAATTTGCATTCTCACTCATTCACTATCATCTAGCCATCCATTCTAATCATTTTGCATAAGTTGATCTTGCATTTAGCCACTTAAGAAGCCATCTAAGGAGCACACAAAATCTTCTCAAGCAAGGGCCAATCAAGGAGTCTTCAACAACAAGGAAGGTGAAATCATTTGCATCTTGTTTTATCTACTTTCCTTCTTGTTTTATCACTCTTTAGGCTAATCTTGAAGTGTCCTTAGTATTTTATCACTTGCATTTTTGAGTTATTTTGCACATTAGAGTAGGGTAAAACATTAAGGTACACAATATTCATTTTAAATCTAGATAGTTCATTATTAGGTCACAAATCTAACGATGCATATTATGTTGGTTTTTCTTTCCCTAGAAGACAACCCCATTTTAAGAGGGAATTGTATTATGATTGAGTATTATATTGTGTTATATTGTGAGGAAATTGGGATAGAGAGAAGAGGAAATTACAATAGATGTATTGTAGGTTGTATCCCTTCATTTTCTTGGATGAAATAAAGGAAGGAGTGTCTATTTTACCATGGATGTAGCCAATATTGGGTGAACCATGTATATCTATGTCTCTATGTTTTGTGTTATTATTTTTTTTAAAATTGTATTCATTTTATTGTATATTGTTATACTATCCTATTCCTTACAACTGGTATCAAATTTACACATTTATTTGGCTAAAAAAACTCAAAAGAAGGGTTCCTAGTTTGAGTGGGATAAATGGTGGAAGAATGCAAGTTTAGGATTGAGAAGTTAAATGGCCAAAACTATCATCTATGGAAGATGTAAATGGAGGATTGACTGTATCAAAAGATATTTTCTTGTCGTTGGTTAGAAAAATAAAGAAACCAATGAATATGATAGATCAAGAATGGGATTTTCTTGATAGAAAGACACTAGGAACAATACAATTGTGCATGACAACATTAGTATCTTTTAATATATCAAAATAAAAAATGGTGGATTTAATGTTAGCATTGGATAAATTGTATGAAAAACCCTCATCTTGTAATAAGGCATTTCTTATCAAACATTTATTTAATTTATGAAGATGTCAAAAGGTGGGTTTTTCAAGTTGATCATTTAAATGAGTTTAGCATGATCACTAGTCAGTTAAGTTTTGTAAATGTAACCTTTGATGATGAGGTTAGGGCTCTCTTGATTTTGTGTTCATTCTCATAAATTTGAAATAGCCTAGTCATGGATGTGAGTAATTTTATTTTTTTAAGCACTTTAAAGTATGATGATGTTGTTGGTGTTATCCTTTGTGAGGAAATGTAATAGAAAAGCATAGGTGAGAAATTAGGTAATGCTTTGATTGTGGATAATAGCCCGAAAAACTTGAAGAGAGAGGAAAGAGCCCAAGAAATTGTAGGAATTCTAAGAAGAGAAAATACAAATACAAAAGAAGGGAGGAGTATTGGAATTGCAAGAAGAAAGGACACTTGAAAAAAAAATGTTGGTCTCGAAAAGGAAAACAAGGAGATAGAGCACAAGAAAGTAGTAAGAAATAAAATATAGTAGGTGATGTATTGCAAGATGACTTGATCCTTTCACTAAATAATATTACTAATTCTTAGGTGTTAGCCACAAAGTCTTCATTTTATGCAACACCCCATAAAAAATATTTTCTAAATTATGTTCAATGTGATTTTGGACAAGTTTATTTGGGTGATGATGAACCATACAAAATTGTTGGAAAAGGTGAGATATAGATTAAATTAATAAATGGAAACCAATGGTTGCTAAAAGAGGTGAGACATGTTCCTAATTTGAGAAGAAATATAATTTCAACAGGACTACTAGGAAGAGAAAGTTGTATATAATTCATGGAATGTCACTAAAGGAGCATTGATAATACCAAAAGGAGAAAAGGTTGTTGGTGTAAATAAAGTCTTGTACCTAGTTCATTCATTACTAGGGGACTTATTTACACATGTTAATTTTACTTAGGTCATAAGATGAAATCTTTCTAGAAGGTGTTAGTTGTCATTAGTTGTTATCTTATCTTTTGACTTGTAACACATGTGAACCTAGGTAAGTGTGATTAGTTGTCTCATGTCATATGATTAAGACACTTGTAATAATCCTATGACATATTGCATCTCACCTTGGCTATATAACCAAGGGGTCTCTCTCATTGTACATGACAATCATATCATTGAATCATATTGATAAGAATATAGTTTTTTCTTGTCACATTCTATTATCTCTCTTTTGTGCTTTCCATTTGGTCTCAAGATCTTGGCAGCCATAGCCAATTCTAACATGGTATCAAAGCTATATCTTAGTTCTAACATGGTATCAGAGCGGGTTTGGTGCCATTGGAGAGTCTTTTTATGAAGAGAGATGCTAGATTTGGGGGTGTTCCATTTTTGGATCTCTATTGCAGGTTCAAATCAGAGCTTTTTGGTGCAAATCTAGGCTCACCATTGCATCTGACAGGTTCGAGAAAGTCAAATTTTCCTTTTGTTTCATCCAAATCAGATATATGCAAGATCAAATCTATGAGGGTTTGAAGCTAAAAAGTGGTTTCCAGATCCAAAAGGTAGCTGCATTTTTGGAGCATTTTGGGTCAAATCTGACCCTTCCATTGCGTCTAGAAGGGCCAAAAACCCTAAGATCAACTGTCAATTTGTCCAAATCAGAGCAGTTGTCCAATGAGGCAATTTCTTTTTGCCTAGGGAGTCGTACGACACCCCAGGTCATGCCATTATGACATGGTACGATTTTGCAGAAAAAAATATTATTTAAATCGGTTTAAATATTTTTTGAATTTTTTTAGAAAAATTACTAATTTCTGCAAAGTTCTTTTGAAATTTTTTAAATTAAAAATCAAAAAAGAAGAGGGAAATTTTTTTTAGTTTTTCTGCATACGCAGTACCTACAACAGCAAGTACTCTACGTACCATAGCAGGGTACACTTGTACCTGTAGGGTAGTTGCCATGTGGGCAGGCTGTAGGCCCTACCTCCAACAGCTAGCATTGGTTATAAAAAAACACAGTGAAAATTTCTTCCCATCCAGCAAAGAAAATTTGGGCTCATTCAAATTCAAATTTGGAAAAGAAAATTAAAATTAGCAGCCATCAAATCAAAATATTTTGTCAATACGAGAAGATTCCACCGGCTCTGGGGTAGAGTATTTCCATCACTGAAAAGTATATTCCGGCAGATTTCGATGGCGATAGTGACATTTATTTAGACGTCAATTTTAAGCTATGTCGGCACGTGACACCCATCCAACCATCAAATTTAATTGTGCTGACTGCTAATGTCAACCTGCATCAATAGTGACATCAGCAACTGTTAAGGATTCCCCCCCCTCTCCAATTGCATTTTTAGTTTTGTAGCTGATTTTCAAGCGCTCATAACTTGAGCTCGCGACCTCCCTTTTTTAAGAATTTTTTTTATTTGGGATTATTTTTTGTGATCTTCATAGTGGTGCTATAAAAATTTAGTTTTGGTGTCTGGTTTTTCCATAAATTGCATATTTTCATAGGTGTTGTTGATTCATCCTCATTTTGAGAATTTTGGGAGCTCATATCTTGCTCTTACGGTAGCATTTTTGGGTGTAGTTTTTTTTAAAGTGCATGATTTTTTGTGTACTTCTCATTGGTATGATCAAATTGATCTCATTGTGTACCAAAAATTGTACTTGATTTTGTGGCCTATTTTGGCATTTGTAAGCACTAAGATCAAGTCTAGCTTGTTGTTTTTGGCATTTAGCAACTATAAATGCACTAAATATAAAGTACCAAATCAGATATTGCTTGGGGGTTTTTTTATTGAGTGATTTGGGGGGGGTCTTTTGGTGCATTGCTTTAATATGTTTTCTTGTGCTCTCATGGATCATTCTAAGGTTCCTTTGCTCACATGTCATATAATTATTCAACATGGCATCAAAATGCATGGAGTATTCTAATGACAGAAGGTCACTCTCTATATGTTGAAAATAAGGTACCTGAACCTACAGATGTAGATAAAAAGTTAAAATGGATGATCAAACATACCAAAGCTCTAGGATGTCTTCGTAGACTAGTTTCTCAAGATTTATTGTTCCAAATTGAATCATGTAAAAGTTCTCATGAAGCTTGGGAAAAATTGAAAAAATTGTATGGTACCATAGATGAAGTAAGAGGCTATCAAATTGATAATGAATTGATGAGCCTTGATCCTAAGAACTTTGACAACATCCAAGACTACATCACTAAGGTTAATGATCTAAGGGAGCAATGTAAAGCATGTGGAATTGATAAGGACATTTAGTTGGTCTACAATACGATGAATAAACTTGGTCCTGATTATGCTTCTTTTGTTTCTAGCTTTCATACTCATAGATTGACTACGGGGTCCGCATATACTACACCTTCATTTGCATCATTTTCTGAGATGTTGATACATGAGCAACAAAAGCTTCTCTCAATGGGTCTCATCAAGACTTCTAAATCTCAAGAATTGTTGGTTAGTCAGATGAAAGAATCAAAATAAGATAAGAAATAAAAGAAAGCAAAGAATAATCAACATTTAGATCAAGCAAAGAAAAAATCCTCTTCTAAAGGGGAAACATCTAAGAAGGAGAGGCCTTTTTGTGCATATTACAAGAAGGATGGACATGAAGAACATTATTGTTATAAGGACATTGATGAGTTGAAAAATCTTCTCAAAAAGAATCACATTGTTTTCCTTCTAGAATGTCTGAATCATCTTCTTCTCCTTCTACTTCAAAATAGTCTAAAAGGGACAAAGGTCAAGCATCTACATCAGGAAATAAAGCTCAAGCTCTTTGTGCTTTTTTAGGTCTAGGATCAGGGAGATGGCTTCTAGATTTGGGAGCATCTCATCATATGACATCTTCGATGTATATATTCTCTTCATTTTAGCCTTGTACTATGTCTCCTATCTTGATGGGAAACAATACATACATGAGTGTAATTGGAATCCCGGATCTATTAGTTTTGGGGACAACACTTTCTAGGATGTATTGTGTGTTCCTTATTTGACAAATAATCTTCTTTCCATATATCAGATTATACATGGTGGAGATGGGAGAACTATGGAGTTCACACCTGATTAAGTCATCATTTGAGACTTGAAGAGTCAAGAGATCATTGCTACCAGGGTGGTTGATCATTCATTTCGATTGTATACCTTTGCACATTTTTCTTCTGATGATGACATTGTTCCTTGAACTATTGATCATATAAACATGATTCAAAGGAGACTTTTGGCTACTTGAACTTAGGAGTTCTCACATCAAATCTAGTACTTGCCATGCATTTTATCTCCATCTACTATTGCAGTTGATGATGCTTGTGATTCCATAGTTTGGGTTCCTTGTGATTCAGTGCAGCAGGACATACATAGTCTTTTAGATTTGGATATTTGTGATGGCTTCTTGACAAGTACTTTAGACTTGTTTGTGGAGTCTCATCTTGCAGAATTGGAGGAAACTATTTATGACATTCATCTTCTCTTTGATGAAGATTCTCCTTCTTCAGTTGTTTTGAGGGAACTCTCTGACCCTCTTGTTCATTCTCTACATGATCATTCTTTGCAGTTTGACATGACTATGGATACTTTTGGACAACATTTGGAGGAGGCTTCTTTATCTTCAGAGGGGATATCCTTTTCTTTGGATTGTTCTCTACATTCATCTCTATTAGATGTTGGATTGTCCTCTTCAACAGTGTGGCCTAGAATGTCTATTTGGAGTGGATCATCTTTCTGCATCACCATGGAGACACTTGAGCATGCTTCAAAGACATCATCATACATCATTCATATTCCTGACATCGTGCATACATCCATGGTTTTGCTTCTTCCTAAGGGGAGGAACGTTGTTTGGCAAGATTGGATCATCTTCAACATTCAATGTCGAGCTTCTACCATCATTGCAGGGGACTCAACATTGAAGGGGGGATGCTTTGTCTCTCTTCTACTTATCTCTTATGGGGTTTTTTTCCTCACATGGGGTTTTGGCCTTCTCATTCTTCATTGAGAGCATTTCATTTTTTGTATTTCATCTCTCTTGGGGAGGAGTTTTGCCCCACTGGGTTTTCTCCTTTTCTCAGTTTGTGAGATATTGTATTGCTTTGCATATGCACATGGGTACCTAACATGGCCTAGTAGTCAATAACTATTCTTGCATCTTTGTGTCATTTACATAATAATCTACTACTCCCTAAGTTGCACTTAAGGGGGGCTGTTGGTGTAAATAAAGTCTTGGACCTAGTTCATTCATTACTTGGGGACTTATTTACACATATTAAGTTTACTTAGGTCATAGGAAGGAATCTTTCTAGAAGGTGTTAGTTGTCATTAGTTGTTATCTTATCTTTTGACTTGTAACACATGGTAAGTGTGATTAGTTGTCTCATGTTATATGATTAAGACACTTGTCATAATCCTATGACATCTTGCATCTCACCTTGGCTATATAACCAAGGGGTCTCTCTCATTGTACATGATAATCATATCATTGAATCATATTGATAAGAATATAGTTTGTTCTTGTCACATTCTATTCTCTCTCTTATGTGCTTTCCATTTGGTCTCAAGATCTTGGCAGCCATAGCCAATTCTAACATGGTATCAAATCTATATCTCAGTTCTAACAAAGGTAAGTACATTGTATCTATGTACTAGTAATTTTGATTTATCTATTTCCTTAGCTTCTGTAGGAAAAAATACAACATTGTGACACCATAGACTTGGGCACATGAGCAAGAAGGGGATGAGGATTCTACACTCAAATAATTTTTTGCTATGTTTGAAGCAAGTTGATTTGGATTTTTAAGAAAACCGTGTTTATGAAAAACAAAAGAGAGATGGATTTCTCAATGTTGGAAAGGAAAAGAAGAGTGAAAAGTTAGAGCTTATGCATTCATATGTATGGAGACTAGCTTAGGTATCATATTTTGGCAGCCCTTAAATTATTATGCTACTTTTATTGATGATGCAACTACAAAAACTTGGGTTTATTTCATTCAAAAAAAAATTGATGTGTTTGATACTTTTAAGAAATAGAAAGTTTTGGTTGGGAATGAGATGGGACATAAGTTGAAGTGTCTCATATTAGATAATGAAAGCAAATATTACAGCATGTAGTTTGATAGTTACTATTTTTACCATGTGATTCATAGACAAAAGATGGTTCCAAGAACACTGGACAAGAAAATCATTTGTCAAAAAGGATGAATAGAATAATTATTGAGCATGCAAGGAGTATGCGATTGTGTGCATGATTACCATTATAGTTTTTGTCAAAAAAAAATTGTTTAGTAAATCACTGCTAAGGGGGCAACACCCTAAACGCTTTTGACTGGAGCTATGAACCAGTGAGGCCACATTCGGGGGACCTCATCCTTGCCATTCTGAATCGCCACCACCATATCCACCACTACCACCACCACCATATCCACTATCGCCGCCGCCACCATATCCACCACCACTACTTCCTTTGTTGACCCCGCTGCCACTATCTCCTTGCGGCATTCCCACTCTCCATCGTGGGATTTGAACCTTAGAAAACCTAGCTACTGCCCTTGCAACTTAACCATTACACTGTGGGGTCAACCCAATTTTCGTCAAATTTTGTAGATAATATTGTTTACTTAATAAACAAAGGGCCTTCACATTCCCTAGATTGTGGTATTCCAAAGGAGGCATGGACAAGTAAAAAAGTAAACTACTCATTTCTTAAAACTTTCAATTGTGAAGCATTTGTCCATATTGATATAGAGAATAGAACAAAGTTTGAGGCTGAATCCAAGAAGTGTACTTTTATTGGATATGGATTTAATGATTTTGGTTATCACTTATAAGATTACGAAAATCATAAAATCGCTAGGATTAGAGATATGATATTCAATGAGAAGGTCATGTATAAAGATTAGTTGTTGGGAAAGAAACATGAAAAGAAAAACCCAGAATATGCAATGCTTGATGAAATCCAAAAATGTAATTCCAAAAGTTCTAGAAAATCAAAATATTTAACAACAAACACCTCAAACTCCTATAAGAAAATCTATGAGATTAAGTAGACCCCTAAACAATACTCTCATTTATTATATTATGTATTATTGACTAATTCTGATCAACCAAAAAATTATGAAGAAGCAATGAAGATAGAAACTAGAAAGAAGTGGGAACAAGGCATTAAAGAGGAGATGAGCTCTTTGATAAATCATTGCACACATGATATGAGCATGTAATGTAATAGAATTTCATTTAAATAAGGTTGTAAGTATTTACCTAACACAAATCACTATCTAAAGTCTTAAACATAAAAGTGCAACTGACAATATATACTCCTAAAATTAGCAAGTGTCGGGTAGTGGTGAGTACTTGCCTTTGTAATATTTCAAAAAAAGTATTTATTGTCTATTCAATAAATAAATCACGACATAGTGATCTAGAGGAAGGTTGAACAATAGTTCAAGATCAATATGTTCTTGCAAGTCGAATATATATTCTTGCAAGTGAATATTATAGTTGTTAGGGCTCATCTTGACCCCAAGCTTGATTCATATTAGGTATAATTATGACTAGCATAATTAAAATTGAGTTTGTTCCTTAGAATAAATATTTGTTAAAAATTAGTGAGCAAATAATTTGTTAGTAAAGAGTCTTTGTATATTGATTAGTTGATTTTGACTTTGATAGCCAAATCCCACATATATGAAGTTGAATTTGTTAAAATGAAAATTGTAATAATTTTAACTTTTCATTGATTAATGTATTATGTCAACTAATATGTTATTAGATTATATGCATATAATATTTTTATGTTGACTAGAATATGATATAAATACAATATTGAGAATGAAAGAGTGAAGGTAAACTTCATGAAGATAATATTCAAGAGTCATGTCACTCTTATAAATAATGTGAGTGTCATAAAAAAAACCTAGCCACAATGGAACTAGAAAAAAGTTAAATTGTGAAAGTACTTGAAAGTTAAATTGTGTATTTGTATATAAATGACTTAGTATTATTATGTAAAACAAAATCTCCATTAAGAAAATTGAGCGATAAACTGTGAAATTTCTAATGATATTGTATATTGAGGATCGAATTTATAATTTGAATTTTTCTATCACTAAATTTGCTAAGTGAACAAAAGCAGACTTGGACTTGGTTACAAAACCAGTCTTGAAAGTTTTGTAATGCAAGTAATACATGAAATGTGCATGTATGCACATTTAAGCCTTGTTTTAGTTTTTAATTTTTTTTCCTTTTGTTTTTTCTTTTGTTTTTCATATCCTTCATCTGATCGTATAAAGCAGATCATTTGTCTTTAAATATAATTTTCTGTAGCCAATTCATTATGTAGAAATAATATACAGTCCTCTTTTCAGCTTTGATGTTCCCTTATTTATGAACAGATATAATAAAATATTTTTTCAATCAGTGCTATAATTATCATCATTCATATACAAAATGAAGGCATCCTTATTTGAAATCCTTGTCTTTATTGTGGTCCAAATAACATAACAGCTAAAACTCTGAAATCTACGGGTTTCTATTCTCCTCAGATACCTGTCTTTATTATGAATAAGACATAACTCTGAACATTATCAAATTCAATCTGACAGTGGTGGAGCCTTCGACGCTGTGCACTGAGCATCATCTCCCCCTGGACCTCCATAAAATATGTAACTATCAAAGTTGGGATTACCATTAGGTGTCACTGTGTAACAATATGGACTGTTAGAATAATACTGAAACATTCCTCCATTGAATCTCTCACCACCACGCTCAAATTGATACATATTTCTAACATATGCTGCATATGGATAGCCCCTGAAAGCAAATCTTCCACTACCCATATCTATTTTTGACGGTGGATAGCCCTTCACAATCGAAACTTCTCCATATTTCACTGTATTAATTTTTGGAAGAATGTCTGGTACTAAATTTGCAGGCAAGTAACCCACTTCTTTGGAGGAGACATATACCACCCATGCTGGAGGGTTTCTTGCTTCCTGCAAATAAATAAATAAAAGTGTGCCAAGTTAAGAAAAATATATATTTTATAAATATTCAGGCGTAGTTATTTCTACATTTTACTTACATATTGTATAGATATATCTAGTTCAACTTGTTGTGATGCGTCTCCATATACAGATGCTTTTGGTAATGCCTGACCAGCATAATATGGAGCATCTTTTGCCATGACGAATCCCGGGCACATTAGGTCATAACAACCTGTGTTATCGTAACCATCCCCTTATACAAAATGACAGCTTTTATATCAGCAGAACATGAATATGATTTGGCTATCATAAATATTGGTGCCAAAAGTGCAGGCTTACAGTCCAACGTATATAGAATCTTGGTGTGGAACTCCCGTACAGTGTTTGGGAAACCTGCAGTGATGAAATCATATTTGCATGAGACAACCAACTGTAACAAGAAAATCATAATTTGAGTTTGCAGTTGATTGCAATTCAAATTGCACAATTGTACAAATATTTTGGTCAAATAGGTTGGCTTATTATAATGGGGTGGCAAAATTCCAACATATAAATATGTTGGTTGAGAGCTTAAACAACCTGCTTATTCTGATCAAACACAGACTATTTATATCTGAGAACAAAATTCATATAAATTGACGGATAAACCACAACATACCAATTGTTTATAATTTATATTTAACCAGTTAACGAATTGATTTTCTTACTGTTTCTCAAACTGTATATCATTATATTTTGGGTGATGATGGTCATTCTAAAATCATTATTTAATTATTAGAAAAGAATAAGTCATCTTAATTTGATTGAAATTTTTTGGTTATATTAAAATCTGTAGGTGTTAGCGGACTTCCAAATCAATGTCTTTACTTATATTGAAAGTGGTGGTCATCCACGAGATCAATTCCCAAAGTTCATCTAGTTCTATAGACTTCCACATCAGTATCTTCAGCTATATACAAAGTGTCATTTAGTCCATGAGATCAATTTCTAGAGATGTGGCAATTGGTCTAATGCCCCTCCTTCAACGTAATCCAAGGGAATTGAACTTGGGTTGAGGCTTTGATAATGTATATAGATTTGCCACTGCAAGTATTGGCGAACTTCTAAATCAACATCTTTACCTGTATCCAAAATGGCGAATAACCCAACCAGAAATATAATAATTAATCCAGCTTAAACCAAATTTATTCATAATTAATAAAATTTTGTTACTACAATGATTATCAATAGCTTTGTCTCATAATTAAATTACTTTACAACTAATCAAAATAGCTGACTAAAAACCAGAAATATCATAATTAATCCAGCTTAAACCAAATTTATTCATAATTAATAAAATTTTGTTACTACAATGATTATCAATAGATTTGTCTCATAATTAAATTACTTTACCACTAACCAAAATGACTAATTAAAAACCAGAAATATAATAATTAATCCAGCTTAAACCAAATTTATTCATAATTAATAAAATTTTGTTACTACAATGATTATCAGTAGCTTTGTCTCATAATTAAAAAGTTCACAATAATTGAAGATCAAACAATTCCCCAAGACTAGGGATCTGCAAAACTAAGCAAGCACTCACTTGCCAACCGGCCTCTATTAACTGAATTGGTTGTCTATCAGTCGATGTTTCTACTCCAGTCCTCATGAAACCACTAGTAAAAATATCAGCATGAGCCAAATATGATTGCAACACATTCATTATCCCTGTAGCTCTCTCAATTTGACCACCTCCAAAGTCTAAGCTTGCTATGGCATACTGCAAAACAAAAATATCTATAAAACTTAACAAATTCTATTGTCATTTTTAAACAATATATAGTGCACTAATAAGACTTATGAAAACAACATATTGCTTATTAAAAGAAACATTAAAATATAATGGCACCTCTGTTTTATATGAGGAGTCAACATCAGCATTTTTTAAACTCATAAACCTAGCCACAGATCCAGCTCTCTTAACATCTCCATGCTTTATCTCCCTCACATGTACAGTTCCCTTTGGGCATTCTTTGCTCAAGGAAGAACTCGAATCCAGGTTTTTCTCAAATCTTTCTGCAATATTAAATATCATATTAGGTATAAATTTTCCACAGTCCACATTGAATAATAGAATAGTTTCTAAATTTGCTGTGTGTTTTTTATCGATATTTTGAATCACTCTCAAGAAGAAACAGAGTCAATCACACCTTATTATGTCCATACATTTTGTCAGAATTGAGGGATATCTGATCCTCATAGTTAACACAGAGTATTGTGTCTCCATTCTCATGCTGCAAGATAACATTGAAATCTAATTATTCATAGCAGTATTTTGAGATGATTTTTTTTCTGAACAATCCAGTTAATTTTTAAATAAAGTAAAGATCTTTCTTATCAAAAAAGGAAAAGAAATACTAAATAAAGCAAAGATCTTTCTTATCAAAAAAGGCAAAGAACTACTCTACCAGTAAGGGAGAAATATGTTTGATTAAGGAAGAAGAAAAGGAAGAAAGTGGCATCACCTGATACTTGTGCACAGCAGGAGGGTTGATGTAATTGACATAGTCTTTCACTAGGCATTTTGTGCAAATCAAGAGCTAATGTAAAAACCATAAACTGCATTGAAAGTAATAAGTTAAATGTCAGAAAAGGTTTCTGAAAATCCATGGCTATGTGAAAAATTGTAGGACTGTGTAGCAGCTTTAACCCCAAATACTTATTAAGTGTTGGTGATTAAATTATGGGGTTCAGGGCTTAAATTTGACGGTCGACCCTGCCTATCAAGCAATTTTTTTTGTGACGGTCATTTATTTGAAGTTGCCTTTCAAATATTAAAGGTTATCTATTTTAAGAAAAATATATGTAGATTGAAAAAACATATATATGAATAATTACATAGAAATTTTGACAGTTTAACTGAAATTTTGCCTTTCAAGTGATACAATCTTTCTAAAATTTTAATTGTATTTTACAGCTAAAATGACTAAATACGGCCATACGACCATCAAATTTAAGCCCTGACGGGGTTGATATCCGAATTCCTAGAGTTTATGAGATCACACTTATCACTCTCTAACTAAATTGACATAGAGTCACTAAATAGAATGATCTCATGTGTCTAGAATATAGCATCTTACATAGGTTGAATGAGATCAATCTTGAGTAATGTGGATACAAATTATGAGAATAAAGTGATATTTGAGGCCAAGGGTGAATATATGGAATGAAATGTGAAGGAAGGGTAATAAGTGAATGAGAGTGAATAGGGATGAAATATATATGCATAGGTATCAAGTTATAAGTCAAAGCTTAGTGTAAGAGTGAGTAACTTGTCAACCTGAATGGGTAGTAGAGTTGGTTTGGGTAGTGGGTTTTCTCCCCATTGGTCTCGGGTTTGACTCCACTCCCAGGTTTAAGAGGTGGGACTTCTTGTGTGTGGGGGATCTCACCCACAGGGGACTAGTCTTGCCTTAGCTCGCCTCAGGTACCTAAGGTATGGGCTGTTGGGCTGGGTCGCAAAGATACCCTTGTAGTATCAAACAAAAAAAAGAGTTAGTAATTTGTCAATATGTTATTGTATTAAAACATTTTTATTAAGGTGGGCTTAAAATTAAATGGAAAATGGTGTGGATATGCTAATTTCACTAAAATGTTAGATACATTTTGTTGCCTCTTTAAAAATATATGTGAATCTAACATAAGTGTTTATTTTAAAGTACATGGACATTTTTAACCAATCTAAGAACTAAATATATAGACACCCATAATAAGATCTCAGTCCATACAAAATACAATGGATCATTCTTGAATTCTTTTTGTATGTCTTTGCTTACTATGAGTGTTCCATTGAAACCTTTAAAACAATGAAAATACACAATTAATAACTTATATCACATAATCAAAATAGTAACAAACTACAAGTTGCTTCTAATGTCTATGAAAATGAAAAGAAAAGAATGGGGATAGATGATTCCACTTTTACAAAAAGTGATACAAAAGTACTTTGCATGATGTGATAAGGCAATATACATCCATGCGATGTGCTTGTGCTATCTCTACACCATGCAATGATGCAAGAAATATGGTGGATTTCCATGTGATCTAGCTATGTAATGCAATAGTTAACTTTGCATGATGCAATTATGATAAATCTCTATGCAATGTGGGTAGTGATGGATCTCCAAATAATATTGGTGTAATGTGATCAAAGTGTAATGCAATCATGATCTATATGCATTGTAGTTATGTGATAAATCATTGCACACATGATATGAGCATGTAATGTAATAGAATTTCATCTAAATAAGGTTATAAGTATTTACCTAACACAAATCACTATCTAAAGTCTTAAACATAAAAGTGCTACTAACAATATATACTCCTAAAATTAGCAAGTGTTAGGTAGTGGTGAGTACTTGCCTTTGTAGTATTTAAAAAGAAGTATTCATTGTCTAGTCGATAAATAAATCACAACATAGTTATCTAGAGGAAGGTTGAATAATAGTTCAAGATCTAGTCGATAAATAAATCACAACATAGTTATCTAGAGGAAGGTTGAATAATAGTTCAAGATCAATATATTCTTGCAAGTCAAATATATCACAATTTTACGAGGTTGGTGAATATTATAGTTGTTAGGGATCATCTTGACCCCAAGATTGGTTCATATTAGGCATGATTGTGACTAGCATAATTAAAATTGAGTTTGTTCCTTAGAATAAATATTTGTTAAAAATTAGTGAGCAAATAATTTGTTAGTAAAGAGCCTTTGTAGATTGATTAGTTGATTTTGACTTTGATAGCCAAATCCCACATATATGAAGTTGAATTTGTTAAAATGAAAATTGTAATAATTTTAACTTTTCATTGATTAATGTATTATGTCAACTAATATGTTATTTAGATTATATGCATATAATATTTTTATGTTGATTAGAATATGATATAAATACAATATTGAAAATGAAAGAGTGAAGATGAACTTCATGAAGATAATATTCAAGAGTCATGTCACTCTTATATGTGAGTGTCATAAAAAAAACCTAGCCACAATGGAACTGGAAAAAAGTTAAATTGTGAAAGTACTTGTATACAAATGACTTAGTATTATTATGTAAAACAAAATCTACATGAAGAAAATTGAGCGATAAACTGTGAAATTTCTAATGATGATATTGTATATTGATGATCAAATTTATAATTTGAATTTTTCTATCACTAAATTTGCTAAGTGAACAAGGTCTCCACTTAGTGGAATATCCAAGTTGCCATATGAAGTTGCATTCATAAATGGTGAGTATATTTGGAAGTTAGCCAATACTAAGAAGCACTATAAAATGCTAAGAAATATTGTAAGATCAATCCTTTGGAATGTCATGGATTTGAATTTAAGTGGTCTAACCCATTTCTAAAAATAGTTAACAACTACGATATAAATATGGTGATCAAATTTGCTAAGTAGTGGCAAAATAGGAATGCCAGGCGCAAGTAATGGACTTGACCATTACATATGAGGTTATTACAATAATATCAACTTCAAGATGAAGTTCAATATCTTTAAGGAACACATGATGGTAAAGAAGGAAAAAGGTGCCTTCATTTAAGTAAGGTGAGTTTCTCAAGCAGTATTAGTTAGACTATGTTGTTAAGTTTATTAAACAGTTTTAGATGATGTGATTAAGGTGACTATGAAATATATTACTCTAGAGTGTTAGTTTACAACTTTTTGTTCATATCATTTTGTCTTGTTAGGCCATTTTTTTATCTAACCACACTATTTACTTCCCCTTCTTTCTTGTATCTTCTTTGGAGCTTATTATGAAGGAATTTGTGAGGGGGTTGGGTCTTACCTAGTGCATGCAAGACTAATTTTGTTAGTTTTAAACTATTGGAGATATTTCATTCTCACTATTAGTAGGGGCCCTTTATCTAAAAAGAAAAATAAATTTTAGGTTGATGCTTCTCTAGAATAGGAAGATGAAAGTATAGATGATAAATTCTCTAGTAGTGATCCAAAGGAAACTCATGAAAATATCAATCTAGATTCCTATGAGAAGTACATAGATGATAACATGGCCAAAGAAATATTAGAAGCTAGTGTCATGTAGGAAAAGATTTGGAACAACAAAGGTCCTAAGACCCAAGCTCTCTTGAATCCCCATCCCTTTCCCTCATGCTTATGAGGAGAATAATGTACACCTATGTGATGAAGAGTCCTTGAAATGTGTTATAAGGGTCACTAACCATGTTATAACATAATATTTAGAATTAGAAAATGCAAGAAAAAATCACCATCTTTTGTTCAACTGATTCTTTATGGAAATTTATAGGTTACATGTTAGAATTTGTCCTTTTTAGATCAAAAATATGAGGGAATGGTCTTACTACCTAAGGAAGAAGATAATATGACTTTGAAAAATGGGGAAGCTTTATTGGAAATCAACATCCTAAAATTTGGAAGGGAACAAAAAAATACTTTAAGATGAAAATTTTGGAGGAAATAAATGGAATAAAGGATATAGTGATGAAGGAGATTGAACCGAGTAAGATACTATTAAATCTAGTACTAACAAATTGAAATCTCTAGAAGATAAGCTCTACATTGCTAAAGAGAAAGAAAAAGAGGATATTTTTGAAAAATAAAATGTTTCTAGGTAACCAACAAGGGTTAACATAACTAAAACAAAAAATTGAAAAGTTGAGATAAGTGGAAAGAAGTCCAAATTATGTGTAAAGATCTAGATGTAGTTGAGGCCCTACATAAGTTATAATGGGCTAAAATATTATCTTTCCTATGTGCAATCATATCCCAATTGGGCTAACACTCACGCTCTTTGAAAAGCCCCTTCCATTTTGATCACTCCTAGTGTATTTCTAATTAGTGTAGCAGATGAATTATTTAATCCCCATAAACAATGAGTTAGAATATCAACTTGACCAGGCCTAAATATAGTGTTTACCTTTTCAAGTTCTTGGGAGAATTTTCAATTGAAGTGTACAATGGGCTCCCCAAGGTATCTCTTTACCACCAGGTTAAGTGAATGAATGATTCTTTTTTCTCTATGTTTTTCCAAATCATGCTAAGAATTCCTTCTCTATCTCCACCCACAAATGTATATAATAAGGTGTGAGAGGAGCATACCATTGCAACACTGCATCATGAAATCTATTTATAAGAATATGACAAGAACAACTTTCATCATTAATCTAATTATTAGTCATAAAATCTCAACAAATCTTGATATGATCATATAAGTTTATCCCAAAATTAGGGGAGAAAGTAGGCATCCAATTGTTTGCATACATAGGAATTTGATGAGAACCCGCTGGCATGCATAAAGGAATTTCCATCATCATGGAAGTATCCCCTATTTTTTAAAAATAATTATGGATAAAATCTATTTACAATTTAAATATACACTTTTTCTTTTTATATTTTAAATATTTGATCCTTTGTGGTATCCTTAAATTTTACATTTTTTATATTTTTGAAAGAATGAAAATTTTTAACATTAAAAAGGGAAGATTGGACAATAAAAGAACATTTAATTTTATGTATCACTCATTTTTTTTCCCTCTTTCTAGTGTCATTTTTATTTATAGGTATTTTTACACACACATACTTGCAATTCATTAAGCCTATAGGTGAAACAAAAATGATTCCCGTGCTTGAAATGTGGCCAACCTCAAGAGTCTTTTGTTAATTCATTGAAAGGTTTATTAGAACTCTCAACTAAAGAGAGGTTTGGATGATCCATTCAAGGGGCTCCATAGAGTTATTAGGATTTGAATGGTTTGAAATAGAGGTTTCTAAGTGGAATACATCACTAATTAACCATTCAAATAGCCTATGCTAATTTTAATTCTCTACAGTTAATGGTTAATTAATTTTAACTTAGTTAATTTAACTTTCTCTAATTGTTTTCTAACTTCATTTTTCTTGTAGATTGATTAAGATTTTTAAAATAATATTTGTTCATTGAAATCAAAATTTAATATGATAAAATTGACAAGCTTATTCATTAAAATTTGTTCATTGTTAAAATACATAAATATTTATTTACATAATAGCAATAAAATAATTTTAAATTTGTTATATTTTATGCCAAAAGGTTGGAAAAATATATTCATTTGATTAATTATGTTTTCAAACCCTAAACTCATAATTTATATGCATAAATTTTGTTTAGTTTTGCAATAACTTTGTTTGTTTTACTTATTTAAATAATAAATCATATCAAAATTTGTTGTTGGAAGCCAAAAAAATGAATTAATTATCTTTCATGCATGAATAAAATGTATCACCAAACTAAAATTTAATCAAAAATCAAATTTAAAAAATGAAAAAAACAAATAGGGAAAAGAAAGGAAAAAGAAAACAAAAAGAAAATCTAAACCTTAGTTATCTTCAAGTCCTATACACCATTTGGAAAATGAATGAGCTATATGAGAACCAATCTCCACTCAATCCATTTCCACAATACATGTAATATGATACAATCTTCAAAGGAAATCATGTGTAAATGATAGAAAATTTAATGTTAAAGTGTTTAGTCTACCATACAAAACTCCCCACCATCAACCAAGCATCAATGGTATAAACATGCAATCAAGATTTATGAATACTCATTGAGTTAAATCCATAACTTTAAATAAAATAAAGTAGATTCATAGCTTGAAAAACACTATTGAATGGAAAATTGAAGAAAAAAGGAGCATAATAATCAATTCTATAGGTAGATCCATTTTCTCTCAGTCTCCTCGATATGAAAAATTCATACTATTTTTGGGTGGATCCATTCTCCATACAAAATATAGAGTCAATCCACCCTATCACAATTAGCACGTATCTTCTTGAGTCAAAAATTATAATCCAATCATTTTTCCCCCTCATATCCATCTCCAAACAATCACCTTCATCTCATAAACCACCATCAACCTATCCAAAACACCACCCCCCTTTGAACAAGGATTCAGCTAAACCCATCCTATCAACATCCAAATCATCCGTAATCCAAAATCCAACCTAAAACACTTAATCAAGATACTAAATCCTAAATCAATCATCCATCATAACACTTTCTTTGGAACTTATCCTATCCCAAGTTAGTAATCCCTTGTTCAAACTATTTCACATCGAGTCAAAGGTATAGTTTGCATCAATGTCTTTTCTTGGTTGAGAAATTAGCTTATCTCAAGTAAGAAATCTGTTCAATTAAGATTTAGCATAGGATCTCGATCTTAGTTGAGAGGATACTATCCTCCATCCATCCAACAATCACCTCATCAATTTAGCTACATACTTGAATTTAGGAGTCTCTCCTACCATATCTTCCAAATCATCTTAATCTAAGCTTGAGTCAAATCCTAATTTGAGCTTAAATCCAATTCTAATATGAGTTTAATCTACATCCCAATTTGAGCTTTAGTGCATCCACATCTAATATCTACTAACATCGAAACAAATCTTCTCCCATTTTCCTCTAATCCATTTCATTTACCTTCTCCTCCCCTCTTCCCATCTCTTCCATCCATACATATCCAATCCAACATCATGAATCCTTATCCTCCCTCAATGCAACCAAAAAAACTAATCAAGGGAGATCCCAATTATGTTGAAGATGACAATGAAAGTCTTTTTTACCAAGAAGAGTACAAAAGAGATCCCCTTGTTGTTATCCTCACTACAAAGATTTCTCCAAATGTCTTCTAAAATTTCAAAATTCATCCAAGCTACCCAATCATTCATCCATCCATACCCATTAGCACTCCTTATGATACCTTTGACAAGGGAAATCCCTTACCTTCATCGTCTACATCTCCATCTTATCCCTCATCCTCATCTCCCTCTTATCCATCTCTCACATATCCTTCTTATCCAATATCCATATCTCCATCTTCTCCTCTACCCATATCACAACCTCCATCTCCACATAACAATATAATCCCCTTCATTCCTAGTTGAAATCCACCATCTCATTATCCTCTAAACCATCTCCCAATCCATAATCCTAATCCTCCACTCAATGATCCCAATCCACCATCTACTTCCTCCTATCTCAATCCACCATCCATTTCCTCCTATCTCAATCCACCATCCACATCTTCCTATCCCATTCCACCATCCATCTCCTCTTATCTCACTTTACCTTCCACTCCCTCACACCTTAATCCTCCCTCTAATATATCATACTTCCCTCTTGCATCTAATACTAATCCACCAATCTATAATCCTATTCCTTCACCCATTTATAATCCTTCATCTATTCCCAACCTTCCATATAAGACCAAAATATGTGTGTCTCATTCTAGATGTCATCCAAGGACTCATGGTAAAGAAGTCATCACCCAATCCACATCCCAAAGTTGGTGAGTCCTACCACCCCACTCCATCATGCACAATCACTACTGATGAGGCACTTCTCCATCCCACGCCTATAATTCCACTTCACACTCCTAACACCATCCAAACCATTGAAACACCCAACCCATCAAAGGAACCCAAATCCAATCCCCTTCTCCTACTCTTAGCATTAACCAAATCCACTCCTGTGAACTCCATGAATCCTCTATCCTTCCATCCACCCCATCTGAGGAGTCATTACATCACTCCTCCACCATCACAACATTCATACAAGTTGAAACATGCCAAGATCTTGTTCCAAAGCATACCAACATATCCCCTCATCCACATCAAGATCCTACCATCTCATCCACTCCATCTCAAGATCATAGTATCTCCTCCTCCATTCCATCCCATGATTCCCTTACCAATCAAGATCCTACCATTACACCTAATCCCTCTCATGATTCCTTATCACCTCCTCCTCCAAATGAAGGTCCTACTATCCCATCTACCCCATCTCATGATTCTTTATCACCAATTATCCAAATCATCCTAACACCACCTCCATATCTCCTTGGACCTCTTGCTTTCATCCATGGTGGCTCTCTTGCAGAAGAAGAACAAACCATACACACTACCCATCTTCCTCCACCTAATAATGGACTAGCATCATGTTTCCAAAATAACAAGCATCCTATTGTAAATTAAATGCTCGAGACTATGAACTCTCAAGGCAAAGGCTTGGGACTTCATGAGAAAGGTATGTTACAGCCCATCCATGTCAAAAAAAATTCATGTGCACAAGGTCTCAAGGTTACATATCTCAAGGTTCAGAATCCAAAAATGTTGGTACAACCTTCATACAACCTAAGTGGTCCTCCTCCAAACAAACAATAGGAACTTCACATCACTCTACCAAACCATTTGTCACCATCCCCCCTCCTCTATCCTATCACCTCAAAACAACTATCCATATCCATCCTTCATCCTCCAAATCCATTTTGGGTCTTTATGTCCCACCATCTACCATCACACATCCTCCATCTAATAAGTTCATTTTGGGCCCTTATATCCCAAAATCCCATCCTCCATTTCATATCCTTTCTCCCCTCATCCACAAATCACTTATTACTATCACCCATCATAACCATCCCACTCTCATAATCTCCAATCAAGATCAACAAAGGTAGACCTCCATGCACTTCATCCAACATCCTACATCCACATGTCATCTCCATAATCCTACTTCTATCACTCTGCATCCATGAACCATCCCATCTCCTCACACTCATACCATCCCTATTGGAAGAACTTTGGATTCCAAAGTAAAAATGCATAAATCAAAACATCTACGTGAATGTAAAGATCACCATGTACCCTCAAAAATACATGATAAAGCAAAGAAAAATATAATTAAAATCAATCCCAAAGTCTACAAAGGCCCACCAAAGTAAAAATCAAAACCATGTGAATCCCAAAGAAAAAATATGCAATACATTCAAATGAAAAATCCATAATGACATCCAAAGTTTCTAATCCGAAAGCTATGAATCCCCTTCCCTCATCTCCTAGATCTATTTTGGGTCTCTATGTCCTAAATCTCACTATCCAAAATCCTCCATCTATTAATCCTCCTATCATTGCACATCCCCCACCATATGTACCAATGTTGGTCCTGAAAACATCTCCTTATCACAATCAAATCCCCTCATTCCATCCATACACTTTCCAAAATCCCATTAATTATCCCACACATTAGGAACTCAAAGAAAATCTACAAAATAATGGCTACATGCATCAAGGTGCATGCATGTAAAAGTATGCAACAATGCTAGATTATGCAAGAATATATGAAAATTCAAGCTAGGTAGTGAGTTTATATAGAACTAAGGAGATGATGGAGGTGGAAAATCCAACCAATAGGAATTAACCACCAAAAGTGGAAAGTGTTCCACCCTTTAAGGAAGGGAATGCCACATCACTTATCTCCTAGTTATTAAATGATAAACTCACTTTATTATCCTAAGAAATATTAATTAAGGTTAGGAAAAACCTAGGGATAAGGGAAAACAAATTAACCCACTAGGAAGATAAAAACCTACACCAACATATTGTTAGGATTTAGATGTGTGATTGAAGTTATGTTGGTTGGTCACTCAAAGAAAATAGCTTTGCATTCAATGGTTTTATATGAAAATATCCTATAAGATGTGTTATTTATATTGTAATGTCATAAAATTGCACCCCAGGGGCAATTTCACGTTTGTGTATTTGGCCCTCCATTTATTGTGCCTAGCTGCACTCATGACAAGAACCTTATGGGTTAGAATTTCATGATTTCAATGCCACAAGGATCAACAATGAAGTGACAATAGTCAACCACCTTATTTCTTGAAAATGATGATTTGGACGCCTGCATGACATGTGGGCATCCACATGGTGCGCTAGCACCCTCCTGCTTTTCTATGTTTGAAAGGTGGAATCTTAGAATCTTGACTCGCATCACATGCCCTGCAATGAACTCGAGGGGTTCTAACTGTGAATTCTAACTGGTGTAGATGAGGTTTTTGTTTTTTTTTTTTTGCAATATGTATCTTTTTGTATTTTTTTTTTAAATATATTGCCAGGTAGGATGAATGCAAATAGCAATGCATAAAATAAACTAAGTCTAAAACAAACTAAATGCTTTAATGAAGTATATGAGTTGTAAATGAAATTATTTATTTATAGATAATCTCCAATGACATTTAGCATCATTAAACATACCCATAATTTAGGAGATAACAAGATTACAAAAATTCTAGAAATGAAACAACGGTGTAGATGATTGATAAACTATTCGATCTGCTATACTTATTGATGTCTCCACCTGAATAATGTTGCACAATACTAATATAGACCTGGCCTCTCAATGTTGGGCTGATATTGGATCAATAAGGTAGGCATTTGGGCAGATAAGAAGGTCGTATTGATGTTTGTGAAGACGTGGCAGGGATATATGTTGTTGGTTTGATCTTCCCTAGTGGTTGATATGAATGTTAATTGCTACCAAAGAGATTTCTGGAAAATGCCTTTCAAAATCAGACTTCAAACCCCCAATGTCCCTCTTTAATACTTGCACAAAACTATACAAAGAAGCTTGAAATATGTTATTAATGGATGCTAACAATGAGCTACAGGTCTACAATAACAAATATTTCAAATGTGCTTCAAACCCTTGCTCAAATCTGCTCTTTATGCTCTGATTGAATGCACAATATCACTATAGCGATCACTGTTCATGTGTTATTGTAGCGTCTACTGTAGCGTGGGTACTGTAGCAGCAAATAAATCTGAAAATGAATGCTTCATTTCTAAACTTTAATGGTTGCCAAATGAAACTTCAGGTCTGCAGTTGATCAATCTTTAAAACCCCTTTTAAAACTTCACCAATTTTGCTCTATTTTGACTCCAGAATGAAGCCAAACCTCGTGCAATAATTCGACTGATCTCTCACAACCTCAAACTTGCAAAGAAATTGAAGAGTTTTCATTCTCCAATGCAATTTTGGCTGAAACCCTTGGCCTCCAGCATAAAAACCAAGAAACTCAAGAGCAAAGTCAAATAATCATCCAATAATGAGTTTGATTTTGCTTTTGATACCTTTATATCCTCTCAACTCTTAAATGCCTTTAATTCCCTTTTGAAATCCACTTTTAGGGTTTACATAATAACTTTATTTAATATCCTCATAAGTGGGCACCCACGTCTTAAATTATTAGATGCACATTAATATCATTTAAGATGATATTTTATATTTATCCTTTGACTTAATCAAATGCATCAATAAATAGGCCTCAAATATTAAAATGATTAATTGCATTTTAAATAACTTAAAATACCACTTTGGTTTGTGCGCCCAATATAATAAATACTTTTAAGTGGCAACTAATGTGAGGGTCATGACCTCATGGCCCCACTTTAATGACTTAAAGTGCAATTATAACATATGATTTTAAAATAACTTTTAATAATTGATTCCATTATAAAGTCAACTCATTTAACCATTGAATGTTCACAAATATTATATCACGAGGTGCCCTGCCAAAATTAGTAACTCCCTGCTCCTGACTTACTATATATAATAAGTCTCTCTATAAGTGCTAAATAAAAACTGCATAGCCCCAACAAAGGTCGTCACTGCCGCTGAAGATTGTCTAGGTGCCTTTGATATAAACAGAAACCCTGACTCCTAAAAATAGTAACTTACTATAAATAGTAATTCTACCAAACAGAGTCCAATGAAGGTCAAACCTAAACTCTCATTGATCACTGGAGGTAAAACCATGCCGAATACTGCCAAAAGGGACCCCCTAACCACCTACTCTAGCCTACGAGGGTCAGTAATAGGCTAAGCAACCTGTCAACATGTCTAAGCTAGAAAGGGGACATTACATGTCCTTGCAGTCAGATTTCCCAGTGTAACGACTCCTCCCACCTCTAGTAGTAACAAAACTCTCTCTTTGCTCTCATTTTGGGGGTTCTTTCACTCTGACACTCTAATCTCTACCTTTTTCTCTATCAATCTTTCTTCTACGGTAAAGCTCTGTTGGATTGAGGTCTCTCCAACATCCAAGGCTCTCTTGTAAGCCTTCAACGGTGTGTCTGTGTAGTGAAGAGGGGGTCGTAAACTATTGGTAACACTCTCTTGCTTCTTGTCTATTTGTGAATAGATACTTTGGTCATTTTCTATCTTGTGATATGGGTTCTCCTCCTTGAGCGGGGGCTACTTTTATCACTTTGTACTTGTCTATTTTTTCCCTTTTTCTATCTATCTGGTTGTTTGTGGAGGTGGGAACACCAAAGCGGGGGTTTGACAGCAACAAGCCCTAAAACAACCCCAACATTTTTCCTCATTCATCTTGTGTGTAGGATGTTCAAGTCAAGTTTGGAGGAAAAAATCAAACACAAGACCTGTTGTAAGTTTCTCCTTCATTCTCCTTTGTGTTTTTTCAACTTATATTGCTTTATGTTACTCTGCTTTGTTGAAAAAACCTGAGATCTGAATATGTTAGTAAAATAGTTGTATTTTAGTCATGTGGTTAGCTCTTTGTCCATGCATGACACCAGTGCATCCCTTAGACTCTAGCACTAGCATATTGAACACACGTTGATGTCCTTTTCCCAAGAGTTATCCCTCCTGTAATAGAGATCTACTAATTATTCTCTTTAGATCTCCAAAGTAGTCTTCCTATAGTATATTTTTGATATTTTGTCCTTTGCAATTTCTTCATTTGATTCCCTAATCTAATTCAACTAAGCTTGAGGTAGTTTAGGGAAGTTCACTCCCTGGGATTCTCTTGAGAATGAAGAGACTCATGAGTAGTGAATCCCCTTTCTCTACATTTTGGCGAACCTGATGTGAACCATGTCAGATCTTTTGTTGCAATATTTTTGTGTTTATATTGTAATGCTTTCTCTAAAGAATATTTTGATATGTTGGATGATGCTCTCGATGATTTCTTAGAAGCATCCTCCTCCATCTACGGATCTTCTGAGTGAACTTCTTCTTCACAAGCATCTACTTCCTCTTCACAAGCTGAGAAGTTGGTGAACGTTGTTGTAGTCTTTGTGGCTTCCCCAAGGCCTAAGAGACTCATTGTTTACTTGAATCTGGCTAGCCCTTCTCCTAAAAATATTCATTCTATTTGTGGGGTCCTGTATTATAGTGACTCAATGAATTTATGTACAAGGTTTGTATAAGCTACAAACTCCACTTCTTATAATGTCATAGGGTACACATACAACACAAGAAGAAATTGGCAGAATTTAAATCAACAACCTTTTATTCATACACCTCAACCTACTCAAGTTCCTACTTCTTTACCACCTTCTCAACCAACCCTTCCTCCAGCTTCTAAACCTATGACTAAAGCACCCAAAGACTACGATCTTGTTGAAAAACTTCATACTACTCTGGCTAAGATCTCACTTTGGGATTTTCTTTAGACTCCCCCAATTTACCAAGGTATGCATCAAGAAGCCTTGCAAAAGATCCTCTTTCCTATCTCCGCTACGTTGACAGATGTTAATTTTTTGATGGCTCATATTCATGCGAATTTTTCAAATATTATGTTCTATCCATAGTAACTTTCACTCCCGGATGTGTAGAAGCAAGCAGACCTTGTTAGAACTATAAAATTTTGAAAATTTCATGGTTGCACATACCCGTTAGTTCCCAAAAATTCCCATACCATAAGCATAAGAATCCGCTTTGCATAACATTTTTCCCATGCATTATTTGGTTCTCATCATTTGGTCCCATAGAATTCACCTGGCCCTGAGCATTTGAATGTGTAAACCATATCGACGTAACATGATATAGGTCTCACCGATCTATAAAGCATTTTATACTAATGTATGTCTTTTTGCAGTCTATTGACAAGAGATCAGGAATGTCATACTGACAAGTTTTCATCTGAGGATTGATATCGGCAAGACGTAATGCACAGTCTCAGTGACAGCAGGGTCCTATCGGCAAGACAATAGTTATCGGGGTGAGTCATAGCGAGTATATATGTGTCTTACCAATGAAACACAAAGAGCTATGCCACTGAGACAAGAGCTATCAGAGTAATGTCCCGTAGTATTCATTTGGTCTCGCCGATAAAACAGAGGAATATTTTTGTCATTGTCATCGAGATGAGCTTATGGAGTCCTACCAACCCCTTATGTCACACCGAAAAGATTACATTAGGACTTGGGGGTATATTTGGATAGAATGGATTCAACGGGGAGAGATATGAAGGTCATACCGAGTGTAGCTTCATCGATAGGAAAATCATTAAGTCTCGGCAATCAGAATTGCCAAAGGAAAATTATCGGAAAGATACAAGTAGTCGAAGGAAAGTCCCACTGACCCCCAAAGTCATAGTGATAAGTTATCATCGGTGAGAATCACTATGATATTCTTAAGACCGAAAGGATAAAACGTCGGGGAGACTCAAAACATCGATGAGACTATAGGACATCAAAGCGATATATAGTTTGTGGTAGTCGAAGAGACTCAAGGCATTGGCGGAACTACATGATGTCTTTGTGGGTGTCTGTTGAACGTTAGTAAAATCCTGAATTGATGGATCACCCAGGATTTGAATACGAATGGACGTGACTTTTCATGTGGCCAATATATAAATTTAAATTTTTGACAACGAGAAAAGGAGATAGGAGAGAGTGAGTAAAAATACAGTAGATCATAGAATGTTTACAATTTTTGAGACTATGATGCATGTTTGAAACAATGGGGATTTCAATTGAATTCATTTGATGTGGTGACATTTTTTTAGTATCAATTTTTTGTTGTGTTAATTGAAAGTATTGCTGAAGTTGTCTCCAAGGTTGATGTTTTCTAATTGTTTAAACTGATATATTAAGGATATTTTTCAGTTTATCAGTGCACATTTGTTGTATCTGTATGATTGGATTAATTTGTTCTTTCAAGGAAAGATTAAGTCCTTTTATTCAGTCATAGTAATTAGGAAATTTCATTTGGATCATTAAGAAGAACTCAGTAGTCACATCCTTGCATGTTTATACCAATTATAAACTTAAACCTATATGCCAAACAATTTGAGTTTTTGCTAGAAAGAAGTTACTCATTTCAAATTTTCATTTGACTCCGTACACCCAATAAGGCACTAGTCTCTACCATTCCACTATTTAGTTTCATTCATTTTTACATATGAACACATTAGATTTTTTCCTTGATATTGCTTATACAATTTATACCAAAATAAAACTCATTTATCCACTCCCATTTGCTAGTGTGGGTAAATTGCTTTAGGAAATGAACAAAGGTCAAGTCTGCTTTATTCAAATAGGTATACCCGCCTAGGTCTAGCAGCACCTAAAGAGAAGAAGGTTCAAATTATTTGGCCTTGTCTATTACCCTGAAACGTTGTGAGAGCTTGACAACCTCTCGTGGTTCAAACCTGCATTTTTGAGAGCTAACAGGCCCTTTAATGATCATAGTTAGCATTAATAGCATTGGTATTAGACATACCCTCATTGATACCAGTTCAGCTCTTAATGTTTTTGGTATGGATCTACTACCTAAGACTAATATTGATTCTTCTTTAGTTGCTTCTTATTTATACATTTATGGATTTGATAATGTTGGTCGACAGGCCCTAGGCACAATAATCTTGCCTTTACATCTAGGACTCATTACCTTACCCACTTTGGTGTATGTGATGCCTAGATCCTTACCTTACAACCTTCTTTTGGGAAGACTTTGGATTCATTCTATGGGAGATGTGACTTCTACTCTACATTGTTCTTTAAAGTTTGTAGCTAATAATCAAGTGGTTATGATTAATGCTAACCCCAAAGTAGTCCACCTTTGTGAGTTGGTGGCTACTGGTCGAACCTCGGTTGTTTCCACTCTTAAGAGTTGTATTTCATTGCTAACCTCTAATGCATTGGCATGCTCTTCAGTGACATTGTGTAGAGACCATCTCCAAAGCGAGTGTCCCTAAAAAGGAATAGCCTAAAGCAGAAAGTCCTAAGTTTTCCCCATCTACTTCTTCTTCTAAACCAAATGTATTTCTTGGTGATGATTGGGGATCCTTGGACTTCTCTGAATTCTTCATCATAGAGTATAAAGTGAATCTCATCCACCTCGATCTTCTAATAAATTCAAACACCTCTGCTAAGAAAGTTGATCAACCTCCTGCTGAGAAGGAAAGTTGTGATCCTATCCAAGAACCTATTTGTTCCCTCACTAAGGAGAATAATCAAAGTTCTGATAAAGAGGTTAATGTTTGTAATCCTAGTGAGAAGGATGGTTGTGATCTCGTAGAAACATTTGAAACTCATTGGTGGAATGATTCTCTCTATGTCGAACCACCTCCTTCTAAGGATTTGTAGATGTGTTACAACCCTAGATACAGGCCCGTTTCTAAGTATGGTTTCAAGCATAAATGTCTTGGGTGTACTGAACAAGGAATTTAGGTCCCTATCCAATTTAAGCCTTGCAATCTTAACTTGGGACAAGGATGCTCTATTGAATAATCTAGGCAAAAGCGATGGTGGAGTGTTAACATGATTTCAGTTGAACCTCTTAACCTAGTTCATCCTAAACTAATAGAGGATAAAATAAAACCTAACAAAGTTCCTCTAGATGTCATTTCCTTGGAGGAAGCACTAGACTAATTCTTGAGTGCCTATTCCCACTTGCCTTGCTTTCACCATAAACAATGATTCTCATATCGCTTGAATAAACAAGCATACTTCGACAATCTTTTGAATACGGATGATGAGGCTCCTCTATCTAATGTTGATGATGGTGTCTTGATACCTCATTCTAAAGATTGTAGTCCTCTCCTTAGGGGGGTACTACTTGTAGAGTCCATTCAAATGTCTAATAAACTTGGTGGTGATCACACAATTCAAGGGAAAACTTGGTTGAACAATCCACTTGAAAATGAAAACACTTTCATTAAATTATCGACTAGGGCTACAAGGCTTGTGATGGTACTAGCACTGTATATGCTTCCAAAGACCTAATATTACCTAAACTATCCTAGTGAAGGTATTACACTTACTGAAAAATCATAAAAAATGCATAACAATGAAACAATTAAAGCTGGTGCTTTGGCTATGGGTACCCACGTCATAGCTTGTGACTAAACTACTATTAACAAGTAAATGATGAAATTGATTGAAAGCTAATAAATAAAATTATTCTACACTCTAGAGTACTACAAGTTAAATGAATGCAATAATGAACATGAATAACAATTATTGATAACTTTGATATGAGAATCTATCTTAAACTTATTATGCAATTATGAAGTAACTACTTAACATAAATAAGAACTATAAATGTAGTGAAGTACAATACCTTGAGTGGCCCTTGCTTAGGTGGTTGTCTTCACTAAACTAAACCAAATCTAAATCATCATATTCACTCAATCATATCAACTCAAGATCATTCATTACACATTCCAAAATATCACATGAAATCTTGCTCAAAGATTATATTCAAAAAAACCATGTTTGAACAATCAACATGTCTATGTAATAATAACTAAAAAATAAAAAGTGTTTGATAACCAAATCCATAATTGAAAGATTAATCAACTTACTATCCTAAAGAATCAACTATCAGCTATATACATGCATGGGGAATTTTATTCAGAACACAACTCTAAACTGAAATCATTAATTACAACTCCCTCGATATCATAGTGTAATTAAGATTTGGTTGTACCCTAACTACAACTAAAAAGAAATAAGAATCCAAATAGGATGAGAAATTTGCAATAACATAACTAAAACATGGAACATAAAATCAGTTATGCTAGAATCCTAATGATAATAGGGTTCTCCTTCTTCAATTCCCTTATTTTTTTTTATAATGATGCATGATTATCTTCATCAAGTGTCTCCATGATGTAGTTATTGTGTTCAGTCTATTTAGGAACATCCCTTGTTTCACTGTCCAGGAACTCCTTCGGCTATAGGTTACATTCTTCAATTGTTGTGGGCTACAATGTCTTCTCAAAGTGCAAGGGTTTAGTTCATAAATCACAAACATGATACTAACTACCATGATTAAACACAAATATCAATCATAATGCATACATATTCACATATAAATCAAACAACACTATCATATTATAATTGCATTTCCATATACTTTAACCAAGTTCAAGGTCTACATAATAAACATAAAATATGGCATAGTGTAGGATCAATTGTCTTAGGAATTTCTTATAAGCAGCATAAAGATAACAAAAAACTAGCTAATAAATGGGCTTATCACTCCCCCCAACTGCCCTTTTGCTTACCCTCAACTAAATGAACTTGGAGGATAGATTATAGTGTAGTGTAATCTCCCTAAGGTTCATGAAAGTATTTACTTCATTGATCTACTTTAGGTAGAATCCTTTGTAACATGATAGCCTCCTCATCTTGGTAAGTTCAATCTGCTCACATTCCTCCATCTTATCCCCTATTTAATGTGGCACTGGATACAAAAGGATGGGTGGTACAAGTAATGTTAGTGGAAGCCATTTAAGTGCAAGTTTAGCAATAATATCCATATACATGTGCACTCTTTCAAGCATAGCCATCAAGTTGTACATTGAATGTGGCTCTTTCCTCTATAGTTTCAAAGTCAAACTATCCCATCTCTATTGTACATACTTATAACTATGATGAACCAATCTGACTACCAATGTCTGCATTATGTTATAGTCCTGCATCCTCAATCTCATGATCTTTCCTCCTGGTCCTTTATACTCCAGAAGTTGTAACCATTCATTTATAACAACATCGAGGTTATTAAACTCCTTTCTTACTAGGAGAGCAACAAATTTCTCTCTCTCCTCATATTCCTCCATAAGTTCACCCCTAAAACCCTCATTCCTAAATTAGGATGCTAGTACTTTGACTTGTAAATCCCCCATAGACATCAAGGGGTTCCACTTTGTCTCCTCAGTCACTACATAGTTATGTAGATAGTACTCACAAAGTTGATCTTGTTCATCTGGTAAATATTGAGTAAAAACACTAAGAAAAACATATATCTTGCTCATTCCAACTGACTAGTTACTTATTAGCCTACTAAACTAAAAAATTAAAAACTTTTCTTGCAAAAATAATGCATAAGTTCTTGTTGGGGGTCTTCATTTAATAATTTGGGTAGCTTTATCTGCTACCTCCTCCACTCTGACTTTTAACTTGTTCAACTCAATGTCCTTACCCTCCAGCACTTTGGTATGCTCTACAATTAGGTTTTTTTTTCTATTCTCTAGTTTTCCTTTTCTTGTGAAAATTCATTAACTTTCCATAACTAATACCCAAGGGATAGAGTGGTATGATTATTTGAAGTCTTTATAGGAGGGGGTATGCTATTTTTTGTTGCAAGTTGTGTATCCCATGTTTTAATTATGGCAAGTTGTGCCAACAAGTCTAGTTTTGTCTTGTGTCCATATGTTTGTGGTTTCTCCTCCATCTCTTGAATCTTCATCTCCCTCTCTTTATCCCTTTGTTCATAAGTTTTCACTTGTTCTTCTAACTGCTTAATTCTTTCTAATGCTTCCTCTAATTCTTTCCTAACATTCCTTTCTTCTAAAAAATATTTCTTCATCCCTTAAAGTTTGATCATCACAACCCCTTGTGTATTTAAAACCCTCATGGTCAGGGCTTGTTGGGGCTCTCCTCTTGGATTTAAAAGCAACAAATATATCCTCTGAATCTAATTCAAAGGTGGATACATACCATTTTATTTTGGATAGAACATGCACCTTCTTAGGAGCATTTTCCTTTATTTCTAATTCAGTATCAACCATCATAATGTTTTCCTCTTTTGTCTCCTTACCCCTCAATTCCATTTTTGGTTTTTCTTTCGTTCCCCTCATAAAACCTTTTTGTTTCAATCAATCTGAATGCCTAGGTGTAGTAGATGTCTCTTTTTGTGTATCTTTTCTCTTCTACACCTTTGAAGTTGTAGAAGGGCTACCTCCCTTTTTCATAGCTTTAGGTGTCTTAGAAGTGGATGAGGTCTTCTTTGTTGCAGGTTGCCTAGATGCTACAGGTGATGATTCATGTATATTTTTCTCCTCGGGTTCACCTTGGCTACAAGTAGGTGAAGTAGAAAGCGAACCAAGAGGGGTTCCTCTTATAGGTGCAAATGATTGTTTTGTGGTTTCAGGAACTTCAAGTTGCTCTAATATACTAGTAATGTCCTAACATTTCACAAAGTTCTCACATGATACCTGTGGGTATTGAATTATAAGACTCATTTTTGTTAACAAAGCTATTAAACAATGATGGGAAAGAGCTAAATCATTATTTTTCCTTTGGTATTTGTATCTCGTCCTCTATAACAAGTTGTAAAGGTAATTTGGCACATTAACAAGTCTATTATGATGAATATGGCTTAATAATTTGAAATGCACAGTGTAAATAAGTGATAACCTACCATCATATGTAAGGTACCTGATGATACCCATGGAAGTGAAAGTATTTTAGTTCCTTGGGATGAAGAATCTAAGTTTTTTCCTCACTCAAAAAATTCTTCTCTCGCTACCATTACATTTGCTTGAGCTAGAAATTCAGCCCCAGTCCTCGGCAAACCAGATACTTGTTCAATTGCTCCTTCTGAAAAATCTACTAATAATCACTTTACAATAGCTTCATCATGCTCCACTATAGGTTCAAATCTCCTTGTTATATCATCATCAAATTCTATCAACTTCAAAAAATAATCCAACCATCCTATCCTTGTAAAAGTGGGTAACACTAATGCATCTTCCAATATCTATTTATGTGAATTTGGCTCACTTCCAATGATGTCACCTCCCATGGTGATGTATTATACCTCTGATAAAAAACTCTTCAAGAACTCTAAAAAATTCAACCCAAATTTCATTCTCAACAATCCACCAACCCAAGAAATCATGGAGATGTAGGATAAGGTGATATCCAAGGATTTGGAAGTAGCTAGGATGTTAAAAGAACTTCTTTAGTCACTGCTTTGTTTTTCTCTTTTTTTTTTATTGTGGCTTTTATTGCTTTCTGCTAATAGGTGGCTGATTGTTGATTAATCAATCTGTTTATTTTTTGGTGGGGCATCTTTCTTACTTTATCTTCGTGTTGCCTTTTGTTTTGTATAGGGTTTCAAGGCCTCTTCAAAACCTGTTTTACACTAATAAAAAATAGTCCACCAACCCAAGTTATATGTTACTCTTGCATGCACCTTTCCTTCAACAACTCCAATCACTTTTCCCTTTTATCCTCTGTACAACTTCTATAATCTTGAAAAACTTTGAATTAACTAAAAGTTAGGAAATTGTCATCTAGAATCAACAGGAAGAAGGTTGTAGGTGCAAAATAGGGTATGGTAAAAAGGTTTGTACGTTGTTGCGTTTGGATTTTTTGGCCTTTTTGGTGGAAAAAACTAAAATTTTGGCTTATATATTACTCTTCCCCCCAACTTAAATTCTTGAAGTGTCCTCACTTCAAGTTAGGAAAAAGAGGAAAAGGTAATAATTGTAAAATATGGAAATAGAAGTAATGAATAGAAAGTATGCAATATTTTAATGTAAGTACATATTGAATCATAATGAAAAGTCATGTTAATTATGGTTGTATAGTATGTGTACCTGTCGAATATTATGAACTTAACTTCTATGCATGTGAAACTTATTTGAAGATTATCTAATGTATAATGTTGATTTGACATGAGTTAATTGCAATGAATGAATGTATGGAGTGTGAAATGAATGGAAGGCTAGTGCATGGTTTGAAATGAGGTGAAATGTATGGATGATGGAAGTTGAAGTGATATTCTGAATTCTTGAAATTTGAAACAAGCATCATGAATTGAGATGAGCATGTTACATGTACCAATATTTTAGGTTTATTTGATGCATGTGTGATGAAAAGTGGAGTGAAAATTGATAATTGGAAATTAATATTGCACCAAATTTTAAAAAATTTGACACATAGCGTTGCGTGTTCCTTTGGCAACAGTTCCCAAACTAAAGTTTGGAAACTCATGTAATGTGCTATAGGTTCCTACTACAACATCGAGAATGTTGCAAAACAAATGTGTATCATTGTAACTATGATGTGTGTGCATGTGAGGTGGAATTAGACTTGTGTGACCTCAGGGGGTGAGCTATGTAGCTCAACCATTGAGTCACTTGAATAAATTGGTACATCTACTACTAATTCATCATTGTGTGGTTTTGTACTTGTATCTAAATCATTGATAATACCATACTACTGAATGAGAGAAAGAATGAAAACATCTTTCTGCACTAGTTTTTTATAAAGTTTCAACCTATGGTCATTAACTAATAGTGAGAACCTTACTACATCTATGGTATCCAACTTAACTACCCTATTACAAAAAACTTGGCTTATTTCATAGGGTCACAACCATCTAGATTGGATTTTTCCCTTAAAATATTTATATCTTGAATCATTCAATAACTACTAGTCTCCTACATTGAATTCATTTTTCTTTATATATTGGTCATGCCATTTTGTCCTTTATTTTTGTACTATCTATGTATGATGCATTACTTCCATCTTGATCTCATCTAGCCCATTTAAGTTATGCAATCTCTCCTTTTGTGATGATGTGAGTTCCATGGTCCAATTCTACTGTTGTTCTGAGTGTTTTATACTCAAACTATATTGGGAAGAACTATTGTTTTTCATACATTAGCTCATAGGGGGTGAAACCAGTAGTTGTTTTCCATGTATTTTTGTATGCCCATACTCTCAATTTCCCTATCGGTAACCTCCATCTGACCATTGTCCTGAGGATGATAAGGTGTGGAATTTTTGTGCCTTATCTCATATTCTTCAACCAATTTTGTAATGAGCTCTAAAGTAAATTTTGGACCTTGATCAGTTACTATCTCCCTAGGTACTTCACACCTAGTAAAAATCTCTTCATACAATAATTTAGCAACATTGCCATCTCTAGAAAACTGAAATGCCTTCACTTCCACCCATTTAGTTAGATAATCATTTCAAACCATAATGTACTCCTTGTTGTTAGATGTAGGTGAAATTGGCCCAATGAAATCTAGACCCCATTTATCAAAGGGTGCTAGTGTCAATTGCAGTTGCAAAGGCATTTCATCAATCTTGGTTGGCTTACCCATTCTTTGGCATCTGTCACAGCTTCTTGTGTACTTGATAGAATCCTTATATAAAGTTGGCTAGTAGTAACCTGTTGTGAGGATTTTGAATGTTGTCCTTTTGGCTACAAAGTGACCCCCATAAGGCTCATCATGGAAATCCTTCATTATATCAAGGAATTAATCTTCTCTTATACACCTTCTCATGATATTGTCTGGGCATGTGTAGAATAGATAACCAGATACCCAAGAATATGGGAAATACTTGTGCACTAGATGTCTCTTGTCCCTGGAGAAAAGTGTGCTAGTATCTGGCCTTTCACTAAATAATTTTCAATGTCAGCATACCAGGGTGTATGCACATTAATAGAAAATAAATTCTCATCTAAAAATGAGTCATCTACTACACCTTCTACTGATTATGTTGGAAAAATTGACAAAAAATCTACCACTGCATTAGCCTTCCCAGGTTTTTCCACTATTGTGATGTCAAATTCTTGCAGACGTAGTAGTCGTCTAACTAGCCTACCTCCTACCACTGGCTTGTTCATCAAGTATCTTATAGTTGTATGATGTGTATGGGAAAAGACTACATATCTAGTAATGTAATGTCTAAATTTTTTGATGGCATATACTATTGCTAGCATTTCCTTCTATGTAACAATGTAATTTAGCTATGCTCCCTCTAAGTTCTTGCTTATGTAGTAAATAGCATATTCTTTATTATCTTCTTTCTGACCCAAAACTACAATAGAAAAATCTTAAGCATCATTGTGTATATGGAAGGGAAATGTCCAATTTGGTCCCCTCAAAACAGATGCCCAGGTTAAGGCTTTCTTAAGTTCCTCAAAATAATGTTGGCACTCTGATGTCCAATCAAATTCTATATCTTTAGTCAGTAGAAAAATGGTGTCGCAATCTTAATGAAGTCCTTAATGAACCTCCTATAATAGCCTACATGGCCTAAGAAGCTTCTAACATCTCTCTACCTTTGTGGAATAGCTAATGTAGAAATGATCTCTATCTTATGTGGGTCAACTTGAATCCCTTCACTAGATATGAAATGCCCTATAAAAAATCCCTATGTCATCATCATAAAGAACTTTTCATTACTTAGGGACAAGTTATGCTCTTTACATCTTTTCAAAACCTTTTCTAGATTAGAAGGGATTCTTCATAAGTTTTCCCATATGTGGTGAAGTCATCCATATATATCTCCATCGATTCATGAGCATAATCAAAGAATGTGATGAGAACTACCCTCTAAAAAGTAGTTGGGGCATTGCATAACCAAAAGGGTAGGACAAAATAGTCATAAGTACCCCAAGGGTAGGTGAATTTTGTTTTGTCATGATCCTCTGCAACAATCTTTATCTGATTGTAGCCACTAAAACCATCTAGGAATGAAAAGTACTTTTTCCAGGTGCTAAATCTAGTCAAGAACTTGATCAATGAAAGGTAATGGGAAGTGCTCTTTCCTAGTGACCATGTTCAACTCCCTATAATCTACACATAAACTCCATTTTACACCTTTTTTAGGGACAATAAATAAGGGAAATACCCATCCATTGTTAGATATGGGATAGATGAAGCCTGCATCAAATAGTTTTTAGAGTTCAGGTTTAACTATTTCTCTCAAAGTGGGGTTCATTCTTCTTTGAGGCTATCTAATGGGCTTAAAACCATCATTTATATAGATCCTATGTATACACAAGTCAGGTTCTATTCCCTTCATGTCATGGTAATCCCATGCAAAGGTTGTTGCATGTGCCTCTAGCACAATATTCAAGGAATTTCACTACTCTTCAATTAGTGAATTTTTTATGTTCAACATTTTTCTTGGTAGGATTTCTAATGTTTGGGATGATGCTTGCACAAATGATGGATCAAGTCCAGGAAAGTTTAGTATACACTACTATGGCAGTAAGGAATGTAAAATATAAGATATTTCCTTTGATGAATTAGCAGAGATAATGTTCTACAAAGGATTTTGTAAGCATGAAAGATAGTCCTATTGTTGTGGGTTCCTACCACAGTCATTTGGTATTATGTGAGCAATTAGATCATCTTCATCCTGATCATCCAACAAAGGGATTCATCCTATTTAATTAAAGTTTTTAGGCCTCATCCAAATGTGGGCCATATGGTTTGCTCAAGATCAACATAAAGATGGGATGGAGGATAGAGAACCAATTTCTTTGTTATAGTCCCATTAGATATTATCATATTTCTAGACCTAAAACTTATGAATGCATCATCTGTAGCTAACCATGATCTGCCTAAAATAAGTGTATATCCTGCAAGGTTGACCTTTGGCTGCAAGACTATGAAATCAACAGGATATTCCTAGGAATATAATGCTCTAACTTTAAATCCTCAATGATTCCCTCAGGCTTTACTATTGACCTATCTTCCAAATACAAAATAGTAAGTGTAGGTATAAGGTTGGCTAACTGAAGGAGCTACATTATTTCCTTAGTCATGACATTGAGTGTTTCCCCTAAATCAATCAAGGTGTTCTTGATAAGGGTCACATTAATCTTGACATCCACTACTGGACTACTAGGGTTTGTGTATTTAGGGACAATTATGTTCCCTAGAATAATATTAACAAGGTTTTCTAGGACGTGAACTATCTAAGAGTCCTTCCTCTTTCTTCCTAGTTTCTTAAGACATAGGTCCCTTACTGTCTTGGTATAAATTGGTATATCCTTGATAGCTTGGATGAGAGGTATTTTCATACTTACATCCTTTAGTTGACCCAATAGGTCTATCTCAGCTTGACTTTGATGTCTTGGTGTGACTAAGCACTTAGGAAATGGAGGCTCTAGACTTGACATAGTTTGGTTTACCTGATTTGACTCGTGCACCAGGGGTGAATTTTCTGGAGCTTCAATTGTAGGTTCCTCATCTTTCTTTCAATAATTTGTGCAGATGAAGGACCAACTAGTGTTTTTCCTGACGTAAGGTGGACATCACTCACCTCTACCCCATAGGTGGGGTATTGCATAGCCTTGTTAGTATAAGCCTATTGGACATTATTGTTGTTAGGGTTAGGTGCAAGTTAGGTAGGTAATTATGGTACTCTTTGTGGCTAAGAGTTGGATTGGATGGATTAGGAATAATGGCTTGTTGTTTTGGCTGAGGAAGAAAAGTTTGTTGGTAATTCATGTTTTGCTACTTCCACTACTGGCCTTTTTGCTATTATGGTTGCCACTAGTTTTGTTGTGCTAGCCATTGAGGATTATGATTGGAACCTTGAAATTTTTTTTGTGGCCATGCATTTGGTTGTTGGTGGTTCCAATTTTTCTAAGGTTGTTTCCATTGTTGAGGGTTTTGCCATTGGGTTTGAGTATTTGGCCAAGGCTGAGAATTCTAAGCAAAGAAATTTTGATTTCCAATTGGGAAAGATGTATTGAAATTTAGAGGGTCTTGTGGAATACCTTGTCTTTGTTTCCATGGCCTTCTTTGAGCAATGTAAAATAGTTGTCCATCCTCTCCTTCAAGTGGCTAACAATTAGGTTTTCTTTATTTTATCTTCTTTAATAATAGCCACCCTCTTGCATTTGTAGTTTGCTTTCCTTTTTCTACAACTAGGGAAATATTCAGTGAGCATTGCTTCAACCTCCTCTTGATTTTTCTTTATATGGAGAGTGTCCAACTAAGTTTCTACGTGACTGATAATGTCCTCCTTCATGTTGGATAACAAATTACTTAACTCTATCTTTGAAACCCTAGTAGATGATTTTCCAATGGTGGATGTCATCTCTCCCCTTGTCTTCTTAGTGAAGGTCCTAGAGAAATTTTTTTAGACCCTGTAGATTTCTTCAAATGGTAGTTGAGAAAAATCCCCTTTCCAAATAATATTGAGAGCATGCATACAATCCTCATTGACTCCCCTCAAAAATACTAACTTGAGGGATTATTCAGATAGCTTTTTCTATGGATTTTTCTTCAAGGAGAATTGGAATCTATCCATGTGGTCTTCTAATGGCTCATCCTCCTTTTGTGGCATTCTAAAAATTTCATCTCTCCTCCTACCAAGTCCTCTACAATAGTCTTGGTATTTTTCCAAGAACAATGTTTTCATGGTATCCCATTCTGGAATAACATCCTTACCTAATCTCATAAACCATCTCAGGGAAACATCTTTTAGAGTGGCAAGAAAGAGCTTGAACTTATGAGCATCAGAGGTTTAGTCATAGCTCTTGCATAGGACATCAAACTCAAAAAGAAATGTGTCTAGATCTTCAGTCACCAAGCCATAAAATATTAGTAATGTTGAAGGAGGGATATTATTTAGCACAGTAGCCCTTTCTTGGTTGTTTATTGGGAACTCAAAGTTAACATGTTCAGGTGGATCATCGACTACTGCAACACCAATGGTTCAGTGTGTCCCCTTTGTGGGTGTATTAGATATTAGTGAAAGGGAAGATTCATCTTCAGTAGTACCCTCTCTCTGTTGAGTGTAGTCACCAATATCTTCTTTGGCTTGTTGTCTTGTTGAGGGGAGGAACCTTCCCAGTGTGTTACTCTGCCTCCACATACAATAGATAGAACTTTGTATAGCAATGGCTTTGCACAATATTAGTAGAATTTTTTTTTATTTGATAAGATTAAACCTAACAGTCCTAATATTGAAAGAAAATTCTAAGCTAGGAAAACTTGAAAACAACAAAAACTAAGATTTGAAAGTAACACCATCCCCAGAAACAATTCCAAAAATGTAGAGTCCATTCTAGTGCTTAATACACTTGGTGGTGATCACACAATTCAAGGGAAAACCTAGCTGAGTAGTCCACTTGGCATTGAAAATACTTTCATTAAATTATCGACTAGGGCTAGTAGGCTTGTGATGGTACTGGCACTGTATGTGCTTCCAAAGACCTAATATTACCTAAACTATCCAGTGAAGGTATTACACTTACTAGAAAATCATAAAAATGTATAGTAGTGAAAGACGTAAAGCCGGTGCTTTGGCTACGAGTACTCACAACATCATTTGTGATTGAACTGTTGTTAACAAGTAAATGCTGAAATTGATTGAAAACTAATAATTGAACTTATTCTATACTCCAGAGTACTACAAGTTAAATGAATGAAATCATGAACATGAATAAAAATTATTGATAACTTTGATATGAGAATCTATCTTAAACTTATTATGCAAATGTGAAGTAACTACTTAACAAAAATAAGAACTATAAATGTATTGAAGTGTAGTACCTTGAGTGGCCCTTGCTTAGGTGGTTTTCTTCACTAAACTAAATCAAACCTAAATCCTTATATTCACTCAATCATATCAACTCAAGATCATTCATTACACATTCCAAAATATCACATGAAATCTTTCTCAAAGATTGTATTCAGAAAAACCATGTTTGAATAATCAACATGTCTGTGTAATAATAACTAAAAACTAAAGTGTTTGATAACCAAATCCACAATTGAAAGATTAATCAACTTACTATCCTAAATACTCAACCATCGGCTATATACATGCATGGGGTAGTTTATTCAGAACACAACTCTAAACTGAAATCATTAATTACAACTCCCTAGATATCAAAGAGTAATTAAGATTTAGTTATCCTAACTGCAACTGAAAAGAAATAAGAATCCAAATAGGATTAGAAATCTGTAATAACAAAACTAAAACATGGAACATAAAATTAGTTATGCCATAATCCTAATGATAGCAGGGTTATTCTTCTTCAATTTTTTTTGTGCCTATATCACACACGCCCTATTCAGAACAGAGACCCTCTCTCTTTTCACTCTAATGGGTCACTTATGTTGCTGCCTCATTTTGTGTGCCCCCTATTTTTAAGTCCTAAGCAGTTAGAAAGTCTTAAAAGAATCATCTTGATTTGACCAAGTTTTGTTACCCTCAAATTTTCAAAGCTTTAGGCCTTTATGGGATTTCCCTAGTTGTTTTCCTTCGTGCTTTAAAGCTACCATCCTCTGGGAACTATGGGTTCACCCATGCGGGCCGCTCTATGCAGAGTGTTGCTTTTCTTTCGCCATTTCAAACGGCTAGCTCTACGCGTCCTCCTACCTGGTGGGACCCACACCCTCCTATACCATTTTTGATTGTTGGCCTACCTGACGCCCAAGTCCGGGGAGTTGTCTGCTCTGCAAACTCTGCCTTTCCCGCCACCCTTCTTGAAACATGCACTCACCAACTACAACCACCATCATACCTGCATTAATGGCATGCTTTAAATGTTAAAAGGTCTATAAATAGCCCATTTCGAGCTGTCATTTTCACCTTCAGGAACTCCAAGAGTTTGTCAGAGCCTCCAGCCAACGTCGTTGTCACACCCGCTTAGCTCCTTTGCTGATTTGAGGTCTTTGCTTGTTGTTTCTTCATCAATTTCATTAGGCTGTTCAGGTTGGTTTTCCACCGCTGGGTCATACTTTGATTTTTCCTCAATTTTCATGAAATTTGCTAGGTTTTGGTAGGAGAAAACTAAGGAACTAGCTAGAACCAACCTCGGCGGTCAAAACCCATATCTTTGAATCTTGAAAAACCTTTGAAAACCCTCACTAGAGGCTTGCAGGACTTGGACCTCCCACAATCATTCTTTAACCAGGGCATTCATGCCTTGCGGGCCTGCAACATGGCCACTATTGTCGCCTTTCCCCTAAAATGTTTAAACTTCAAAAATCAATGGATACCTTCATCAGACCCACCTTCGCAGGGAGACACCCCTAGTCGGCCATCCTAAACTTAACCAAAATTCATAAGCCCAAAATGGAGATCCTTCAGCCCTCTCAAGTCCACTAACACGGGCCTTCGCCTATGGAATGCCCTTCGAGCTTCATCATTCCAAACAACTATCTAATCACATCCTCCTGATAGGTGGATCCTGCCCCAATCATCATCGATCAAACTTAATCGCGCCCAAATGCTTAAGTCCAGATTGCAGAGCTCTCCTTGCAGACTTTCGTCTGTAGATTTACGCCCTAGTTTCACCATTCCAAAACAGACATTGACCCCCGTCGGTCTGCTACGTGGGGTCCAGCCCCACCGTTTTCCTTTAACTATCTAATAACAAACAAGAAATACGAAATCCCCTTGTGGACCTGATGATGCGGACCTCCCTAGGCAGACTTCCATCTTGCCTCTATCATTTCAGACAACTAACATACAATGCCTTCCCACATCTTCCATCCCACATTCATCTAAATGGCCTAAGCTTTAATGTTAGAGTGATGTCATCCATGAACTCTGCAGATCCCACATGGTGGGATGCCGCTTGTGGAGCACTGCTTTGCCAGCGTCGTTTTAACGACGGGGCACTCAAATGGCCAAACCACCCTCTACCTTCACACGCCTTGGGTCTGCAAGCCTAAATTAGAGACTTAACATTTCTAGAACTTCAAAGAAGATTTGACCCACGTGCTAAAATTTCTTGACCTCTTCAGTGGACCTCACCTTTTAACCAAATCTTGATGCGGGTTGGGACTTGTGGGTTGTTGTGCCCTAACCATCTATGCACCACCGCCTCCAAAATGGCTGCCAGCCCAAGGAAGTCTGTGCCCCTGGGCTCTCATGGCCCTAAATTCCCCAAAAAAATTGCCAATGCTAATTCGAAAGAGATATAAAGACCTTTGAATGATGAGTTACCTAATCTAACATCGTTTTTGCAATATTTTGGCTAACGCTTCTCATGTTTTTACAATTGAATGTCCTTACTGCTCTCTTTCCTATAGGATATATGGAACCAACTGCATGACCTTCAGAGGTGGTCATAGAGAAAAGGGAAAGAAAGCTTCCAAGGCACCCCGGGGTAAAGAAGATAAGGGCCAAATGAATTACAAATTCCAAGGGGAGCTCCTCATGTCAAAGGTCACCACAGACTGGAAAGAGATATCAGATACTAACTTGGGACATATTGACATCGATGAATTCAAGCAAAGGGTCATAATCAATCCTACCATAGAGAATGCTAGGAATATCAGAAAGCGTGGGTTGGCCAAGGTTATTGGTTTCCCACCTGCTCTCATTGCTCTCGATCTCGTGATGGCCTGTAGAGAGGCATATCAAAAAGATACTAGAAGAATTGTAGATAGGGATGGCAATGTACTAGTTGATTTGTCTACCAAGTCAATAGGGAAAACCTTTCACATCCCTACCTTTAATGAAATGGAAGAGACAATGAAGGAATATGCCAAAACCACATGGGACATAGACCCCCTCAAATGTAAGAAACTTATTAATCAATACTGGTTAAAGGAGAAGAGGGGCAGTGCAAACAAAGTTCCCCAAGAGCTCTTTGGAAGTGATTTCTATGAGGATTACCATGACTTGGTAACCTTATTGAGCATATTTATGGGCCTTCCAACTGCAACCTTCTTCCAGGAGTGGATGTTGTACTTTGTGGAAGAAATCCTTCAAGGGGAAACCAAATTCTACAGGGTAGGAATGATTAGCCAATGCTTACATGAGCAGTTTGTGGCAGTAAAGAAAACTTCACAATTTTACATGACATCATACATCGTCTATTTGCTTGCTGACCGTGCCCAATACAAGGGATTATTTGCAGCTCCCAGCCAAACCTCGGGAAGGGAATTGAAGGTATATGATAAATATTCATAGCTCCAGTACAAGAACTTCAAGAAGGACTATTGCAAAGTTAATGATGCCTTCATAAGGTATATCATTAGGTTACTTGGGGGTGACTTTGAAAGAAGAGTCACACACAATGCCAATGCCTTCATCCATCATTTCGGCTTCTTGTTTATTCAATTTCCCAAATTCACATACATTTGAGCTGAGGGTTTCTCAAAGAAACCATATAAGCTACCCCAATACCCAAATGATTGGTTGGTATTACTAGAACTCTCCCGACAACTACAACATGCACATACCCTTCTAAGCAACAAATATGTGGCGGGGATCCATTATCCCCTCACATTTGGTCAAGGAATATATGCACTCCCTACATCATAGTGTGCAAAATATTCTGATAAGGAGTTAGTTGAATACAACTTGGAGCTCTACACTAATCGGTCATGAATGGACCCATATGGCAAGCTAAAGAAGGTGGTCAGGATAGAGTATGCCCATCTACATAATGTTGAATACTTTTGGTCCAATTGCAGGAATGATAAAGAAGTACGTATGAGGCAATACATGCACATGACAACATATTTTGTCAAAACAGTCAAGCTATTTCTAGTCCCTGACCAGATTGTTGAAGAAGAAAACATGGTGATTGATCCTAGGTATGATGTCATCACCAACCTACCACTACCATTGATTGATTGGAACGAGGAAGAGGTCAATGACCTCAATATTCTGATGAAACCCATTGAGGCAAGAACGAAACAATGGATCGATGGAAAGATTGTACAATTAAAGCTACAAGGGGCTACTCTAACGTATGGAGAGCTCGAGGATGAACTCGAGAGCGAAACTGATAGTGCCTCTACCATTGTTGCTCCAACTAAAGAGACCTCAGCGTCTCCTCCTACTACACTTTCTAGGAAAAGAAAAGAAGCATCTAAGTGCCATCCCAAGCCTAGGGTCTACTCAAGAAAAGCATCGAAAGGTGAACCTTCCAAAAAACCAAAGAAGTCAGGTAGTTTCACAGAAATTCCCACTATCCAAGAAGACCCGCTCCGCGAAGGAGAGGAAGAAGAGGTTGAGCAACCAAATTCTCCACCTATTGCCTCCACACTCACAGTCATTGTTGTTGTTGTTTCCACTATTTTTGCTCCTTCACCTTCTTCTCAAGTGATAGTTGCTTCTTCTCTACCCACGGTGGACATTTCGGTCCACCTTGCTTCTACCTCCCCTACTGCACCCATCTTGGTGGTGGACTCCTCATTTGCTACCACTTCTTCACTCTCCTCCTCCTCTATGTATCCAATGAAAACCCTCCCACTGGAAATTGCAACAACAACAATACCAACCCTCTCACTCCTGGAGGCTTTTGCTCAGCACATGCAAAACATACTGATAGAGCTGTTTGGGGTGCTAATGAACCCAACGGTAAAAGCTGCTCTGGTGCAGGTTGTTGCTAACCTCCCTATCCCTCCTCCAAATGAACCACCTACAATGGAGGCAACAATGCAGATATTTGAAGAATTAGAAAGGCAGGAAAGGGAAGCAACCAAGGAGATAAAAGAAGAAGCAGACAACTACCATGAGCACCTTGAATATCAACATCTAGTAATTGATAAAGTGGTGCATGAGGAGGAAGAGGAGGAAACACAATCATCTAAAGAAGACGTTGAGGAGCCGGGTACAAAGTATATTGTGGAAACATTTGACCCCTTGCTCAAGGGAGAGTTGGCCCAACAAATGAAGGACGTTGGAGAAGAAGTTGAAGGGAAGCCCTCTGATGAAGAGAAAGATACATATGAGAAAGTGGAGGAGGACACTGAACCTCCAACTGGGGAACAAGATAGAAGCCCCAAACATGGTGAATAAATGCCTCCTTCAGGGGAACAAGAAGAAAAGAAAAGAGAAGAGAAAGAAGAAGACAAGCCTGAAAAAGAGGCTGAAACAAGGAAGGGCCCAAAGATAGAGCATCGTGAAGAATACAGGCTTGAGCAAGAAGAAGAAGAGAAAACCTCTAAGGGGGAGGACAACCCCAAGGAGCATACAACCCCTGAGTCCCCAGGTAAAGAAACAATATTCATCTAGGATTCTGATGAAGAAGAGGAAGAAAAGATAGAGCAAGAGACTCTGGGTGGCAAAGCAATAGAAATTCAACATGTCCACGAGGAAAAAGGTGATCTCAAATCACCAAAAGGGGAATCCCAAGTACCTGAATGTCTTGAAAATTAGTTAGAAAAGAAAACCCCGAACCCAATGGATCCAAAGGCAAGGTTGGAAGCCATTCTAGCCTGAGCACAAATAAGTACAAAGAAAGAAAAGAAGCTGAGGGTCAGATCCCACTTGACAATGGATGCATCGAGATCTAGGATGATACAAGTAGCTACTCCGGTGATGGGGGAAGGAGTCAGCTACAATATTTCTACCATTGATCTAGGAACAACCACAAGAGAATAGAAAATTGACCATCTTTAGGGATATGTCGCCACCATTGTGCACCAAATGCATAAGGATAAGACCTCTAAGGAGGAGCTAAAGGCACAAGTGGCAGACTTGACAGCCTATGTTCAACAATGATCTTCCATCGAGGAGCTTCCCACCACATCATCTATGCCACCACAATTGTTGTCCAAGGACAACATTGACAAGCTTGAAAGGAGAAAGAATTAGACAAAGGCAACAGAGGATTGGTTCCAACAAGTCCTCTACAATGGAAACATGGGCATTGGTCACGCTATCAGGACAACCAACAAGTTCTTAGAGGTGGAAAAGTAGCTTGAGGGCATGAGAAAATTCTACACCTACTTCCCCAAGCTATACAAGATTACATATCCTAAAACTAAGGCAATCCTCAAGATGTTTGAAAGAACATGGGAAAAGGAGCTCACATTGGTAAAAGATGATCATTGGCTCGTTGAGACATGGAAGCTAGGCCTCGACCATAGGAAGAAAACATTGGAACAGGTACTCCATGAAGTGGAGCTTGATATTGATTAGGTCCAAGAAATCAGGACGGCCTGTGGAGAGTACCTGAAACTAATGATAGACTATGATTTGCTTGCAGTTGAGTTGGACCCAGATAAGATAAAGTCATACTTTCATAAAAAGATAGAGAGCAGAACAATAGATGCACTTACATCGGATTTCATGGGTTTTTCTACATGATCCTTTGCCCAATCTAAGCAAGTGATGAAGAATACTCCCAGGAGCGACAAGGACTGGGATGTGATTACCAGTCGATCAAAGAAATTAAACTTCTAGTTGTTCAATCTGATATTATGGAATGGAGCAAGCTTCAGATGTTGATTGGAAAATTCGTGGAATATGCTACTATGAATAAACAAGAAGGAAATATGGTTATTGATGATGAATTCCTCACAAAGTAGCTGCAGCAAGGAAATCATCAAAAAGACAAAAGGAGCTATAGTGCTGCCCACAAGAAGACAAAATAGGCTAAAAGAAAAAATGTAATTTTAAATTGTAAAATATTTGAGGGTAGGTGAAAACCTAATTTGTAGTGAATCTTGGCCACACAATGATATTGAATCTTGGCCATTCATTTTCTTTTTGGACACTATAAATATGGGGTCTCCTCTCATTTTCAAGAGAGAGTTGAGTTGTTGTAAAGACATGTTGTTGGAATTTTAATAGAAATTCATTGGTTTTGGTGGATTCTTGAGTTCCTTTGCATGTTACATGTTTCTTCTTCTCATAGTTAGTGAATTTGGATAGATTTACTTTGTCGTTCTATGTTTTTTAGCTTGCTTTGGTAGGTTAGTTAATGTTGTTCATTGGTGGTGAAGAATTTTGTTGTGTTGATGCCCTTCCTTGTTCATGCTTTTTGTTGTTTATTGATGATAAACTATAGTGTAAAGCTAGTCTAAACATTATATAAATGTTGCACTTAAATTCTATCTCTTGTTCATGCTTTATGGTGAATGAAAGGTTGAAAATCTACAAACCTTAAAAGATTTCACTAGTTTCATGATACTGTAAGTTAGTTTGGTTAAGTGGAACTTTGTTTTGGGAAGGTTGTCCATAGTAGGGTCCTCTATTATCACTGTTCATTGGTAGCTTCAAGTCTAGGAACTTACCTCCCCCCTTTCCTTCCCTTTTGACTTTTCTTTTTAATTAGGTGCTTTAGATAAAGTTCATTGCACATTGTAAAGTCAAATTGGAAGATCAAAATGGAGTTTGAGACTGTTGTCCTAAACTTACAACAATAGAGCAACCCTTCAAAAAAAATTATAAACTCCATTTGAAGAGCCAATTCTCATCCAACTTAACTTACGTAAGGCTACTCTGTGATTACCAGCAAAACACATCAACTAACTGATAAATTCCAAGCATGTCATGACCTAAAACTCGAGAGACCTTGGGGTATTTTTTTGCAACTTATTTGTAGAAGATTGTCTTTCAAGAGAGGTGATGCACTTATGCATTTCCTGTGTTGAGAAGGTGCAAAAAAACCCATCAACAAATTCCCTTATTTTTTTCATAATGATGCACAATTATCTTCATCTAGTGTATCCATGTTGTAGTTATTGTGTTTAGTGTATTCAGGAACATCCCCTGTTTTGTTGTCTAAGAACTCCTTCGGTTGTGGGTTGCATTTTGCAGTTGATACAAGCTACTGTGTCTTCTCAGGCTGCAAGGTGTTAGTTCATAAAACACACACGCAATACTAACTACCATGATTAAACACATATCAATCAGGGTGATCCCACAATAGTGGTTTACACTTTTTGGGGCATCTTAATTTTTGCTGAAATCACATATTTTTAGAAAATATAATGATTTAAGCCTTTAAAAGTTTTATTTAAAGGATTCTGATTGAAGAGGGTTTGATCAAACCACCTTAAATCAAACCCCCTTAGATAGAACCCCTCTAGTTTTAAACCATACCTATAATAGTCTCCTTTACACCTATCAAAATGTTGATAAAAAACCACTTTTGATTTACCTTTTGAGGGATCAAATGAATTAATTTAAAATTAATGTTTTGTATGTATTCCTTATTATAAGCTTCCCAAAAAGTATAATTTTAAGCATATTTAATTTGATTATTATATTTAATTTTTATTTCTTGTAAATGTAGTTTTTCATCGAAAATCAAGCTATCTAATCTACACATGTGGAAAAATAGTAGATTACCAAAAAAAAATATGAAAAGTATGTTCATACTAGGTATTTATTTCCTTGATCCAACAAAATAATAATAATTGAATTTCAATACATACAAAAAAGTTATGTTGTACACGGTCTGCCTATGTCTATATTGTAATTAGTTTGACTTCAAAACTTAAGGAAAAAATATTCAATAAAACACTATGAAACCAAATAAACATGATAGATATCATAGTTACAAATTTAAATTCAAAAAATAGAATTTCATCCTTCATAGAAAAAAAGTTAAGTTGTTTATGGTGAACATCACTCTTTAAAAATGGTGTTTACTGTTAAAAACTAGTTTTCAAAGGAGATCAAAAAAGAAATGCAATCTGATTCCAATTTTTTTTTTAAATATATATTTAGAATCTACAAACAAATTTTCACAAATCACTAGTTTGCATCATCTTCAAATTCCTCATGGTTTAGTAGCTATAGGTACCCAAAAGTGAATATTTAGTTAAAAAAATTTAGTTCAATGTCAAGTTTGGCCAAAAAGTGTAAACCACTATTGTGGGATCACCCATCATAATGCAACATATTCACATATAAATCAAACACTAGATCATATCATAACAACATTTCCATATACTTTAACCAAGTTCAAGGTTTGCATAATGTTGATGCCCAAAATTGGCAAGGTAACAACCTTTATGGGAAACTTGGTTAATGGGGTGCCAATTGCACTAAATTGAGTGACCTTAGGGTTTTTAAAGAAGTCGGCTTCTTCTATAATTGGGGTTTTGAATGGGAAAATGAAACAGATATAAAAAAAAAAGATCTAACTAAGGAAATGCGCCAAGGGATAGATATAGGAACAATAAACCTATCTTTTGGGATTCGATTTAAGGGCCCAATCAACAATCTTCTATGTTCTAGAATAACATAAATCAAAGATAAAAACCTAAACAATTCATTTAATCACATAAAATAATTCCCATATTCATTTACTGAAAAGAAGAGTCAAAGACATGGTCTAACCAACAAACTTGTATTTAGAATTATAGAATTTTTGCAAATAAACAATTCATGATAACAATGACACAATATAATGTTTTATCAAATATCTTAAGAAAACAGAGAGGCCAAACAATGGCACAGTCTGAGAGTCTTACACAATAATCTAAAAGCAATACAAAAGGACTGGTGTCTTTTTTCTTATTTTTTTGTATCTTTCGAACTCATTTTCAGAAGGAAGAAGCAATATATATAGATAAAAATCCCACCTCCTAGCAGGCCAGTAACATAAAATATTTCGTATCACAAGCAATGATGCTTGCATCAATGATTTCCTTCAGTCATTGCAACAGAAAAGATTCGGGTCATGGAACGTAGTCACTTCTCAAACAAATACATCCCTCTGAATGATGGTAGTGGTCCCAACAAACTCCTTCGTAGAAATGTGTCATTCAATTATGTAGTCTGTTAAGACACGCGACAGCTTGGCAGGGCACATAGCTCACTCTTTGCTTCCCTTCGTGAAGTCCCCATGAAAAAAAACACATGGAAATAGGTCATGGCCCGCTCATTGATTCCTCCTTGCATTGAAAGACTACGCAATGAAGAAACATGGAGGCATTATTTACTATCAACTCCAACTGTGGGGTCCACCAAAAAGTGCACGCAGATGAAAGTTACGTGGCAGGCGGACGGGGCTCATATGAAAAGTGAAGGGAAGAATCCCTTAAGTACCCATGGTGACAACACGTGGAAGCGTGGTGGAAGATGACATGAGAGTGAAGGAAGGCTTCCCTGAGGTGAGTGCCTAGTGGACATGTGGCAGTAGCGGATGAAGCTCAAAAGATGAGGCGTGGGATGATACTTAGAAAAAAAAAACCACCTGTAGGGAGCTTAAGGAATTTAACATTCACAATTTTTGGTGACTACCAGGGGTGTTTCACCTGCAAAATGAGGAACCCAAAAAAAATTTTGGCTTGCAAACCAAAGCCCTATCCATTGGGCCATAGAGTCAAAGCTTAGAGAGAGTAGCCTATAGAGGCAGCGAGTTGGCCTCATATGGCACCTGAAGTGATGGGCAACGTAGAGACAATAGGAGACACCAAAGATTGTGAAGTAAGAGAAGAGGGAGCAAAAGTTACTTGTGGTGCGGATGACTGCGATCCTTGGCTCGTCGCTGGCCCCGTGCTCATTGCAGATCCCAGGCTTTTTATGGGCTCTTGCAAACCCTCTTCTTTAGTTGTATCTATGCACTACATCTCATTGGGTGGCGAGTCTTCCACCTATATGACCTTCAAATATTGTTGTGTGGTTGTCTTGGTCCTTTTTGCAGTTTAGGTGTGAGTCATTGAGGCCCTTGGACATGATATGTTCACCCGCACATTTGAAGAGACCTTGATAGGCTGCGCTAGAGTTGTCTATGATTCTACTTCCTTCTCCTTTCCCTTCCTGGTATTTGCTTCAACCTCCTCTAAATCGACATCTTCATCATCGCTTATGTCAGAATCAGTATGTGATTTGTTCCACAATTTATTGATTCTATCATCCATCTCCACAATCTAATAAGGGGAATCAATGTGTTGGATTTCTTGTCGGTAGACCCAAAAATCCTTAATTTTTTCCTCACTCCAGTTTTGTTTTCTTGACAACTCATTGCGAAGAGTGGACCCAATGTGAAGCTTCTCATTATACTTTTCTAATCTGAAGTAGCACTTGAGCCATGGTGGTCTACTATCATCGGTTGGAATATGAGCTAGATCAACCAATAGCTCATCCTTATCCTTCAGTGGGTTTTGTTGCTTCTCCTAGTAAGGTCAATGGCTATGCGTCACCTTGACATGTTCATTTGGAAAGTCACTTTCGAGGTTGTAATTCCATTTGTCACAAATCCATACTAGCGCCAAATGAGCTAGCTTCGCCTCTAGAAACTTATGCATATTCTTCTTAGCTATTACCACTGATTTAAAGCTTAGTGGGCAGACGAAAAAATCCTTTTTTCTTAGCGTTTCCTCCACAAAAAGTATAGTCAATAATTGATACTTGTTGGAACATTTTGAGGGCCAACACCCAATTTGTGAGATATTCCTAAAGCCAAAATGGTTCCTTGGTGAAGCCACACATCTGAATGAATGTGAAATCTTCTCCGAGAAACCAATCACATTTCAGAGTGAAATTTTGCATATACTTCATCTAGGCTATGGTGAGTCGGTAAAGATCGCTATCCTCACTCAAATCTCACAGAATTGAAGTCAAGAAATAATCTAAAAATGCATAATAATCATAAGTTGAGGAGAGGAGAGGAGTCCATACAGAAACTGGCCTTCTTCTTCCATTTTCATCAAATATTACCAACTTCATATGTTTTTCGAAGAAATTAGGGTTCTGATGCAAAAACATATGGACCCAATTGAAACCCTTGAACATACTTGTCAGTGTCTAGGCCACAAAAAAATTCCATCATTGAGAAGGCTTCTTGCATGTCTGTGGGGAAGGTACCATGCACTGCCAGAATCTTTGGTGGCTTTTTATAATCTTCCCTAGGCCTTTGGGTTTCTTTGTAATAAAAATTCAGAGCCAAATTTTTGGTTCTCCATATTTCCTCCCCCTTTGTTGGAGTTAACGACTCTATCATTTCCACTCGAGAGCTTTGGTTAAGGATGCATAACATGTTCCAAATAGCTCCTAGGCAGATATTAACTTTCAACTCCTGGCCCTCGATGGTGTTAGTGGCTAGGTTAAAATGTTTAATTGCCTCATCAACTAACTATGGGAAGTAGTGCACAAATGGGACCATATATTGTGGAAGCCCACTGAACCATAGCTTCTGCGCTAGAGAATCTGGGTCGCTAATTCTCTTGATCCTTATGCAGGCCGCCTCCCTAAGAGTCTTAGGGTTCTTTATATCCCATTCCTCCTTTATCTGGCTCTAGTCTATGTGGGATTTTTGCTTGTCTAAGGCCCATGTGTTTACCCACTCCAACTTCTCCAGTATCCCAAGTGAAGTGTAAGAGATATCTTCAAACACATAGGCGGCTAGTACTGCACACATAACATCAAACAAGCTTTGTGTTTCCTTTCCCTGTGCCTCTGTTTGAAAACTTTCAACCATTTTTCTTTTGTTGTAGATCTCTATTATGCTCAAATTTTTTGCAATTTTCTTTAGCTCTTTCTGCGCTCAACACTCTTTCTCTAGGTAGTGTGCTCAAAAAGCTTTTACAATGTTAGCTTCCTACATGCAATGCTTAGCTATTTATTTTCTAGGGTAGCCAACAACACTCACCTTTTAGTATTAAATTTGGTATGTATTTCCAATTATTTACTTGTGCCAAATGAATTCCTTGCCATTTTAAAATGACAAGAATTCATAATGACATTTGGTAATGATGTCTTACAATGCAATTTTCTTGGAACTAGAGCCAACAATTTGAAGGCAGCTTAGGCGTTCGCATGCTTTGGCAATTAATATCTCAATAGGAATGATTAAGTCCAAATATTCAATAAGTGCTTGAAAAGATACGAGTTTTGCTTTGGAGTTTGAAACATGCCTTGCAACACGACACCTTGGCACTTGGCCATCCAGAATACTGCTAATGACTGCCACCAACTTATGCTAATTAATTAGCTCTTATTTATCTTGCACGCAACAAACCATACCTAGCAGACACAATTGGGTGGAAAATTCAAGCAAGCCCTGGTGCGATTTTTCAAGTTGGTACTCAATTAGAATCATGCTTATGGTATGCAAATTACCATGCATATCCTGGCTATTTCTATAAATAGGCACTTAATAGCAAAATCACACTTAGCAATTTGAACAGAATTGGTAATAGGTAGTTGGCTTAGAATTTAGCGTTAGGCAGTTGAGTAGAATTTGCATAGAGCTAGGCTTAGGCAATTTGTGTAGAGCTAGTATCATATAGTTCCATAGAGCTTCCTACCATGAATACCCCTATTAGGTTAGTTTGCAAGAAATCCCAGACAACATTTCTAGGGGAAATCTCAACTAGGCGACTAAAAAGGCGACTAAAAAGAATGACTAAGAATAAGCATTCACTGGCCATTGTAGCAATGAAGTGGGTTCTGGGGAGGGACTACATTGAATACGAAGACAAGTACATATTTAATACTAATGTATGCTCTCACTTCATCGCATCCATGCTTGACATCCTGCAAGTTCCCAAGCCATTGATTCTTCGCCTGGTGCTGGAAATATTCCCAAAGAAGTACATTGGAGGCATTGGTGAGGTGGTGGTGAATGTTGTGTTTGGTCTAGGGTTGCCAACGGCAAGTGACCTTCAAAATTATATTGAAGAAGATGTAGTAGTACCATGGGTGCCATTCCTAAGTGGGTTCTACATCCAGTCACACGAAGAGCATTGTCAAAGGGTAACCTGTTCTTGCCACTTCCTATTTCGCTTGTACAATGTAGTACCTTTCTATGACATTGATTGGTACACCGACTTCAGGAACCTGGTGTTCCCTTCGCTGCTCGCCATTTCTCCTACGGATGTTGTCGTCAGTCCTGCTACCATTCTTGTTGATGAAGTAATTCCAAACGTTGTTGTCGATGCCTCCCTTGCCACTGCTCGTGACTAAAAACTTTTATGCCTTGATAAATCATCTTTTTGTTAGTACATTTTGTATATATTCCTAAAAAAGGCCTTACTGCACATATATATGAAGAAACCATATAATATATAGATATACTCTAAAAGTGTGGCCTTGGAGCCATTTTGACAATGTAATTATCGAAGTATATAAATATAATGAAAATACAGCTTATATTAACATTTTGTCTCCTTTGCCTTTTACTTTTGCAATGTGGGTTCTCTTTTTCTTTTTCTGCATATATGTGTTCATTTCAATTTTGCATATGGGTGTCTTTTGTCTCTGCTTCATGAGTTGCAAGTTAGTTATCTATGTCCTTTGCAATAATGGGTTTTGTTTGTTTCTACTTCCTTGCACTGTAGAATTTAATTATTGAAAGACCGGCCAATAAACATGAAAGGAAAATAATTACACTATTCACATATTTACACTGGCGGCATAATTGCGAAGCTTAATTAAACAATTTTAGGTGAATTTTGTTAACCGAAATACCCAATGCTTCCTACTCCATATTTTCTAATTTGAATGCATTGTGCTGCTAGCATTGAATTATTTTGAAAGGGCCTTCCCACATGTTGTCAAACTTTCCATGTTGGTTTGGCTTTGCAACCCTTTTGTTGAATTTTAACACTAGGTCCCCGCACTTTAGACCTTGGTCTAAATATTTCTTGTCGAACCATCTCTTAACCACCTATCGGTGGTTAGACATGGCTATTAGGGACTTTTCCCTTTTTTCTTGCACTTCTAGCAACTCCGCTAGCCGAACCTCCATGGTGCCATTTTGTTCTACCTCGAGAGATTTGAGCAATTGTAGCGCCAAAATCTCCATAGAGATAGGAAATAGTTCTTCTTTTCCATGCACTAGCTCCTACAACAAAGTCTTGAGGACTTGGTTGGGTGTTATTCGATCCACCCACAATGTTGCCTGAAGGTTCTTATGCCATTCTCTTTGGTGTTCTGACCCAATTATTTTGATGAGTCAGACTAAATTTTTGTTAGTCAACTCAGCCAGGTCATTCCCCTACAGGTAGTAATTTGATGGCATTTTCAAGAATATGCCATGCATGAATGCAAATTGACATATCTTAGAGCCTAGGAAATCCTTGGCATTGTCAGACATGATGGTCTTTGGAAAGCCAAATCTTGTCACCAGTTCTTTAAAGAAATCCACTATCTCCACCTCTATCGCATTCTTTAGGCGCATGGCTTTGGTCCACCTGGTGAAGTAGTCAGTTGTTGTTAGAATCCATTTGTGTATGGCGCTAGAGGTGGCATTCATCATTTCGATGAAATCAAGGCCCCATTGAACAAATGGCTCATCAACCACTATCGGATTGAGAGGCATTGCAAAAAAAATTCTTCTTCCTACAAAAAATTGGCATTCCTTGCAGGATTTTACCAAGGAGTATGAGTCATTGAATAGTGTAGGATAGAAGTACCCAGCGCACATGATTTTGATGGTTGTGGTCTTTGATGAGCCTTAAATATGCTCATAGTTTGAAACTTTTGATACTCTTACTTTTGTTATTAATGGTTGTTTAAACCTGTTGATTAAAGACTTTTCGGGTGGTATCCTGTAGCAACGAATTCCATATTCCTGTAGCTTGACAACTTTATCAATTACCTTTTTGACCTCCCGCATGGCTGATGTATGCTTATGATTTTGTATAATGGAATGGGATTAACATGTGATTAATGAATGGATGTTGTGTCACTTGTGTGTATGCTTTCCTTCGCCTCTGTCACTTATTGCAGGATGTTGGAGGGAGCAGGAGCTAATCAAGCACAAAGAATCTCAGCTCTGTTGAAGAAGTTGTTCCAGTAATAACTCTTTGACCGAATCTTTGGGAAGGAGCTTAAATGGTCCTTTGATCTAGGGAGTGTGTAATGTTATATTCTCTTTGGGTCGCATCGAGCAGATAGACTTTCATTTATAAATATCTGTTTTGCAGATTCAGAATGTATTTATGATCATGACTCCCTCTGTTAGTTAGTTAGTTGCCTTTTTCATTTAAATAACCATTCCTACTGCATGAGTGAATGATGAAAAAAATAGTATGTGTTAAAATTAAGTTGAATAAGCAATAGAGTTATGTGTTAAGTTTTATTTTCAAACAGAGTAATCAATGTATCCTGATTTTGAGTATGAATAAAATTCAATGAAGCTTTGAGTCAACTTCTTGTGTAATCTAGTTGATGCTTGCTAAGGGGGCCCACTTAGTAAGTATTTTGTAGCAAGTTGTTGTAGTTAACTTTTCATTTCATGTTGATTACTAGTTAAAATCTATTTCTGTAGATTTCAACGCAAACTCAGCCTTGTATTGTTCCTGAAGCATTAGGAATCCATCCCTGTGTCTGTTCCTACAGCATAAGGCCAGTTCATAGTTTGTCCTTTAACAATAGCTACTATGATTTCTGTTTTAGCCGAGTTGTGTTTGAATTAAAAAGCTTTATGTTGCACTTCTTTTAAGCATTTGTTTTCTATAGATGATGACTAGAAACTAGTTCTTAGTGCACATACTGTGCTGCTCCATTTCAAGTATACATTCCATGGTTTGACAAAGTAAATGAACGACCATGAGAAGATGTTAGTCACCTGTTGGAATGTCCAATTCCCAGGTTTAGTTCTGCTGTGACTTTTATATCATTTTGTGGGCGTGACCATTTTTGGCGCCGTTGTCGGGGATGGTGTCAATCTAAGAACCTGCTATAGTCATTGTTAGCAGTAGTTTAGTCAGTTGTTCAAGTATTTTCAAAATCTTTTAAAATACCATCCATTTTTGTTGCATGCATAGAAGAGACACTCAGGGAAGGTTTCTCCCAAATTTGTCATCTTCTGATAGTAGTTCTGAACCAAATTACTGTCCATTTGAAGACCCAAACTTTAATCTATTTGAAGACCTTGAAGACCAAGAAGACCAAAACTTTAACCCATTTGCTGAAGATTTGTGTGTTGACTTACTATTCGTCCCATTTGACGAAGAACCTGAAGAGAATCCATTTGCTTCTATACTTGGTCAGGTGAACATGGCACGTAATCCACCTAATCGACCTCCTGCTTTTGAATTCCCCATTATTTCCCAACAAAACAATGACAACCTTAAGAATATTCCTTCTTCATTACTTCCCAAGTTCTATGGCTTAGTTACAGAGGACCCAAAAACTTTCCTGTTTGAGTTTGATATCCTCTGTCGCAGTTATGACTACACTTCAGATGCTCATAAACTGAAATTGTTTCTTGCTACCTTGAAGGAGGGAGCTCTTAGATGGTTCATGAGTTTGGGAAGGGGTGTTGTAGATAGTTGGACAGCCATGCAAACAAAATTTCTTGAGAAATACAAGGAATATTGTGTGAGTGGCAGTAAAGGTGATGATATATTCCGAATTCAATAGAAGGAAGATGAAAGTCTAGAGGATTATATATCAAGATTCATGTTTTCTCTAAAAAATAATTCAGACCATACTCTTAATGAAGAATCTCAGAAATTATTTTTTCTAAGGGGAATCAATGATACCTGCATAGATGCCTTGGACCTGATGGGAGGCGGTAATATCAATCAAGCATCTTGGGATGATCTCGTGAAGATATGTCTCAATTACTCCCGAGCAAATGTGAAGAAGGGTAGAGGTTATCAAGCTACAGTGGGAAAGTCTTATTCCAGTGGAGTTTCCCGGATGGAGATCACAAATTTGTTGTCTAATTTCAAACAAGACATCATTAACAATATGGCTACACAACTGGACACTATGCAAGCTCGGAAGAAATATGAGGAAGCTGAAGCAATCTTGGCCGAGTTCTGTCCACATTGTAGACAGAAGAAACGTGACTGTAGATGCAAGATGGTGGCTAATCTGGAAGCTAAGCAATTACCTACTGACTTTAAGCCAGTAGAAGGTGATGATGATCAAGTGTTCTTTGTTGCACAAAGGAGACCATGGGCTCCAAGACAAGGTATGCCTCAAGATCCTTTGACTTTTGGTAATCCTTATTCTAATTATAATAACCAATGGCAACCTACATATGGCCCATCTCCACCTTGGAATGCTCCTCAACCATACTGGCCTAACTATCAGAGCCCTCAATGGCAACCCCCTCAAGGAGGTTGGCAGCAGCCACAAGGACAATGGACTCCACCTCCAGGTAACTAGCAGTAGAACCCTCAATGGAGAGGTTCTCAGCAATGGTAGAACCAGTCCCCTAGGTTCCTGCAACTTCCACAGCCACAACCTCAAGCCCTCATGCCACCTCCTACAACAACTGTCACAAATACTGGCCCTCCAAAACAAATTCCTATGCCTGCTCAGCCATTGCCAAATCCCAATAATAAGCAATAGCAGTAGCCACAACAGCCCATGTATTTTGCTGAGGCCAACCAATATCCAACTTATGCCTTAAACATTAATGATATCCATTTGAGGTCTAGAACCACTCTTCCTGCTCCACAATTGCCTCTAATTACTGAGATACCAGATTCTCCCCTTGAAGAACCTACTGCACCTGTTGATCCTACTAGGCATATGTCTATAACTAATACGATTTCTGAGGAGCCTATTTTGCAAAGTCAAGACAAACCACCTTTTCCTCAGAGGTTACAAAGTACCGCACCTAAATCCATGGAAGAACCCACTTTTGACATTCTAGATCAGCTAAAGAATGTACAAATTCAAATTCTTTTATTTCAGGCCATTAAAGATGTTTCAATTTATGGAAAAGTCATTAAAGATGTCTGTTTGAAGAAACCTGGATGGAAGAAAAAGGATCCCCAAACAATGCATGTTTTAGGGAAATTGGTTGATATAATATTGGGAAATGTAGTCATTCCAAAGTACACTGACCCTAGAAGTTCTGTAGTGCAAATACATATAAATGGCCAAATTGTAAAAAATGTTTTGATTGACCTTGGTGATTCCATCAATGTCATGACCAAGCATACTATGGACTACTTGAACATCCTAAACATTCGGTCTACACCTACAGTCCTGCAGCTTGCCGATAGCTCCATAGTCACACCTGATAGAATGGTGGAAAATGTAATTGTCACTCTTGAATCTTGGGAGTATCCAGCTGATTTTACAATATTATCTACTAAGGAAAATTTAGGAGGATACCCTGTTATCCTAGGTAGACCATGGTTAGCAACTGTTGATGTTTTTATAGGATGTTGTTCTGGAGATATGACTATTTTTGATGGACAGTCTACAAAAAAATTGGCTTTGTATCCACCTGCTAGACCTAAAAAAAAATTGTCCCAACCTGTTTGGCTAGATGTGGGGGAAGAAACTGAAGAAGCCAATTCGTTGGTTCAATTAATGATGCTCCAAACTAATCCATTCTTACAACTTCAGAATGAGGGTGCCTTGCTTTTTCAAATTCTACAGTCTAACTCTGATACAGGTAGTTCATCTAATCCAAATAGCAATTATCTACAATGTTTCCTACAACAACTAAATTCTGAGAGTTCGCTGCCTAAATTTCCTGCAATTTTTCATAACTTGCTTCCAGAAGAGGTACAAACATCACCTGTAAATTCTATGAGTGATATCACTAAGCAGATAGAATTGTCTCCAGGTCACTATTTGAATATCAATAGCAAGCTGTCACAATCTCAACAGGATGTCCTACACAAAATGCTACAAGATCAGCATAAAGCTTTTGCATGGGAATATGGGGACATGAAAGGAATAGATCATCGAATTTGTACTCATAAGATCTATATCAAAGAAGACTGTTTACTAGTTAGGCAGCCTCAAAGAAGAATAAATCTAGCACTCAGAGAAATAGTTAAGAATGAGCTTCAAAAGTTGCTTGATGTTGGTTTTATCTACCCAATCTCTGACAGTTAGTGGGTCTCTCTATTAGTTATTGTCCCTAAGAAGGTGGAAAATGGAGAGTGTGTGTAGATTACAGAGATTTGAACACTGCCACTAAAAAAGATCATTTTCCACTGTCGTTTGTAGACCAAGTGTTGGACTCATTGTCTGGTAAAAGATATTTTTCCTTCTTGGATGGCTACAGTGGGTACAATCAGATAAAAATTGCCCCTGAAGATCAAGATAAGACTACTTTTACATGTCCATAGGGAACATTTGCTTATTCAATCTCGCCTTTTGGTCTATGCAATGCGCCAACAACATTTCAAAGAGCAGTAATTAGTATTTTTGTTGATATATCTCATGACTGTATGGAAATTTAAATGGATGACTTCACTACCTATGGGGTTACATTTGAAGAAGCATTGGGGAATTTAGAAAAAGTATTGTAAAGGTGTAGAGAGAAAAATTTATCTCTGAACAGTGAAAAGTGCTTTATGATGATGTAAGAAGGTATTGTTCTAGGCCATCATCTCTCCAAGGATGGAATATAGGTTGACCCTGCTAAAATTGAAGTTAATCTGAATTTACAAACTCCTGCAAAACAAAAGGATGTCAGAAGCTTCCTTGGCCATGCAAGGTATTATAGAAGGTTTATAAAAGATTTCAGCAAAATTTTCAGTCCACTATATGCCTTATTAACTAAGGATTCTGAATTCAATTGGACAGAGCCCTGTGAAAAATATTTCCTATAGCTAAAGGACTTGCTTACTAAAGCCCCTGTTCTTCAAGGTCCAAAATGGACTCTGCCTTTTCACATACATACAGATGCTTCTGATTTTTCCATAGGGGTAGTCTTAGGCCAAAAAGAAAATTCAATTGAGCATGCTATTTATTTTATCAGCAAAAACCTTCAAGGTCCTGAGCTAAACTACACTATTACAGAAAAGGAGTTGCTAGTAGTAGTGTATGTTTTGAATAAATTTTGGCATTATGTCACAGGTTATCAGATATTTGTCCACACCAACCATGTAGCAATCAGGTATCTGATGAACAAGCCTTCCATCTCTGGTAGGTTGGCAAGATGGCTCCTGTTGTTGCAAGAATTTGACATTACAATCATTGATAAACTAGGAAGAGCTAATGTTGTGGCTAATTTTTTATCAAGGCTTCAAACAACTGCACCTGCTGAACAAGAAGTCATTGATGATAGGTTCCCTAATGAACACCTATTTTCCATTGCTGCACATACTCCATGGTATGTAGACATCGCCAATTATCTAGCAGCAAGTAGAATACCAGCTCACTTCTCCCCAAAAGAAAAGAAACTGCTAATTGAGAAAAATTTTAACTTTTCATGGATTGCAAATTGTCTGTTTTACACAGGACCTGATCAATTTATGTGAAGATGTGTAAGAGAAGATGAGACTTATGATATCTTACATGCTTTCCATGATGAACCATGTGGGGGACATTCTGCAGCCAAGAGAACATCAATGAAAGTTCTTACAACAGGATACTATTGGCCAACATTACACAAAGATGATGTAGCTTATACAAGGAAATGTGAGAGATGCCAACGTATGGGAAGACCAACCAGGTCAGATGAAATGTCACTGTATCCATAGGTAATAGTCACCCCCTTTGATAAATGGGGAATGAATTTTGTTGGACCAATTGATCCACCATCAAATGGCAAGTCATACATTCTGGTTTGTATGGATTATATGACAAAGTGGGTTGAAGTAAAGACAATGACTCATACTCGTGATAACAAGGTTGCTGAATTTCTGTATGAGCAAATTTTCACTAGATTTGGAGTTCCCAGAGAGCTTGTAACTGATCAGGGAGCTCAGTTCACATCCAATTTGATCACTGCACTAATGAATGACTATAAAATCAAGCATAGGAAGTCCAACTCCTATCACCCTCAAGCCAATGGTTAGGCAGAGGTTACAAACAGGGAAATTGAGGCAATCCTAACAAAGACATTGTAGCTCCATAGGAAAGATTGGAGCAGTAGACTTCCTGAAGCAGTCTGGGCCTACAGAACTGCATGGAAGACAACAACTGTGTTTACACCTTTTCAACTGCTTAATCGGAAAACAACCATGTTTCCCTTTGAATTTGAGCATAAAACTTTGAGGACAGCTCTCGAACTCAATATAGACATTTTTGAAGCACAGAAGGAACGTCTCCTACAGTTGAATGCCTTGGATAAAATGAGAAAAGCTGCCCTGCAGCATACAGAAGCTGTCCAACAGCAAAGGAAGAAATTCAACACATCAAAACCAAGCAATGATTGGGCTCTACTATATGATTCAGATATCAAGAAAACCAAGGTAACACAACACCTCGGTCCCTATGAGTTGAGAATGTGTTTGACAACGGATCATACAGTCCACAATTGATCTAAATTGCTGTTAATGGACGATATCATAAGTCGACATCAAAGGAAGAGTCCTAAAATGAGCTCTAATATCAACACTAATGAATGACTATAAAATCAAGCATAGATCCATATCACCCTCAAGCCAAAGGCACCAATCCTAACAAAGGTAACCTCACAACATGCTGGCTCGGTCCCTATTTGAGCATAAAACTTTGTTGAACTCAATATAGAATGTGTTGAATGCCTTGGACAACGGAAGAAATTGCATGATCAACACATCAAAACCAAGCAATTCTCTACTGGCGATTGGGCTCTACTATATGATTCCAGATATCAAGAAAACCAAGGTAACCTCACAACATGCTGGCTCGGTCCCTATGAAGTTGAGAATGTGTTTGACAACGGATCAATACAGTTGGCCACAATTGATCCAGTCCGTTTCAAATTGCTAGTTAATGGACACCGACTGCGGTTATATCATAAGTCGACATCAAAGGAAGAGTTCCTTAAAATGAGCTCAGTTCACATCCAATTTGATCACTGCACTAATGAATGACTATAAAATCAAGCATAGGAAGTCCAACTCCTATCACCCTCAAGCCAATGGTTAGGCAGAGGTTACAAACAGGGAAATTGAGGCAATCCTAACAAAGACATTGTAGCTCCATAGGAAAGATTGGAGCAGTAGACTTCCTGAAGCAGTCTGGGCCTACAGAACTGCATGGAAGACAACAACTGTGTTTACACCTTTTCAACTGCTTAATCGGAAAACAACCATGTTGCCCTTTGAATTTGAGCATAAAACTTTGAGGACAGCTCTCGAACTCAATATAGACATTTTTGAAGCACAGAAGGAACGTCTCCTACAGTTGAATGCCTTGGATAAAATGAGAAAAGCTGCCCTGCAGCATACAGAAGCTGTCCAACAGCAAAGGAAGAAATTGCATGATCAACACATCAAAACCAAGCAATTCTCTACTGGCGATTGGGCTCTACTATATGATTCCAGATATCAAGAAAACCAAGGTAACCTCACAACATGCTGGCTCGGTCCCTATGAAGTTGAGAATGTGTTTGACAACGGATCAATACAGTTGGCCACAATTGATCCAGTCCGTTTCAAATTGCTAGTTAATGGACACCGACTGCGGTTATATCATAAGTCGACATCAAAGGAAGAGTTCCTTAAAATGAGCTCAGTTCACATCCAATTTGATCACTGCACTAATGAATGACTATAAAATCAATCATAGGAAGTCCAACTCCTATCACCCTCAAGCCAATGGTTAGGCAGAGGTTACAAACAGGGAAATTGAGGCAATCCTAACAAAGACATTGTAGCTCCATAGGAAAGATTGGAGCAGTAGACTTCCTGAAGCAGTCTGGGCCTACAGAACTGCATGGAAGACAACAACTGTGTTTACACCTTTTCAACTGCTTAATCGGAAAACAACCATGTTGCCCTTTGAATTTGAGCATAAAACTTTGAGGACAGCTCTCGAACTCAATATAGACATTTTTGAAGCACAGAAGGAACGTCTCCTACAGTTGAATGCCTTGGATAAAATGAGAAAAGCTGCCCTGCAGCATACAGAAGCTGTCCAACAGCAAAGGAAGAAATTGCATGATCAACACATCAAAACCAAGCAATTCTCTACTGGCGATTGGGCTCTACTATATGATTCCAGATATCAAGAAAACCAAGGTAACCTCACAACATGCTGGCTTAGTCCCTATGAAGTTGAGAATGTGTTTGACAACGGATCAATACAGTTGGCCACAATTGATCCAGTCCGTTTCAAATTGCTAGTTAATGGACACCGACTGCGGTTATATCATAAGTCGACATCAAAGGAAGAGTTCCTTAAAAAGTTTGTTTCGACTAGTCTTCCTGCAGCAAAAGGCTTAGGCCTTTTTCCTGCAGCTTCTATTTAAGTATTGTGTTGACCGCCCATAATAAAGTTTTCTTTTTTAAGAAAACCACTTTTCTCCATTTTTTTCATCTACCACATCATTCATTCCTTTATCTACCACGTCATTCATATTGCCACTCCACCTCATTCATGCATTTAATCTCTCCACTATCATTTCATGATATGCTGTTGTCCTTTACGGCATGCCCAAGAACTGAATTCAAGGTACGCGAAATCTTTTCATTATTGCATAATTTATTCTTTCTGTTTATTCATTAATTGTAATGTATATATCAACCGTACTTGCATGCTTTAATCCTATCACCTTGTACATGTGAGGATACATGTCGAATGCTAAGTAGGGGGCGGAGGTATTCTAATTTGAAATTTTCCTGTGCCAAATTTACGTTTGCCAAAATAGTTATGTTCTTGTACTTTCTAAAGTATGATTGCGAAGCCATATCCTAAGAACAAGCTAACTACTTAGTTTAAGTAGTTATTAAAATTATTTTATGCAAATGTCTAGTTGTTATTCTTGGTAAGGAAAAGGAAGTGAAGTAAGGAAAAAGAGTCTTTTTCAAGCTTTCAGCATCAATCTAAGTTTTTTGTTTTAAGGATTTTTTATCATGGGTGGCCAACTGGTGAGGCACGAGCCTGTGGCTCATGAAGTGTTGATACAGGATCCTCAGTTAATGCAAGAATTCGCCAATTGTGGATGGTTAAATTATTTCTTGAGAATTGATTCTTTTAATGAAGAGGCTGCAGGCAAATTCTTAAGAACATTTCAGAAAATGAGGCTACGGTATGGGGCTTGGTAGTGGTTGTGACAGAGGAAAGAATTGCAGAAGTTACTGGATTACTGGCAGTTGGTGAAATTTTTCTTGTTGGAAGGGATGCTATCTCTGCTAAGGCAGATTTTACCCTACCAGTTGATGGGCCTTTGGAAATCTCAAAGCAAGGGTGCAAAAGAATGTCCTTGCCTTATCCATGCTCTGAATATGCCATCTTTATTAGTAGGTATTTAACTTGTGAAGGGCGCTTCTCTTACCTACATTCATATCATTTCAAATTGTTAAGTCATATGAGACATGGACTAGTAGTGAATGTTCTGAATTTTTTGTTAAACCTTTTGCAAAGTAGTGTACACAAAACCCAAAAGGGTAAAGGAAACTTTGTCACACATCATGCCCTAATAAAACTTTTGAATGAGCGATCTTTAAGGGATGTTTCACCTCTTTCCTGGCATGAGTTTGTTGCCCAAAAAGGTCTTCAACTGCCTGAACCCCCTAAGGCACTACCTGCGCAGCCTAGAAGAAAGAAAATGAGAATTGAGTCCACAAGTACAGAAATAGAGCAAGAATTCATTGCTCCTGTAGTGCCCAGTCCTGCAGCTTCTATACCAATGTCCTCTACCGATGTGCAAACAAGGTCTACTGCTAGGAGAGAAAAAGGAAAGACAATTGTAGGTGAGTCATCTGGGGTAGGGAAGACTCTTGAGTTGGACCCACATACTCAAAGACAAAAAACTTTTTGCCTCATCCTCTCGTACGGAGTCTTCACCTGTCTCTGTCTCTCCTGTAGCAACACCTGTTAATACTCCAATTTCAATATCTTCTTTCCCTACTAAGTCTAGATCTTCAAGAACAGCTAGGAAGAGGACTGCTAAAGAAGCATCATTTGCTACTGCTCCTTTTGAAAAACTACCAAGAAGGAGTTCATTGAGAAAACAATCTAAGCCTGCTACAACCTTTGTTCAAATAGAAACTGTCATAATATTGGAAGACTCTACTGAATCAGGTCATGATAACTTCCTGGGTATGTCTACAAATGTTCCACAAAGCTCCTCTCCTGTTTCTAAGGCAGCACAACCCAGTAATGTTGATAAGGGGAAAATTATGAGTTTGGACGACTTGGCGTGTGCGGCTGAGAAAATTTCTAAGGAAGAACAATCTTCTTCCATACAGCAACAGGACTTTATCCTGCAGCAAGAGGATTTTGTCCTACAGCAAGAAGCAGGTGTGCTTGAAAAGCTTGAAATACACTATGATAATCCATTGCCCACTAAAGTTTGCATAGATTTAGTTGTGTACAAAAGGACTCTACTGATTGCATACTTGGAATTTTTGAAAATTAAGTCTCAGCCTGTGTCATTCCAAACTTTATGTTTTCACCATTTCACCAAAACTGAAGTCTAGCAAAGTTTATGGGAAGAGGAAAAGAAAAAACTGCAAAGGGAAATTGAAAGGCAAAAGCAAAAAATTCAAGATATGCAAAAGAAAATGGATGAAATGATGAAAATAACTGGAAAGATAATGGAGTGTAGGCCGCCACCCAAAGTATATGCAATGTGCCTCAAGGAACAGTTTCTTTGGTTCAAACTAATGAGGATCTCCAGAAATTTGGATCCCGATATTGAAACAGCCAAGGAATTCTATGATGCCTATGAAGTGGCCCCTAATTGGTTGAAAAACTCCATGTGTGAAATTTATTTACATGGTTATTTAATTCCTACAGAAACTGACTGGAACCCACTCCCTTATATAGGTGATATCCATCTAAGAGCACTTATGTCTTGGGCTGCAAATGAGGTCAATTATGGGAGACAACTGGAAACATATGAAGAAGTAGAAAGAGATGAACCTATTCTTCTAAGAGTTGAGAGTTCAGACCCACACATAGTTTTAAGAACCTGGTTTGCAGTTACTTATGGATGGAATCATGCTGAGGAAAGACAAAAAAATTTTGACATTAGACAACAAGTATACAGTGAGTTCAAAGAGCAAAAATATATATTTTGGAAACTCGCCTCTTCCAGGATTGAGACAAGGTGGGAGAGATTAATGGTTGGTCTAAGAAAGACAGAGCCTGACAGCCCTTTGAACCTCACAGCAGCACTCAGGAGAACAGAAAGGTACATGCAACTGGGTTTGCAAAGTAGATTTGAATTATGGATGCCACTGACCTTCCAACCTCTAGTTTTAATGTGGCCACTCTATCCCTATCAAGCCAAGGAAATCAATGAAGAAATAGAAAATTGCAGATTTGAAAGATGGTAGTTTACCCGAGGTTTTTACTTCAAGTTTGGAACTTCACTGTAGGGTCATGTTGCTCCAACAAATTTTAGGGAAATAACAAGGAAAGTCAATGTTGGAGGACCAACATTATAATAAGTAGGGGGCAGAATGATGAGCCTTAAATATGCTCATAGTTTGAAACTTTTGATACTCTTACTTTTGTTATTAATAGTTGTTTAAACCTGTTGATTAAAGACTTTTCAGGTGGTATCATGTAGCAATGAATTCCATATTCCTGTAGCTTGACAACTTTATCAATTACCTTTTTGACCTCCCGCATGGCTGATGTATGCTTATGATTTTGGATAATGGAATAGGATTAACATGTGATTAATGAATGGATGTTGTGTCACTTGTTTGTATGCTTTCCTTCGCCTCTGTCACTTATTGCATGATGTTGGAGGGAGCAATAGCTGATCAAGCGCAAAGAATATCAGCTCTGTTGAAGAAGTTGTTCCAGTAATAACTCTTTGACCGAATCTTTGGGAAGGAGCTTAAATGGTCCTTTGATCTAGGGAGTGTGTAATGCTATATTCTCTCTGAGTCGCGTCGAGCAGATAGACTTTCATTTATGAATATCTATTCCATGGATTCATAATGTATTTATGATCATGACTCCCTCTGTTAGTTAGTTAGTTTCCTTTTTCATTTAAATAACTGTTCCTCCTATGTGAGTGAATGATGATAAAAATAGTATGTGTTAAAATTAAGTTGAATAAGCAATAGAGTTCTGTGTTAAGTTTTATTTTCAAACAGAGTAATCGATGTATCCTGATTCTGAGTATGAATAAAATTCGATGAAGCTTTGAGTCAACTTCTTGTGTAATCTAATTGATGCTTGCTAAGGGGGGCCACTTAGTAAGTATTATGTAGCAAGTTGTTGTAGTTAATTGTTCATTTCATGTTGATAACTAGTTAAAATCTATTTTTGTAGATTTCAATGCAAACTCAGCCTTGTATTGTTCCTACAGCATCGGGAATCCATCCCTGTGTCTGTTCCTGCAGCATAAGGTTGTTCCTGCAGCATAAGGCCAGTTCATAGTTTGTCCTTTAACAATAGCTACTATGATTTCTGTTTTAGCCGAGTTGTGTTTTAATTAAAAATCTTTACTTTGCACTTCTTTTAAGCATTTGTTTTCTATAGATGATGACTGGAAACTAGTTCTTAGTGCACATACTATGCTGCTCCATTTCAAGTATATGTTCCCTGGTTTGACAAAGTAAATGAACGACCATGAGAAGATGTTAGTCACCTGTTGGAATGTCCAATTCCCAGGTTTAGTTCTGCTGTGACTTTTATATCCTTTTGTGGGCATGACCAGTCTTCATAGAGAAGTGTCCACCCACGGGACTGCTATGGAAAGTGTCAAGAATCCTTTTCACTTGGTCCATGGTGACACACCACAATAGAACGTCATTAAAGATCCTTTAGAAAAGGATCCCTTCGATGAGCACATATCTATTGTTCTACAATCAATAAAATTTTCTCTTTTGAGAAGGAAGGACCATTGGGTATTTTCTAATATGCATAAATCTTACTTTGTCTGCTAGCTAGAAGCCTTCGGATTTAGACTCATTGGTTAGAACCAGCTCTGGTTGCTCTTCTTTGGATGTCATTTCTTCATTGTGCACAAGATATTTGCACAGTCCTCTTCCTCAGATAGTCTTTGTAGGCTTGACCTCAATGTCGTATTCAAGTATCTTAGTGATCCAATTAGCCCTCTTTTCGGTAATTTCTCCTCCATGATGTATTCATGCACAATTGAATGCGCAACATAAACAATCACCTTATTGCAAGATATTAGATGTTGGAACTTCTTGAATCCCTTAACAATAGAAAACACTTGTCTCTTGATAAAGTTGTAGTTCATCTCATATTCCTTTAAGGTCCAGGAGTGAAATGCTATTGGATGTTCTCCCTTTCCTTCATCATCTTTCTGAGTTAAGACAATAAAGATGTTTGACCTGCTATAGAATACATACATTATGAAGTCCTTTGCTAGGTCTAGATTAACTAGCATAAGAGCGGAAGAAATAGCATCCTTAACCACTGATCTGTTATTGATGATATGGAAATTTGGATGAATTAGGAACTAATACTTGTTTGTATTTAACCCTTAGTACGTCCTGATAAGCAATATTCATCAGTTCTTTGTATAGTATTACTGACTGTCCAAAGGAAGTGCATATTTTCACTATTTTTTGAGAGTTTCAATGCATGAATGATCCATTTCATGGAGGATTGTGACTAAAACCTTTGAAATGGATCATTTCTAACATGTATCATACAAATCTAACAAGCTAATGTGCAGGAAGGGAAGAATCTAGGGTGTACACCATGATTTGACAATGCAAAGTGCATGAAAATGGAGCCTAAGGTATAGAAGTAGGAGATTTTCCTGAATAAGGGGCATTTTTTTGAGTTGAAGGTTCTTACATATGTTGATTTATTGGTGAAAAGTCCAAGAACCAGTTTTGGAAGCGTCTGGAATGTTAGTTTTCAAGAAGCCCTAGTTTTAAGGGATTTAAGAGAGGGTTTTGTGATTAGGGGTCTTAAAAGTGTTAAGGGAGACTAAAACCTTGAAAATCCTTGGTTTGGAAACATTTCAAGATATTTTTGAAAGTCTCATGATCTGGAGTTGAGATTGGAGTAGGGTTGCTTTGGAAAAGAGGGCTAATTAGGCCTTGATTTTGTGGAGACAACAGGTTTTGGGAAGGGTGATCTGAAAAAAGTGCAATCAGGGATTTGATATGTTGTGTAGCATCACAAAATACATCTTAATTAGTCATTTATTTGGGGAGTCCTTTGGAAAATTTGTGAGAAAATTCAAAAAACCATCGCTTGAGGCCTAGTTGGGCTAGAAGCCTAGTCAAGGTGGAAAAGTGGATTTTGTTTAAGACAGAGGTTTGGGACTTTGTAATCATTCAAGACAAGTGTAATTGTGTCCCTTAAGAGAATTCCTAGGGTTTGGGTCCATGAGAGAAATATTTGAGTCATAAGTGAACCATTTAGGCGTTATCTCCACAAGGGTGCCTAGAATAGGGTTGAGGTTGCATCTTTGTAATCCTTGAAATCTTTTTGTTCTTTCAAAAGTCCCATGCCCTCTGCATCAGAGTGGTATCAGAGCCGAGAGTATGTCCTTTAAGGGTTTAAAAGTTCAACAATGGCACCTAAAAATCAGTTAGCAAGAGAGTTGGAGGAGTTGAGGGAAACCTTGGAAAGGGAAAGAAGAGAGCAAGCTAAAGCAAGGGAAGAGAGGCAATGGAGAAGGGAGAGAGAAGCTATGCAAGATAGGATAAACAACCTTGAAAGAAGTAGAAGGAGATAAGAACAAGAATACCAAGAAGACAGTGATGAATATGAAGAGCATGGGAGAGTAAATCAAGAACAACCAGCAGATGATATAGAAGACCCTGAGGAAAGGAGGCTATTGAGATTATTGAAAGTAGTACAAGGTCATAGAGGAAAGAGTCACATAGATTTTCCTATCTATCAAGGGAAGATGGATAGTGAGGAGGTGTTAGGATGGATGGATGCCTTAGATAACTATTTTGAGTTTGAAGAGATGGATGAAGAGAGGAAGGTTAAGTTTTCCAAAACCAAGTTGAGAGGTACAACATTGACATGGTGGACTAGTTTTCAGAATGATAGGATGGCTAGGGGATTGGAAAAAGTTTCTACATGGGCAAGGATGAGGAGTTTAGTCATGGAGAAATTCCTACCATCTGATTATACAATTCATGTGAAGAGGATGAGGCAGAATTTAAAGCAAAAGGACTTGGATGTGATGTCCTATACTGAGCAATTTCACAAGCTTAGTATCAGAGGAGGATATGAGGAAGAAGATGAATACGTATCCAAGTATATCAATGACTTGAGGTATAATTTACAAGATGAAATTGGTTTGTAGATGCCAAGGACATTAGGAGAATGCTTTCAGTTGGCCATTAGAGCAGAGGAAAAGGTGAAAAGGAAGCAAGAAAGGTCAAGCAATGGTGGAAGAGGAGGTAGTTCAAGCAGAGGCAGAGTTAATAGAGAACAAGAGAAAGGTAGCAATGATAAGAGCAGCAATGACAAGGGAAAAGAGGTGTTTTTAGATCAAAGAGGAGGATACACTCCTAGAGGAGGAGGTAGATTTTGGCAAGGACAAGGTCGAGGCACATTTACAGGCAGGTGTTTCAATTTTAATGAACCAGGGAATCCTTCTTTCAAATGTCCTAAATGGGAACAATCAGATAAGGGCAGAGAAAGGAGAGCTAACTTGGTACAAGAAGAAGAGGAAAAAAAGGAGGAATCAAAGACATTGATGGCAGACCCTATGACTGATGGTGAGTTCCTTATGGTAAAGCAAGGAGAAAGACTTCATCAAGAGCCAAAGGTAACTATCTTCAAGACAAATTGTCTTAGTCATGGTAAAATATGTAGGTTGCTCATAGATTCAGGATCACATAGTAATTTAGTTTCATCTAATATGGTGGCCAAGTTAGGAATTGCAACATTTGATCATCCTACTCCATACAAGGCCACTTGGGTAACTCAAATGTAGCTGTGCAAACCCCTCTCCTAGTACCTACAAAATGACATGAGTAAACAAGTTAAACAAGGAATTGCAAGCCAAAACAAGGATTCCCCATGAAATCCATTTACAAATTCAAATTAGGAAGAAAATATTGAACACAATGCAAATGACAAAAACAAGATAAAATCCTAATTAGATATGCAAACTCATGATCCCATGGGGAATTGGTGTCAATTTGATGTGAAAATTGGCCCTTTCCCAATCCCTATGATGAAATCTTGATATGTTGAAGATGATGTTGATCCACTTTGTTGGTGAAGAATGAAGACTCCAAGCCAAAAATCTGCAAAACCTAGCTATGACTCAATGATAATGGATAAAATTCAAGAGATATTTAAGCATGGTAACTTTGCTTGGATTGTGGATGATTAAATGAGGATATGAGCTCTTTATTTATAGAAATCTTAGATGGATGAATGTCCAAATTTGAGCAATGTGGGACTAACATTCATCCAATGATATGGTGCCACTTGTCAAGCTATGAATAGATGATGGATGTGCAAGATTTGGGGTTTGTGCCAATAAATGTCAATATTTGAAATTCAAATTTGTTGAAATGACATGCAAGAGGGAAGGGAAAATGCAATAAATGCCACTTGGCTCGAGGAAAAGGACATGTAAGATGAAGTTATTGCCTTGTTGGATGTACATGGTGACTTGGAATTTTTGAATTCAAATTGAGAGAATATTCCAAAAGATGTCTTGTGAGGAAAATAGAGATTTAATAAATGAATTAAATCTATTTTTATGTGCAACTTGCATTATCTAGAGGATGTGACATGAGATGAGGTTAAATTAATCAAGGGTTAATTAATTTAACAGGAGATTCGATGATATGGCCTATTTGACTTAGATTTATGGGTTTATTTAAATCAAATAAGAGGGGAATATGATAAGAGGCTAATTAAATAAGGATTTTGATTTATTTAATTAAAAGGGATGGTGTTAGATTAAATCAAATAAGGTTTTAATTTATTTAATTTAATGGACAGACTTTAGAGATTTAATCAAATAAATTGATTATTTAATTAAATAGGGATAATTAGATCGCATTGATTGATTTAATTAACAAGAGAAAATGACTTAATTAGACAAAATGATTTATTTAATTAAGAGATGAATATTGATGAATTTAATCAGATAGGGGGGATTTGATTAAATGGTTAGACCGAGGGATGATTTAGGAAAAAACAATGTTAGTAAGTCAGGATCAGATGCACTATGTCAATCAGTATATTTTACGTGTCTACATTTTGCCCCTCTTTGAAGCAATGCACTCGTTGCGTTGGTTCAAAGAATAAATGATCTGGATCAAAGCCAAAAATTTTTGATATTTAAAAAACTTGCCCTATTGTTGCATGGTGAGAGAAAACATGCCATTATAATGCCCCCTCGAGAGATAGGACGAATTTTTTTAATTTTTTGGGTGATCTCGCGAAAAAAGGTGACCAAGTGCCCGACAGGTCTGAAAGGGGTCCGAGAGGCTAAAAACATGTCTAAATGCAATAAAGCAATGAAAAACAAGCCTCAAATGGACAAAAATAGGTTCAAGGGTCCAAAACCCTAGCAGGACAGCCATTTAGGGTTAAAAAACCCTAATTTTTAGTCTTAAAAGGGGCCCGAATGGTCACTTTCAAGTCATTTTCACACACCTCCGCTAGCAAACTTTGAGATTCAAGCTCTGACCCTCCAGAAATATGGCCCAACGATAGCTTCCCCTACACATTAGTGATCGAGTTCAAACATACCAGCGGCCACCTGGCATTGGGGCACCAGTATGTGACCCTTACTGAAGCCTAGTTTTTTCATTTAACGCATTTATTATTGCTTTAAAAGGGAGCTCGCCTCCAGCGGCACTATTATAGCACCGCTTGGCATTTGAACTGCACCGCTAATTGCCTTTTTGTGCCGCAGCGATGCTATTTAGCACCACAATAGTGCAGTTTGGAGTTTAGAAACTCCACCGCTGGGCTAGGGCTCGGCGGGCCGGTTTGGTTAAAGTGCACCGCGGCAGTGCCTTTTTCGTGCAAACTGTGATGCTAGGGGATAAAGTGTGCCACAGCGGCACCATTTGGATCATTTTGGGCTCGCGCGGTGGAGTTTGAGCAAACTCAAACTACGACACCTTCACAAACTGCACCGCTGGGAACAAGTTTGGAGCGTTAGGCCAAGATTTTTTCAAAAAATTTAACAGGCTAATTTTTCTTGATGCAGGACGGGCCCAGGGAGCTCTATTCTTGGGAGCACCGGTCACAAGACTTGGCAAGCATTTTATGGGATCTGAGCGACAAGGACCAGGATCGACTGGGAGCTGCAGGATTATGGCATATTGCATACGTTGCACCCGTGTGCACCCACCTAGGGATGTTGTCAGCGCCGGCCGAGAGGTGGCACAATGAGACATCATCGTTTCATCTTCCCACCGGCGAGGCCACCATCACGTTGGAGGACATTTGGTGCATTCTTCGATTGCCCATTCATGGCCGATGGGTGATCTATGATATGGAGGAGGGACGTGAGTGCTGTATCAGAGTCCTCGCCACACAAGACATCATTTACTGCGAGGGACAAATTGAGCTCGAGCGGTACAGGGTTATCGCACCTCCCTTCTACTGGGCAGTTGCAGCTATTATTTCAAGTTTGGTTGCCCCAGATTGGTGAGGTCGATATTTCAGTCTCGGCTGGGGTTATTCTGGGAGTGGATGGTTCGAGACAGGCCAGTTCAGTTTGCATGGGGGCCTGTCCTTCTGGCTTCACTCTACAAAGACCTTCATGAGTATGTATACGTGGATGGCAGAGCATTGGGGGCCGAAGTGACACTACTTCATGTCTGGGTGTGGCAGCACATTTCTGTGCTACATCCATGGTTCGTTCTAGTTCTGATGGGGGAAAAGGATGCCCTCGTGGCACTATACAGAGGCGATGTGTCCTTCACACACACTGGCGAGCATGGGATCCCTTACTAGAGGCAGGTCCTAGACGAGATGCTTTTCTTTACTTGGCGTCCATACCTTGGTCAGCCTGGATGGGCTGACGATGCTGCTCAGCTCTTTTACTACTGCCAGGATTGATATATGCAGGGGTGGGAGCACACGATGATTGAGAGGACCTGCCTGGGTGCGTACAACGTTAGTTCAGAGAGCAGCAAGATTGGTCTGATGATGGCTACGTAGCCGTCTTTGCACACAACATGACACAAGTGTCATGGGGGCCCGATATTCCTACCTTTGAGGAAGTTGACAGCTTTCGACAGTTGGTAGCCTGACCGTGGGCTTATGATTAGGGCTTGGCAGATCCAGGGACCACACAGGCCTACAGAGACTAGTTTAGACCTCCTCTTTGGTTGACCATTCCAGGCGAGGATCCTGAGGTGCACAGGGTCAGAGGCAGGGGGAGAGGACGAGGACGAGGGCGAGGACCAAGAGTCAAGATTCAATAGGATCCACCATTGGTGCCCCCAGTCCCACCAGGTCACGAGGATGTCCACATGCAGGATCAGCAGTAGGATCTTCCAGTCCCACCACCACGAGCCGAGGGTGAGGACCAAGTTCACATGCAACCACGGGTACAGCCATAGAGATAGGCAGATGGTTGGGATGCGATGAATGCACAGTTACAGGCCTAGATTCAGGCAGTGACTGCTGAGAGAGATTAGGCGAGGGCCGAGAGGGATCGGGCTATGCAGCAAAGATAGGCTACAGAGCTACAAGCAGCTACAAAGCTAGGCCGCAGACATCAGATTGAGAGTATGATAGCCTCCTTCTCTCAAGGTACAGTTCCAGTACGATCTTACAGGGATGCTATCCGAGAGATAGACTACTACCGCCAGGCTTACCATGACACCGTACCTAGAGCATATTGGGTCCCAGAGTACTCAAAGCAGACCAGCAAGAGACCACCAGAGGGTCATGATGACAAGGGCGAGGGCAGCATCCACAGAGATCGAGCCTAATTCAGATGATACATAATTTTTGTGATTTATGGGCTCGTTTTTGATAGCCCAATGAGTGTTTTGTACTGATTGTCATATATGTACAGTGATCTGATTATTATTTTTGTACTATGATAGTGACATTAATGATATGATATATATGAGCCAATTTTGATGTGATGTACTGTGTACTTCTTTATGCATGGATGGTTTATTTCTATATGCTTTGCAGTGATGTTTTATGGATACATTTATTTATAATTATGTATGCGTTATGATTATGACTAACAGATCTATATTATGCTAACCTATGATATGATGTGCAATGATGTTAACTATATGATGGTTTATTTTATGCTAATGCAATATATGATATGGGTTTTAATATGTAAAATGATATGATCTATGGTATATGCGATGATGTGTAGAATATGCTTATGTATGAGATGACTTATGGATGGATGTGATATGATGTGATGGTTGTGATATGATGCAAATGTTATTATCCTAAATGATAATGCATGTGATGCAATGATATATTGATGCAAAGTGATATGTTGATGCGTAATGTAAATGTAATGTGATGAGATGATGTCGTTTATGTTATGCAAGTATAATGCTTATATACCTATTTGTTTATGATTATGAAAAAATGATTATGGAATGCTTCTGTAAATGCTTATGTGATGATTTATATGATAGATGGTAATATGAAATGTTTATGAAATGCAAATGTAATGTTTATGCAATGATTGGTGTCATGTAATGGGTGAAATGCAATGACATGGATGCACCTATTTATGAAGAATGTTTATGATAAACTGTTTATGATGATTAAAATGCAATGTGTATGATTTCTATATGATATTCTTATGCAATATGCTAATGATGTGTGGATGCAAGATCGATGATGATGATGGTGATGATGATCAACTGTCATAATACTTTGTTAGTGCGGTTAGTAAGAAAAGAAGAAGTCATTTCAACAAGACGCAAGATGATGCAAATGCAAATGATGATGATGATGATGATGATGATGATTACTTGCTGAGGAATTGGGATTTTAAAAGGGCCAAATTTTCTTATGTTTGATAACACACGTGGTACAATGCATCAAGGTATAGAAAACTAGGATGACGTTGTACCTAGTGTGATGGACTTTGACTTGACAATCAGATAGGAGTGTTCTTGTTCACACCTGACATACGGAAACCTTGCTAGGATGTATTTCAGAAGTTTCAGGCACCTTGGACCAAAACACGAAAAGGTAGACATATCCCTGTAATAGTCAACAAGTTTCCCTAGACCTCTTCCATACATAACTAGCAAAGCAAGTATTTGCCGAGGTTATATTACAAGAACGTCCAACAAGCACAACAGACAAAAGCTAATGATCGTTGCCCCATTCCTATTTCTCTAAATCCTCTATTTTTGGGATATCATCGGGACGTCCTTGGAATGAGCGCAAAATAAGATAAGTCAAAAGATAAAGACCAAGTAAACAAACAAACTGATGCTCTTCAATACTGCTAATGGAAAGAGGATGTGTTTTCTAAGGATGATAACCAAAACTTATTGCCAAAAGATAATGCCCATTGTAGGAAGGATTCATCCTAGGACATGTTAGTGGATGGTGGCACGTCATTTCATTTACCCAAAGTGTTCTAAGGGATGATTGATATGGGAATTTTTTAGATGATGTGTTACCGATACGAAGAGATAACCAACTTGCTTACGCACTGACTTAGACTTTAGACTTGACATTTTTGAGTTTTCACTTTTAAACCTGCTAGACTTTTTTTTGACTGTTTCACCAAAGATTGGGGATGACGATCAGTTTATTATGGGTGGTGTTATTGTGGGTGCAAGTGAGATGAGACGGATGGATTTTTTCAAATATTTGGATGTTTTTGATGTTTTTGCAATGTTTTGAGGCTGTTTTTGGTATTTTCGAGATTTTGCAAATGTTTTGATTTTTTGATTTTCTAATGTTTTTGGGATTTTTTGAGATTTTGACCAAGAGACTAACCTAAAGACCTAGCCTAGGGGTCTCGAGGGTTGGTCAACAGACTAGCCTTGCCTACGTTATATACGCAGAGACCACGTAGTTCGACTAACGATTTGACTGATTTACAAATGACGATATACATGATGAGATGTCAACTTATTATGACAGACTCCTATAGGACTAACCTAAATGTCTCGGGGGATGATCAAAGATCAACCTTGCCTATGTTCAAGCTCAGAGATTACGTAGTTTGACAAGACGACTCTATTTTTGAATTTTTTTGACTGACTTTTTGACTTGTTTTTGGATTTTGATATGTTTTGATGTTTTTGGATTTTTTTTATTTTCTGATTTTTTTGGATTTTTGGATTTTCTGATTTGAGGATTTTAAGAATGTACATGAATCCGATCTGATGAGAATGTGCCCCCAGCGCGATGCACTAGGCTACTCTGATAAAGGCAGGACAAACTGACCTTGAGAATGGGCCGAGTAGTACTACGAGGGATCATAATACGAAAACAAGACCAAGCTATGGTACGGATGAGAGTGGATGAGTGATGGATGATGGAAGTGAAATGGAGGGTGATGCCGAACAAGCCGTAAATATCCCGATGGATGGAAAGTGCTTATTTACGCAAGACGCCTGTTTGCCAGGTTTTCACTGAGGTACTTGCCCAAAGTGCCACCAAAGTGGTTCTCACTAGAGGACGATTTTTCTCTTTACTATTTTTTTATCCTTTTTCTAATTTTTTTTGGATTTTTTGTTTTTTTTATTTTTTTTGTTGTCACCAAGACGCCTATTTGCCAGGTTTTCGCCGAAGTAACCATTTTTTCAGAGCTTTTTCTAAATTTTTTTTTGGATTTTTTGGTTTTATACGAAAGAATTAGCCATAAAACTTTTTGAGATGGGAGCTATTCATTGGCTCTTGCAAAGGTTCCCCTTCGGGTATTGATAGCTGATATGCCCCTGATTTATAACTTGTTGTGATGACAAAAGGTCCTAACCAATTAGGTTCGAACTTGCCTTTGCTGCTGGGATTCGGGACATTCTTTTGATTTTCTTTTAAGACCAGTTCTCTAACTTGGAAATTCCTCCTTCTGATTTTCTTGTTGTAGCTTCATTTGAGTCTATTTTGATAAAATTGCAAGTGATTTAAAGCATCTATGCATCTCTCATCTAGTAGCTCCAGCTCGTTTAGTCTTGGTACCCGGTAGTCCTCATCAGTGATGAGGTTTTGCAATGATATTCTGAGGGATGGGAGCTCGATCTCAATGGGGAGTACGGCTTCTGATCCATAGAAAAAGCAGAAGGGGGTGGCGCTAGTGGGTGTGCAGATGCTGGTTTGATAAGTGGTGCAAGAGCACCTTGGTTTAACACCATTCATTTTGTTTACAATTTTTGGTTTGTGCTGACTCTAACCAAGTCAGAGATTGTTGTGTTTGCTTTAGACCTTAGAAGGTCCTGTTTGTGTGAAAAATTGGTCACTAGGACTTAGCATATCCTAGCTTGATCAACGTTGTTTGACATTGCTTGGTTTAGCTTATTTAGCATATGATAAATATTATGTATATGTTGATGTCACTTCCTCAATGTTTGGAGTTGTTAAAGGTTTGTTAAGAGGTTGTTAGCTCGGACTAAAGGAGTAGTGATCCTAAAGAGTAGGAAGATGGAAGGAGTTGCAAGAATAATGAAAATTGCATGGCAACTTTGTTAGGTTGCATGCAATTCCATTGTCTTGGATTCCCTTGAAATCAGGGATATGGAGGCGTGCAATCTCTCCTTGAATTTGGGAAAGAGACTCCAAGAGGGAGTAGTGGCTCGTAAGAAGTCAGTTTTGGCATTGTAAAGAATTTTTGGTGTGAAAAATAAGAAAACAGTTGGAATTTTCTGTCTTTTCTTATTTTTCTGTGTTTTTTGGAAAACACAGTGTGTTTTGCGCAGGAATCCATTTAGGCGTTGTAAATTCACATAGCATTTTGTGTTGTATTTACAGAGCAGTGTGGAAATTTTTCTTTGTAAATAACTTTTATTTTGAGTGTTGATAGTGCTCGATGTCCAAGGTTCAGGCGGTGAAAGGAAATATAACTCTGTTTTGGCAAGAATCTCCAATTTCTGAATCTACCCGCGCACTTTGGGAAACAATGGTCTTCTAAATACTGAAATCATTGGCTTGAGACTATTACCATGCTTATTTGATAGGGTAGAATATAGTTCATTTTGTATTTAGGTTGTTTTGTGTAGAGTTTTTGTTTGAAGTTCTTAGATTAGAAATTAGTGAATTGTGAACACTGTTTTGAGCAGTAAATAAGGAAATGGCTTTCCCATAGACCCATATCATGGAATGTTCCTATGTTTGGTGGAATATGGGAGGTAAGCCAATGGTTTGTAAACTTTCAGTGATGGGAAATAGAAAGGACCAAGTAGTGAGTTCTAAGACCAAACCCTAGGCGAGTAGTAGTTGCCCGGTTAGGTGTTTGGGTAGAGAAAAGACAAAAGTAGAGGCAGGGGAATAGAGGATAGTATAGATTTCATACAGTATCAGGAGAGGTGAGGTGAGATTTAGATGCTCCATAAGTTTGAGGTTTCACTCAATGCATTGAAGTTAGTTGTGATTCATAAACCAGAGAAACCCTAGTTTTTAGGGCAATTAGCCCTCCTCTCCAAAGGTGTGGGAACCACCTATACGGACTAGCTGGCAGCCAGAGACCAGTTGGAAGATTTAAAACCCTGAAAAGGGTATCTGAATGTGTTCTTTGTTTTCTAGGTTGTGTGGAGAATATAAGCAGAAAAAGCAGATTAGTGACTGGTAAGGGCTACAAGCATTAGCCTCTTCAAAAGAAAAATTCATGAAATCGGGTAGGTTGGGGAGTGGACACCAAGGAGAATGGACCAGTTGGGTTGCCAGAAGTATGGAGAAAGCATCCTCAAATCCTCTGCCAGCAAATCAAACCCATTGGGTGATGTTAACATCTAGAACCTTCTAGGTGCAAAAGGAGACAACAAATTCAAAGAAGGTGTTGAACCCTCCATAGTTAAAGCACAAGTGAAAACTCTTGGAATAGAGTTGTAGTAAGGTTCAGATGGAGAACCAAGTAAGGAAAGAGCCTAGGAGATTGCTAAGTTCATGGTGAAGGCAGAGGAGTGTCTTCTTGAGGATAGGTGCAAGCAAACTTTAGAGGATTAACTAATACACCATATTGGTATCAGAGCAAGAGTTGGATTCTAGGCTTGTGATTAATGAGCCAATCCACTGAGTCAATAGGAGAGAATACACCAGAGGAAGGAACCATGGTGAAAAATGCAGAGCTAGCAAAGAAGGTAGAAGAGCAAGAGGAAGATAACTGGTTGCTTAGAGATAGGATATCTCAGATGGAGAGACTCCTGGATGAAGTCCAAGAAACAGTAGATACTTTGAAGGACAAGATTAAGAAAAAGGAAGAGCAGGAAGCCAAGTAAAAAGAGGTGGAATTGGAGGAGGAAGCTCCAAAGCCTTATCCTATTCTTGCAGAGGAACCATTCTTGAAGGCCTTGCAGGCCTTGAGTGGTAAAGCATTGGATGGTGTGCCACTTTTCAGTGGACAAATGGATCTAGATTCAGTAGTAGATTGGATTGAGAGTATTGAGAATCACTTTGAGTGTGATGGCATAACAGAGGCCCAAAAGGTGAAGGTGTCCAATTCAAGGTTGAGAGGAGCAGCTCTCACATGGTGGAAGTTTGTATAATCAGAAAGAGAGAAAGAAGGCAAAGGTCCCATAGTTTCATGGAGAGGAATGGTGACCAAGATAAGGCAAACTTATCTCCCAGATGATTATGAAGTCCAGTTGCACAGGAGAAGACACAATCTGAGGCAAAAGGACATGGATGTCCAAACCTATACATAAGAGTTTTAGAAATTGTGCCTTAGATCAAAAGTGGTTGAAGATGAAAGCATTAGGTTAGCAAGATACCTAAATGGACTCAAGTGGTCTATTCAAGAAGATATGAGCTTGGTAAACTTCAAAATAGTACGCCAATGCTATCAAATGGCCTTGAAGATAGAGGAGAAAGGAAAAAAGAAACAAGAACAAAATCCCAAAAGCAGAGGTAAAGGAAAAGACAGCAGAGGACAAAGAGGAAGCTATAGTGGAAGAAGCTCAGAATCAAGAGCTCAAGGAGAAGTCATATTTTCTGATCAGCAAGAGGGAAGTTCTAGTAGAGGTGGTAGAGGAAGAGGTTTTAGCCCTAGAGGAAGAAGTGGTGGACAAGGAAGGAGTAGTTACTTCACCAACATGAAATGCTATCATTGCAACTAGTTGGGACACCCAGCCTATAGATGTCCTGAGAAAGGAAGAACATCTCATGGAGGAGATAAGAGAACCAATCTGATTCAAGAAGAGACAGCTGCAACAAATAAGCAATTAGAAATACCCTTGAACTTAGAGGAAGGTGAGAATCTCATGATGAGAAGGACACTGATCAAAGAACCAGTCAAGGAGGAACCAAGCCAAAGAAAGTCCTTGTTTAGGATAAAGTGCAAGATGATGGGGAAAGTGTGCAAGGTGATTATAGACTCAGGTTCTACTGACAATATTGTGTCAGAGGAGGCAGTCAGCAAACTGAAATTGACAAGGATATCTCACAGTAATCCTTACAAGGTTACATGGGTCAACAAGGGTCAACATGTCTTGGTGAATGAACAAGCATGGGTGGAGTTTTCAATTGGCAAGTACAAAGACAAGGTATTATGTGATGTGTTACCTATGGATGCATGCCACTTGCTCCTAGGTAGGCCATGGCAATTTGACCGCCAAGCTGTACATGATGGAGCCAAGAACTCATACACCTTCAAGAAGGACAATGTCACATACAAGATTCAATCTTTGTTGGAAGATAATGAGGTGCAGACAGCAGGTTATAAGTTGTTGATAACTGGTGAAAAAGAGTTCTTAAAGGAATTATAAGAAGGAGAAGGAGTTGGTATGCAATAATGATCAAGCCAAGAGAGGCAAGTAAAGAGAATATAGCTGAAAAGAAAGAACTACCAAAGGAGATTCAAGACTTGTTGCAGACCTATGAGAACATAGTAAGTAGTGTTCAACCAGCAACTTTACCTCCTAAAAGAGCTATAAGTCATAGGATATACTTGATACCAGGAGCCACCCTTCCAAACAAAGTAGCCTACAAGATGACACCTCAACAGAATGAGGAGATAGCTAGGCAGATTCAAGAATTGCTTGATCAAGGTCTAATTAGGAAAAGCATCAGTCCTTGTGCAGTACCCACTGTCTTAGCACCCAAGAAAGGAGGAGAATGGAGGCTTTGTACTGATTCCAGAGCAATCAACAAGATAACCATCAGGTATAGGTTTCCCATCCCTAGGATTGAAGATCTCATGGATTGTCTAGGTGAAGCTAGGTACTATACCAAGATAGATTTAAAGAGTGGTTACCACCAGATTAGAATACATGAGGGTGATGAGTGGAAAATAGCCTTCAAAACCAATGAGGGTCTTTATGAGTGGCTAGTAATGCCATTTGGTTTGTCTAATGCCCCCTCCACATTCATGAGACTCCTGAATGAGATTCTTTAGGACTACATTGGAAATTTTGTAGTAGTGTATCTTGATGATATACTAATCTATAGCAGAACAAGAGAAGAGCACCTCCAGCACATTGAGCTGATTTTCAAGAAGCTATAGGAAGAGAAGCTGAAGATTAATCTGGAAAAGTGTGAGTTCATCAAAACAGAGCTGGTGTACCTTGGTTTTGTGTTATCCCATGGCAACTTGAAGATGGACAGCAGCAAGGTAGAAGCCATTCTTAATTGGCCTACTCCCAAGACAGCAACAGAGGTAAGAAGCTTCCATGGTCTTGCTCAGTACTATAGGAAATTCATCAAACAATTCAGTGCAATTTGTGCTCCTATGTTGGATACCATTAAAGGAGGCATGAAAACTAAGTTTGTGTGGAATGAACAAACTAACAAGAGTTTTGAGTTGATGAAGGAAAAGGTAGCTACTCAACCTGTTTTGGTGTTGCCAAGTTTTGAGAAGCTATTCACCATTGAATGTGATGCAAGTAATGTAGCAATTGGAGTTGTTCTCAGCCAAGAGGGCAGACCGGTGGCTTTTCATTCTGAGAAGCTAAGTGAAGCAAAGAAGAAGTACTCTTCTTATGACCTTGAAATGTATGCATTGGTCCAAGCACTAAGGAAGTGGAGGCACTATTTGCTTCCTAAGGAATTCATTGTGTACTCAGACAATCAAGCACTCAGTTTTCTGAATTCACAAGACAAGTTGAGTCACAGGCACATGAAATGGGTGGAGTACTTGTAAGCCTACACCTTCAACATCAAGCACAAGAAAGGAGCCCTCAACAAAGTTGTTGATGCATTGAGTAGGAGAGTTCTTACCATCTAAGAAATCCAATTGAAGAGCATGGGAATAGATCACTTCAAGGATCTATATGCAGATGATGAAGACTTTGCAAAAATTTATAAGGTATGCCTTGAGTTTAAGAATCATTTTCATAGCAAGTATGCTGAATACACTTTGCAAAGTGATTTGTTGTTTAAAGGGAATCAGCTTTGTGTTCCTAGAGGTTCTATTAGGGAGAACTTAATTCAAGAGAAGCACAATGGTGCATTGACTGGTCATTTTGGGATCACCAAAACTCAAGAGCTTGTTCAAAGGTTTTATTTTTGGCCTAAGATGAATCTAGATGTCAGAAAATATGTAGAGAGTTGTGTAGTGTGCCAAAAAGCAAAAGGCACTTCTTCAAATGCAGGCTTATACCAGCCACTGCCAATCCCTTCTAGGCCATGGGAATGCTTGAGCATGGACTTTGTAGTTGGTTTACCCAAGACAAGGCAAGGTATGGATAGTGTGTATGTTGTGGTTGATAGATTCAGCAAAATGTCTCACTTTATACCCTGCAAAACAACCAATGATGCCAGTCAAATAGCCTCACTTTTCTTCAAGGAAATAGTTAGGATTCATGGTTTTCCAATCAGCATTGTATCAGACAGGGATACCAAGTTTATGAGTCACTTTTGGAAGACTCTTTGGTAGAGAATGGGCACCAATCTATCCTTTGGATCTGCATACCATCCCCAAACTGATGATCAGACCGAGGTGGTAAATAGAACACTTGGAAACCTTCTAAGATGCTTGACCAAGGAGTATGGTCAACAATGGGATCAGATTATTGGGCAGGCTAAGTATGCATATAATGACACAGTCAATAGATCCACAGGGAAGAGCCCCTTTGAAATTGTGTATGGTTTACATCCCAAGGGTGTCTATGAGCTGAGAGAGCTGAAGGATGGAGTCAAAGGAAGTGGTTATGCAGATGATTTTGCTTATGCAATGCAGGAGATTCATGAAACAGTCAGGAAAACCTTGGCAGAAAATACTATGAAGCATAAGGCTAAGGTGTATGAGCATAGAAGAGAAGTCTAGTTTAATGTTGGTGACTTAGTCATGGTACATTTGAACAAGGCCAAGTTGCAGAAGGGAGTTCCTCACAAGCTGCAAATGAAGAGGATAGGTCCCTGTCCTATCTTGGAGAAGTATGGAGATAATGCAGTCAAAGTACAATTACTAGATGATAGTGGATTGTCCCCTATTTTTAATGTTGCAGACCTTGTACACTACAAAGGACCATCAGTAAACTTGGATCAGACCTTCCATGAAGTCAGTCAAGATGTTGAAGACCTTAAGCTGCCCTCCATTGCAGTCAAGCAAGCTGATAAGGTATTGGACACTAGAGTTTACAAGAGAACCAGGACCAAAGAATATAAGGAACACCTCATCCAAAGACAAGGACAACCTGAAGTTGATGCAGTCTGGATTAAAGAAGTAGAATTCAAGAAGTTGGGAATAGAACCTAACATCCTCAATCCAAGGATGGATTGAATCTTTTTGTTTTGGGGAGGATGGTGTAGGAGCACCTTGGTTTAACACCATTCATTTTGTTTACAATTTTTGGTTTGTGCTGACTCTAACCAAGTCAGAGATTGTTGTGTTTGCTTTAGACCTTATAAGGTCCTATTTGTGTGAAAAATTGGTCACTAGGACTTAGCATATCCTAGCTTGATCAACGTTGTTTTATATTGCTTGGTTTAGCTTATTTAGCATATGATAAATATTACGTATATGTTGATGTCACTTCCTCAATGTTTGGAGTTTTTAAAGGTTTGTTAAGAGGTTGTTAGCTTGGACTAAAGGAGTAGTGATCCTAAAGAGTAGGAAGATGGAAGGAGTTGCAAGAATAATGCAAATTGCATGGCAACATTGTTAGGTTGCATGCAATTCCATTGTCTTGGATTCCCTTGAAATCAGGGATATGGAGGCGTGCAATCTCTCCTTGAATTTGGGAAAGAGACTCCAAGAGGGAGTAGTGGCTCGTAAGAAGTCATTTTTGGCATTGTAAAGAATTTTTGGTGTGAAAAATAAGAAAACAGTTGGAATTTTCTGTCTTTTCTTATTTTTCTGTGTTTTCTAGAAAACACAGTGTGTTTTGCACAGGAATCCATTTAGGCGTTGTAAATTCACATAGCATTTTGTGTTGTATTTACAGAGCAGTGTGGAAATTTTTCTTTGTAAATAACTTTTATTTTGAGTGTTGATAGTGCTCGGTGTCCAAGGTTCAAGCGGTGAAAGGAAATATAACTCTGTTTTGGCAAGAATCTCCAATTTCTGAATCTGCCCGTGCACTTTGGGAAACAGTGGTCTTCTAAATATTGAAATCATTGGCTTGAGACTGTTACCATGCTTATCTGATAGGGTAGAATATAGTTCATTTTGTATTTAGGTTGTTTTGTGTAGAGTTTTTGTTTGAAGTTCTTAGATTAGAAATTAGTGAATTGTGAACACTGTTTTGAGCAGTAAATAAGGAAATGGCTTTCCCATAGACCCCTATCACGGAATGTTCCTGTGTTTGGTGGAATATGGGAGGTAAGCTAATGGTTTGTAAACTTTCAGTGATGGGAAATAGAAAGGACCAAGCAGTGAGTTCTAAGACCAAACCCTAGGCGAGTAGTAGTTGCCCGGTTAGGTGTTTGGGTAGAGAAAAGACAAAAGTAGAGGCATGGGAATAGAGGATAGTACGGATTCCGTACAGTATCAGGAGAGGTGAGGTGAGATTTAGATGCTCCATAAGTTTGAGGTTTCACTCAATGCATTGAAGTTAGTTGTGATTCATAAACCAGAGAAACCCTAGTTTTTAGGGCAATTAGCCCTCCTCTCCAAAGGTGTGGGAACCACCTGTACGGACTAGCTGGCAGCCAGAGACCAGTTGGAAGATTTAAAACCCTGAAAAGGGTATCTGAATGTGTTCTTTGTTTTCTAGGTTGTGTGGAGAATATAAGCAGAAAAAGCATATTAGTGACTGGTAAGGGCTACAAGAATTAACCTCTTCAAAAGAAAAATTCATGAAATCGGGTAGGTTGGGGAGTGGACACCAAGGAGAATGGACCAGTTGGGTTGCCAGAAGTATGGAGACAGCATCCTCAAATCCTCTGCCAGCAAATCAAACCCATTGGGTGATGTTAGCATCTAGAACCTTCTAGGTGCAAAAGGAGACAGCAAATTCAAAGAAGGTGTTGAACCCTCCATAGTTAAAGCACAAGTGAAAACTCTTGGAACAGAGTTGTAGTAAGGTTCAGACAGAGAACCAAGTAAGGACAAAGACTAGGAGATTGCTAGGTTCATGGTGAAGGCAGAGGAGTGTCTTCTTGAGGATAGGTGCAAGCAAACTTTGGAGGATTAACTAATACACCAATAAGCCCAGAGGGCGGGATTAAGCTACAAGTGCCAGCCCCAACCTGTGTCATTGACTATTTTCTTAAGGATTTTGAGGATGGTTTTGTTCGTGGCTTCTGCTTGGCCATTGCCTTGGGGATAGTACGGGGTGGAGAAGTGATGCTGGATTTTGAATTTATCGCACAAATCATGAATCTCCTGGTTCTTGAAGGGTGTCCCATTATCTAAGATAATGGCTTGTGCGACACGGTAATGACAGATGAGATAGTTTAGGATGAATTTTGAGATTTGCTTCCTAGTGATATACATTATGGGTATGGCTTCCACCCACTTTGTGAAGTACGCAGTTGCAGTTATAATGAATTTGTGGCCATTGGATGAGGTGGGTGTGATTTTCCCAATGAGATCGAGTCCCCACTGTGAAAAGGGCCATGGTGTGACGATCGGGTGAAGTTCTTGAGCTGGAGCATGGATGAGGTCCCCATGCTGCTGACATTGTAGACATCTTTTAGCATGATCATGTGCTTCTCTTTCCATTGTGGGCCAATAATACCCCATCCTCAGCAGTTTCTTGGCGATGGTCATTCCACTTGAGTGTGAGCCACAGATACCATTTTGAACCTCGGTTAAAGCAGTTAATGCCTCCTCAACATTTAGACAGCGTAGCAAGGTACCTTCTATGCTTCTACGGTATAAGGTATCACCTAGGATGAAAAATTTGGATGCCTTTTTAACAAAGGTTTGTTTTAGGTGATGGTAGGTCAGCGGGTATGACTCCTATGCGAAGATATGTGTAGATGTCATGGTACCAAGGATCACCTGGACCAACGATTTCACGCATGAATTCCGATTTCAGTACCTCGAGTGTGGGAATGAGAAGCTGCTCAATCATAAATTCATATTTCGGCACGTTATGAGGGATGTCTAATAGGGACCCAATTGTAGCCATGGCGTCTGCTGCTCTATTGTTGGTTCTTGGAATCTACTCAAATTTTATGTCAATGAAGGATTCCTTTAGAGTCTCCACCAATTTCTTGTATGGAGTGAGCTTATCATCCTTAGTCTGATATTCATTATTGACTTGATTTATGATCAACTGAGAGTCTCTGTAGACTTTGAGAGCTATGATATTCCATTGTACTCCTATCCTAAGACCTATAGTCAAAGCCTCGTATTCTGCTATGTTGTTGGTGCAAGGAAATGCTAGTTTGTATGACTTCAGTATGCAATCCCCTTGTGGGGTGATGAAGAAGACACCAGCCCCTGATCCATGTGTGTATGAACCATCAAAGTATAGTTTCGATGGTCAGTTATGTTGAGGTTAAAAATGGACTCATCTGGGAATTCTGAGACAAGAGGGTTCTCAGAATAAATGGGTGCTTCTGCTAGTTGATCTGCAATAACTTGTCCCTTAATGGCTTTCCGCTCTACATACTCAATGTCATACTCTGATAATAGCATTACCCATTTTTCCATTCTACCCATGAGCATTGCCTTTGATAGTAGATACTTGAGGGGATCAATTTTCGCAATGAGCTTTATCTTGTGTGCCAACATGTAATGTTTGAATTTTTGGGATGCAAACACTACTGCGAGGTAAGCTTTCTCAATGAATGAGTATTTAGCTCATGACCAACCATTGTCCTGCTGATGTAGTAGATGGCCCTCTCCATTCTGTTTTCATCATGCTGAGCTAGGAGAGCTCCAAGGGCTGCTGTTGTTGCTAACACATATAAGATCAATGGCTTTCTTGGGATGGGTGGCATTAAAACTGGTGGTGTTAGTAGATATTCCTTGATTTTTTTAAATGCCTCTTCACATTTTGTGTCCCATTTGTACGCTACCCCCTTGTGGAGTAGGTGAGAGTATGGGTTCTGCTTGTCTTCTAGTTGTGCTATGAACCGTCAGATGGATTGAAGTCGGCCTTGGAGGCCTCTCAATTGTTTTAATGTCCTTGGTGCTTCCATCTCGAGGATTGCTTTTACTTTTGCTAGATCCACCTCGATACCCCTCATGGAGACTATATATCCTAGTAGTTTACCTAATTTTATGTCGAAGACACACTTCTTGGGATTTAGTCTGATTTTGTATTCCTCCAGTCTATCAAAGATATCACTTAGGGTTGCTATATGATCTTGTCTTTTTCTTGACTTAGCTAGAATGTCATCGACATAGTCCTCGACTATTTTATGAATCATGTCATGGAATATCAATGTCATGGCCCTTTGATAGGTTGCTCCTGCGTTCTTTAGGCCGAATGGCATCATGTTCCAATAGTAGGTCCCCCATGGACAAGTGAAAGCCGTCTTATGTTGATCATCTTTTGCTATCATGATCTGGTTGTAACCTGAGAATCTGTCCATTAGTGATAGCATCTCGTGTCCTGCTGTCATGTCTACTATCATGTCGATGTTGGGAAGTGGGAATTCATCCTTGGGACATGCCTTGTTCAAATCTATGAAGTGCATACAAATTATGATGGCTCTGTCAGGTTTTGAAACAGGTACCAAATTTGATACCCATTCTAGGTAATCGATTAGTTGGATAAATCCTACATCTAACAACTTTTTGAGCTCCATTTTGACCAATAGGGCAATTTGAGGATGCATTTTTCGAAGCTTTTGTTTGACCGGCTTTTCTTCTAGATACACTGCTAAATGATGAACTACAGTCTCTGGATCAAGCCCTGGCATGTTAGAATAACTCCATGTGAAGTTTATTTGTCTATCCCTTAGGAATGTTGCTAGGATTTCTTACTCTTCTGATAATAATGATTCCGCATAAAATGTGATATGCGGGGTCTCCTCTATTCCTAGGTTGACTGGATTGCATTTTTTGTCCAAGACTACTAACTTCTCTTGATGAATAGCTCTTAGAGGAAGATTGAATCCTTCATCCTCAAGCACCTCAAAGAGGTTTTCACCATTGGATACGTCCTTTCTTTTTACTATTTTGTTGTCAGAGAGTTCCACAGTGTGGTTTTCACTCAAGGACTTGGATATGATTCTTAGTTTCTCACTTTTGCGACTAAAGGATTCAATCGTTTCCCCATAATAGGCATGTGTGTCCAAATCCATTATAAAACCTACCTTATGATCTCCATCTGGAACATTATCCCTCAATCCCATGAATTCTAAGAGCACCTCATCATTTTTGAATGTATCGAGAACTGGTGGTCCTCATTGGTCATAGTCGATCAGTTGGGGATACACTAAACGAATCTCACGATTTTGTTGGTCAGATTCAAAGGAGAGGGTACTAATCATACACAGAGTGGTATCTTCGAATAGCCTAGGTAGATTGGTCAAGGTATCTTCATCATCGCTACTAATATAGGGCTCAGTTATAAAATTATGTGTGTCTCTATCTGTGAATATTGGTGAGTGTACTTGTACTAGTACTAGCTGAGGAGAAATATTAACCATTCTAACCAGAGGACTTCGGCCACGTATGGTTATTCTCAGAGGGGTACATCCAAGACCAATATTTGTTATGGGTCGCGTCTCTGGTATGATAGGTATTATGAGCCCATTGTCATTTTGTCCCAATCTTTGATTTCTGTCGTAGCCCATTGCAAGCATCATTTGTAGGCCCTTGCTTCTTTCGTCCATTGGTAAATTAGTTGCCAGTCTTTCATCTTTATACAACATGTGAGATGGATTTTCTTCAATAACCTCATGGCCAAGATCTCCCCATCTTGTGAATTCAGGATAGTTTTGAGGAGAGGTTTGTGATGTGGAAGCTTGGTTTTCTTGTGGACGTCCCCATGATCTAGGGGATTGTGGTAACTCTCCTATCACAAAAGCATTGTTCGGGATTTTGTAGCTTCCACAACCATCTTCTTGGATGATGAGCTTGATAATAGAGATGGTGGGGATGGTGGGGATGGCAGGTATCTCTGTCATAGAAGTGGACGTGAGAGTGGCGGGGTCGATGTATGGTGTGGATGGGCCCTCATCATTCTTTGGCACTTGGGGGATTTTGTAATACTTGGCTTCAAGATTTTTGCAATATGAAAATGGTTTGGGATCTCCGTGGACGGTGACCTCTTGTCCATTATGTGTAAATTTCACACATTGGTGGAAGGTTGATGCTATGGCTTTCATCGCATGGATCCATGGGCATCCTAAGAGGATATTATATGGAAAGTCAAGGTCCAAGACCTAACAAGTGGTTTCCATGAATGTTGGCCCTGCTTGAATAGGGAGTTTAATCATGCCCTGAGACACTCTTTCTTGGTCATCATATGCTCTTATCATGATGCCCTTTCCTTTGTCGATGGAATCTTCTGATATTTTCAACTGCTTAATGAGGCTAAGAGAACAGATGTTCAAACCCGCACCTCCATCCACCAAGACCCTTTTGATTTTTCTCTTGTTTACAGTGGCCTCCAAGTGGAGTGCACGGTTGTGAGATGGTTGGGCAGGGAAATCTTGGTCAGAGAATGTAAGGAGATTAGGCATTATGATATTTCTAACCATAGCTTGGAATTGCTCCGCATTGAGATCTGCAAGGACAGTGGATGAGGCTAATGCTTCCTTGCGAATCTTTTTATGCACTGATGAGATTTTTAACAACTCCAGGATGGAGATGTGTGCTGGAGTTCTCTTGAGTTGGTCTAGGACATTGTAACCATTAGGCACAGATCTAGATGAAGGGACTCTATTTGGTTGGGATGATCCTACAATGGTGACTTTGCCGCCTCTTGTGCTGACTCCACAATCTTCGTCATGGGCGCCCTTGATGGTGATGACCATGCAATCCTCATTTAGGGAGGCCATGACTATTTCGTACACATGATTTACACTGCCCTTCCATTTCTCATTTTTATTCCCTTTGTTACCATGATTTGGCATCGGATTCGTGTAGATTTTAAGATCTTGATTTCTGGAAGGTTGTTCCACATTTATGATTTTCTTATCGATGAGATCTTGGATGATGTTTTTGAGTCTCATGCAATTGTTTGTGGTATGACCTTTGATTTTATGAAATTTGTAAAGTTGATTTTCATTATACCAAGGGGGTTTAACATCAGGTTCTTGGTAATTCTCGAATGTAGGAGGCTTGATGAGTTTTTTGTCAATCAACCTTTTCATTATGTCCTCAATTGGTTCCCCAAAATAGCGTATTTTCATTTGGGATAGCTTTTGTGTTGGGGTGGTCCTCTTTGGTCATTGAGATTATTGATGGTTGGATTGTTTTTGGGTTGGTATGTTGTGTGATGAGTGTTTTAGCGTTGATTTTGGATTTTCCGTGTGGGTGTATTTTGGCGTGGACCACTAATGACCACCTTGGCATCAACGATACCATCATTAGTAACATTCTTGTTCCTTGCCCATGTGTGAGGTTTATCATTGTAATTGGATGATGGGCGGTTGTTTTTCTATTTGTGATATGATGTTGATTCTGCGGGTTGAGTCACAAGGGCTCTTTCGATGCTGAGTGCTTTGAGATAAATTGTTCATATGTAGTGATACCCTGAACCTTGAGATGAAATTCCAAGCAGCTTTCAAGGTTGGCTATGATGGTACAGACTTGTTTTTCTTTTGGCATGGTCCACTTGCTCCGATTGGCCTTGGATCGCCATCATTGAAGGAATGAAGCAAAAGATTCATTCTTTCCTTGTTTTAGAGCATATAGTTCTTCGAGACTAACATCCATTGCAATGTTGCATGCATAATTTTTAATGAATGCATCCCTAATTTCTTGGAATGTTCTAATGCCTAAAGGTAGGCGAGAGAACCATTCTATAGCGGGGCCTGCCAAGCTCCTAGGAAATAGCCGCATCAGATAAGTATCGTCATATGCGACCTCCATGCAATGAACCTAGAATTCCCTAATGTGATCTTCAGGGTTTCCCATCCCTTGATATTTATCGAATTTGGGGATTTCAAATCCCTTGGGGAATGGTTTCATGTCTAGGCTCCTATCAAATGGATAGGGACACAAGTTGCTTGGTGTTTTGGTTGTTCATCCTAATTGAAGGTCAAGCACTTGTTGTGAGAGCAACCTAAGTTGTGTCGTCACATCACTTTGTGGATCAGGGGGTGGGATGAAAGTGTTTTGGGGTGTTTGAATCATGGGTTGGATGAGTGGATTGGTCGGTGCGTTGTTTGATGGTATCTATATGTTTTGGTGAGTGAGGTAGGCTTCCACCTGCTTTTGTATGAACAAGGCATGTCGTTGATCTTGTTGTTGTTGCACTAAAATTTGTGCTTGTTGTGGTTCCAACAATGCTTGTTGTTGTGCTTGTTGTTGAGCTGCCAATTATGTTGCTTCTTGTTGCTCTTCATATTGCTTTAGTGCTTGTTGATATGCCTACAATTGTGCAACTTGTCTTTGTGCATTGAGTTGTGCTTGATATTAGGCTTGTTGTGCCTAATATTGAGCTTGCGCTTGGGCTTGTGCTTGTGCTGCTTGTTTCTATAATAAAAGTTGTGCTTGAGCAGCCCTTTGTGCTTGCAATGCTTGCACAGCTTGGGAAGCTTGAGCGGCTTGTTGTTTTTGTTGTTGTAGTAAAGCTTGGGCTTGTTGCACTTGTTGCACTTGTAATGCGGCTTGTGCAGCTTGAGCAACTTGTTGTATAGATTTTTGTTTTTGCACTTGTTGATATCCTCTTTGAAAAGCAGCTTGCAATGCTGCATTGGATTGATTTGATGTGGTGGATGTTGGTGGTGGTGGGGGTGGTGGTGGATTTGGAATAGTGGTAGGTGGTGATGTTGTGTTGATGTTTTGAGCGTTGGATAATGGTATTGATGTGATGGTTGGTCCTTGCGATACCATGCTTTGTGATGTTAGGGGTGTGTTTGATGATGTTGCCATTGCTTGTGCATTTATCATTTTTTGTTGTGATATAAATGATAAATTTTGAGTGTTTGGTGCAATGCTTTGATTGATGGTTGGGATATAGGTTTGATTGATACTTGGTAGGGGAGGAAGCCCTAAACCAAGGAGTGGTGCAGATGATAATGGCAATGGCGGAAGAGGTGGAAAGGTGAGGGGTGTGATTTGTTGTGAAAATGTCGTGGTGTCGAATAGGCCCCCTGGTCCGAACATATCTCCCTCTTCTTGTGAATTTGTGAGAAGAGGTGTTTGGGGAGTTGCGTGAAAAAATGATGATGATGGATTGTGATGGAATGTGAGAGGAAAATTTTTGTGTAATGGGTTTTGGGGTATATTTTGTTCCAATGTGGTGCTTGCATCCAAGTTTTGATTATTAACAAGGGGGTGTGATTGAAGAGCATTGAGAAATGTGTTTCCCTTGTTGACATTGGGTTGGGTTGGAGCAAACGATGTTGTGATTTGTGGAATGTTTTGCGTGATGTTTTGGGATGGAGGTGTAGATGAAATGGGGATGGTGGATGAGATAGGTGGAAAGGATGTCTCCACTATAGTACTTACATCAAAATTTGAAGGCAACTTGGCCCCTTGTTTTTCTAGTTCAAGCATGTATAACGAAGGGTTGAGTCTCATCATGATGTTGATGATTTTATGATTCTCCAGATTTTGAAGCATTTCAGTTATTTCTTCACGAGACATTCCAAAGGTAAGATCCTCTCCTTGATTTTCTTCTTGCAGATTTTGTGATTATGAGAGGGTCAATGGATTGCTTGATTCATCGAGATTCATTTCTGCATTTGTTTGGCTATGATAGCTTGAAGCAGGTGTTTCTTTGTTGGCTTCCATACTCTTCTTGTATTGAGATCTAGTTAGAACCATAAAACAAGGATCACTCTTCGAGAATATGGGAGATGAATCTCTTGATTCTTTGGATCGATCGTTATTTTATGTTCCAAAGTATAAAGTTCTTAGAATGCCTTGAGGATCAAAGGTGATGGTATGATGATGATGTTAGGGGTGTATGATACGGATGTTTTGGCTTTTGATAAATCTTGAATGAGACACTAGGCTTTTAGGACTTGTCGATTTTGATTTTGGATTTTGGATTTTGAGATTTTGTCCTTGATTTTGATTTTAATTTTGATTTGGATTTTTTGAACAAAAAGACCCTAAGATGTTGGATGATGATCTAAGGGATAGCTTTGTTCAAAGGATGATAATTTGAATATGCATGAGGAGAAGGATGCATCTACCCACACCTATTCAAACAAGATTATTGTTTTGCTAAGTATATGAAGAAGGATTCATCTACATATACTAAGCTAGACAAGATGATTTTGATAACTTTGACTATGTATATGCAAAATGATGCATCTACACATACCTAGTCAAAGGTGTTTTTGATAATGTTTTCAAGGATTTAGGCTCAATGATTTTGATGATTTTGATTTTGCCACAAAGCCTAGTATCAAGGATGATTTCAAGATTTTTCAAAAGATGATGATGAGATGGATTTGTTTTGATGTTTTGGAGGATGGGTGAAAAAGATTTTGATATGTTTTGATCTTAAGATGAACCTAAAAAGGTACACTTTGTTTGCCTAGACCTAAGTATTGAAGAGCATGCAAATGCTTCCTAAAGACCTTTGTAACCAAGAAATGATTCCATTTGAACATTCATTTTCGGATTTCCAATCAATGATTTGTGCTTTGGGATTTTGGAGTCTTCAACACATATGAAAGTTCATTTTACTTAGCTTTGCTTAATGTCTTTATTTTACCAAAAACACTTTCTTCAATTAGGTTTTCAAACTAAGATGTCCAATGTCTTAATTTCTTCAAACCCCACAAGATATATTATGTAAAAATTCAATGAACTTAAGGCAAGGGTTTTCCTATTGTTTACTTAAGGAGACAAATCGAGATATAATCCAATTTTTAGAAACCTCTAAGGATGTGAATCCTAAGGGCAAGCAATAACATATGGATTGAGTCAATTGTATTTGTCCTCAAAAGGGTTTGAAATTTGGATGATGTTAAGTGTTTGTTTTTGAGATGTTTTCAATCAAGCAATGCATTTTGTAACCCAAGAATAAGAACAATCCTATGGATGTGTAAGACAATATTTGTTGGATTCCCACTTGGACAAGTCCAGATACGCTTATCTCTAGCGAATGGTTAGATGCTTGACCCCACTGGCTCCCCTCCACGACACTCACTTATAAGGGGCAGCCAAGCATCAACATTCATGAAACTCCCATGGCATGTTTCCCATTTCTACTAGAAGACCGTAAAAGTATGGGGTGGCTTCAGAACGACCGTTCTTGCACCAACAAATAGATAAAAGGATTTTGGAAAATTCTAGCACATTGGTTTTAGTAAGTACTTTCCGTTCGTGGAGATTGACCCATATGGCAAGAGTCCCCTTTTGGATCCATCTTGTCAGAATCAACCGCGTGATATTGGCGTTTCGTCCAATATCCACATTTATATCCTGGTTGGAAATACTCTTGGCTTTAGAGTGTTATCGGTTGAGTTGTTCCCTTGGGTGAGTACTTTTTCCCCAAGGTAGGCCCTCTAGGATAAACAAAAGCGAATGAAGAACAATATTCGTAACTCGATCAATCCTTGCTGGCAACAAGGAGAGAGAATATACGCAACAAAGCCCCCACTCACACTCGCACAAGATTTTGTTCAATTTTAAGCCCAAATTGAAGTGTGGAGGTGATTGCTTTATCTTAACCCAAAGTTATGAAAAAGGCCTTTTGATTCTCAAGATCGCTATGAAGTACGAGAGAAGCGCATACGTCCTTTTTCAATGCCTTTAGTCTAAGTAAGCCCTCACAAAAACAAAGCTACACTTGTTCTTTTTAGATCCTCAAAGCAATATGTGAGTTCTTTTAGAGCACCAAATCACAAGTGAAAGATTTTTGTTCAATTTGTTAATCCAAGAAACAAAATCTAGTAAGTTGTTGATCCTATTGTTCGTTTTAACCTTTGCAAGAAGAAATTAAAAGATTCTTTTTAAGCCCAAACGAAAATTAGTGTCCTAAGGATGAAGAGATAGCAAATCCTCAAAACAGTGTTAAATAAACACTAAAGTGTTTATAAACACTTTGATTTCGAAAGACATAGCCCTCATGCTCCTTTCTTCAATTTCAATTTCCAACCTACAAAGAAGAAAAATAGATCAGATTCTGGAAAAACACAGAAATCAAAAGGCAGGAAACAGAAGATAAATTAATCATAAATATGAAACACGTGTTAAAAAGTCAAATTTTCGCTTTTACTGTCTCCCAGCATCACAACTCATGAAGGTGTCGCAATTTGTTCTCCCAGCGTCATCGTCACAGTGCCGCTTACCAGTCAGCGACGCTCTGTGTCAGGATAGAGAGCTCAATTGTGTCACAATTTTTGCCCAATGTCGTAGTTTGTGTCTAGCGTCGCTATTTTCAAAAATTTCAAAAAGTCCTGCAAGTCAATGAGTCCAGCGGCGGAGTTAAAAATTTAAATTTTTTGGAAGGATAAGTCCAACGGTGTAGTTTGTGTTTTATGCAGTGCCATATAGCGACGCTGACGAGCCCGCGGTGCCAAAATAGCGACGTTGACGAGCCCGCGGTGCCAAAACAGCGACTTTGAGCTCCCAGCATTGGAATTTCATGTGTATGAAGAAATACGCGGAAATTTCAAGAAAAAGTTAGAAATAATGATGTCAAGCCCTCCTAGTGCCAAATGTGCGAACCCCCCTCCTAGTACCTGCAAAACAACATGAGTAAACAAGTTAAACAAGGAATTGCAAGCTAAAACAAGGATTCCCCATGAAATCCATTTACAAATTCAAATTAGGAAGAAAATATTGAAGAACACAATGCAAATGACAAAAACAAGATAAAATCCTAATTAGATATGCAAACTCATGATCCCATGGGGGAATTGGTGCCAATTTGATGTGAAAATTGGCCCTTTCCCAATACCTATGATGAAATCTTGATATGTTGAAGATGATGTTGATCCACTTTGTTGATGAAGAATGAAGACTCCAAGCCAAAAATTTGCAAAACCTAGCTATGACTCAATGATAGTGGATAAAATTCAAGAGATATTTGAGCATGGTAACTTTGCTTGGATTGTGGATGATCAAATGAGGATATGAGCTCTTTATTTATAGAAATCTTAGATGGATGAATGTCCAAATTTGAGCAATGTGGGACTAACATTCATCCAATGATATGGTGCCACTTGTCAAGCTATGAATGGATGATGGATGTGCAAGATTTGGGGTTTGTGCCAATAAATGCCAATATTTGAAATTCAAATTTGTTGAAATGGCATGCAAGAGGGAAGGGAAAATGCAATAAATGCCACTTGGCTCAAGGCAAAGTACATGTAAGATGAAGTTATTGCCTTGTTGGATGTACATGTTGACTTGGAATTTTTGAATTCAAATTGAGAGAATATTCCAAAAGATGCCTTATGAAGAAAATAGAGATTTAATAAATGAATTAAATCTATTTTCATGTGCAACTTGCATTATCTAGAGGATGTGACATGAGATGAGGTTAAACTAATCAAGGGTTAATTAATTTAACAGGAGATTTGATGATATGACCTATTTGACTTAGATTTATGGGTTTATTTAAATCAAATAAGAGGGGAATATGATAAGAGGCTAATTAAATAAGGATTTTGATTTATTTAATTAAAGGGATGGTGTTAGATTAAATCAAATAAGGTTTTAATTTATTTAATTTAATGGACAAACTTTATAGATTTAATCAAATAAATTAATTATTTAGTTAAATAGGGATAATTAGATTAGATGGATTGATTTAATTAACAAGAGAAAATGACTTAATTAGACAAAATGGTTTATTTAATTAAGAGACGAACATTGATGAATTTAATTAGATAGAGGGAATTTGATTAAATGGTTAGACCGAGGGATGATTCAGGAAGAAACAATGTTAGTAAGTCAGGATCAGATGCACGATGTCAATCAGTATATTTTACGTGTCTACAGTAGCATGTAGAGATTTGTAAGAAGGATTTTGTAGATTTTTCAATTGGAGCTTATCAGGACAGGGTGCTTTGTGATGTCATTCCAATGACTTGTGGTCATATCATCTTGGGGAGACCATGGCAGTTTGCTAGGAGGACAGTGCATGATTGATACCATAATACATATTTGGTGCACAAAGGAGATACTAGGTATAAGTTGAGGCCTTTGCCTTTGGAGCAGTTTAATGAAAGTTTTGTGATCTGATTTGAGAAGAATTTGTAGGTGAATATGTAGGGTAAGACAGGGGAAGATACTGGTTGGAAGAGAAATGATAAGCTCCAGCAGGATTATGAAGTGTACAGTCCTAAAAATCAGAACCTATGGGACTTGGAAAGTATTAAGGTTGGGGGTATTGAGTGCCCTATAGTTGAGAATGATAGTGGTGGTGTTTCTTTGCAAATAAATCAGTGGAGTAAGGGCAGGAATAGGGTACAAGGGTAGACTGAGACCAAACAACAAAGAGGACAAACAAAACATTGTTTTGACACTAACATGATGAGTGACATGAGGGCAGGTTGGCAAAAAAGGAAGAAGGTGACTTTAGGTGATTTCTTGGTCTGTAATCAAAAGGTGCAAACATCCAGGAGCAAGGAGTCTTGTGGTGGCAACAAGTGGAGTACTTCTTGGGGCAATAATCTTTTCTTTCTTGGGGAGAATGGTGCAGGGGCACCCAAGCTCTTCAAGGAACACTTCAAGGGCTAGGAGGATGCAGGGGTCATGAAGACCTTTAACACATTCCAAAGCATCAATTATAACATCTTGAAGCCTATAATGGCTTTTGAAATGGATAAACACATTAGAGGAATTAAAAGTTCTAAAGGTTTTGATGAGGACCCTAGGACCAAAATCCATTATAATTGGACGAATAGTGTCCTAGGGGTCTAAATGGGCTTTAATCATGCCATTTAGGGGTGAATGATAGAATGTAATAAGCTTTAGAGGGCTTTAGTTAATAGAAGTTGATAAATAAGAAGTTGGAATTTCAGATTTTGAAAAACCAACGGCTAGTTTCCTTTTGGGCGGGTAAGTAGATTTTTGGTGTTTTAGTAAGAATAATGTAATGAAATAAATCCCAATCAGTTGGGATAGTTGGGAGACAGGTATACCAACTTGGAGAAGTCATTGGTATGGCCAAGTGTGTTGAGAAGGAGGGATTGTACATACTATTCTCAGAAAAAATCAATAGAACTTTTGTTTTCTTGCATTTTCTATGTTTTTCTTGATGAACCACTGATCTGTTATTGGTGATATGGACATTTGGATGAATTAGGAACTAATAGTTGTTTTTATTTAACCCTTAGTATATCCTGATAAGCAATATTCATCAGTTCTTTGTATAGTATTACTAACTGTCCAAAGGAAGTGCATATTTTCAATGTTTTTTGAGAGTTTCAATGCATGAATGATCCATTTCATGGAGGATTGTGACTGAAACCTATGAAATGGATCATTTCTAACATGTATCATACAGATTTAACAAGCTAATGTGCAGGAAGGGAAGAATCTAGGGTGTACACCATGATTTGACAATGCAAAGTGCATGAAAATGGAGCCTAAGGTATAGCAGTAGGAGATATGTCTGAATAAGGGGCATGTTTTTGAGTTGAAGGTGCTTACATATGTCGAGTTATTGGTGAAAAGTCTAAGAACCAGTTTTGGAAGTGTCTGGAATGTTAGTTTTTAATAAGCCCTAGTTTTAAGGGATATAAGAGAGGGTTTTGTGATTAGGGGTCTTAAAAGTGTCAAGGGAGACTAAAACCTTGAAAATCCTTGGTTTGGAAACATTTCAAGATATTGTTGAAAGTATCATGATCTAGAGATGAGATTGGAGTAGGGTTGCTTTGGAAAAGAGGGCTAATTAGGCCTTGATTTTATGGAGACAACAGGTTTTGGGAAGGTTGATCTGAAACAAGTGCAATCAGGGATTTGATATGTTTTGTAGCATCACAAAATACATCTTAATCAGTCATTTATTTGGGGAATCCTTTGGAAAAGTTGTGAGAAAAGTCAAAAAACCATCGCTAGAGGCCTAGTTGGGCTCGAAGCCTAGTCAAGGTGGAAAAGTGGATTTTGTTTAAGACGGAGGTTTGGGACTTTGTAATCATTCAAGACAAGTGTAATTGTGTCCCTTAAGATCATTCATAGGGTTTGGGTCCATGAGAGAAGGATTTGAGTCATAAGTGAACCATTTAGGCGTTATCTCCACAAGGGTGCCTAGAAGAGGGTTAAGGTTGCATCTTTATAATCCTTGAAATATTTTTGTTCTTTCAAAAGTCCCATACCCTCTACATCATTGATCAATTCACTAAAAGTGATATCCATCACCCGCTAGAAAGTGGCTCCCGCATTTGAGAGGCCAAAAGGCATTTTAACATATGTAAATGTTCCCCACTTGGTAGTGAACATTGTTTTGTGCTAGTCCTCTTCTTTGACTCAGATATAAGTGTAACTAGAGAAGTTATCCAGTAGAGAAAACATTTTCAATCTTTCCATTGTTTGCAAGATTGACTCCATGGAAGGTAGCAGGTAGTGATCCTTTAGGGATGCTTTGTTCAGGTCTCAAAAGTCAACACATAGGCAGATATATCCATTCTTCTTTTGGACTAGGACCATGTTGGATACCCACATACTATGCTTGATTGAGTAGACGATTTGAGGCTTAATTATCTTTTTTAGCTCTTGTGCTATCAAGGCTTCGATCTTCGGATTCACTAGTCTCTATTTTTAGCAGCCTAGTTTTGCACCTTCCATCAACTCTATTGTATGTTGGATGATGTCATGATCGTATCCCTTAAGTTCATCATATGACTAGGCCACCACTCCTTCATACTTCTCATAGAAGTTGATGAGACTCTCTTTATCGCGATGCAGAATGTCCTTCCCGACTTTGAGCTTTCTTCCATCTCTGACCTAAAGGTCTGCATAGTCGCTTTTTTCCACTACAAACTTCCTTTTATCATTTCTTGAATCATCACAATTGAATAGTTTTTGAGAGTGACTAACCCCTTTGGAAGTTTGTTAGACCTCAACTGAATGATTTTTCTATCATAGGCCTCTGCAATCTTTGATTGGATTTGGTTGGAAAACTTTCCCGACTGTTGGATGAACAAGGTGATATGTTCATCATTTTCAACACTTTCCAGCTCTGATCATTATCTAGAATTTTTGGTTGGACTATCACTCGTACATAATGTTTGTTATGAATTAGGTCAGAGATAGGATCAAACTGAGATCTGATTGCAGCCATGCAGTCCGCATCACTATTTTTTCTCAGAGCACTGTCTAGATGTTGAAAGCTTCAAAACCTTCGATCAGGTCTCAGACTCTATATCTATAGGATTGCATGTGAACATTCTTTGCAGTAGAGACCCCTCAGACATGATTGACTACTAGTTCAGAATCTCTAAACACCATTAATTTCTTGATGCCCATCTGCTCTTCCATGCTTAGATCTTGCACTAGGCCTTCATACTTAGCTTCATTGTTCAAAAAAGTGAATTGGAAGAGGAAAGACTAGAGTGTCTTTTCATTGTGTGCGGATATCAAACATATCCCATCCCCTACACCCACTTGACATCTTGCTCCATCAAATTGCAACGTCCATAGCTCTGAGGCTTGACCATTCTCAGATTCCTTAATGACCTTCAGAAGCACTTGATTTTCATCATAAATGACATAGGTGCCTAACCCGGTAGCATGATAGTTGCTAAAAGGATCAGCATCTATATATTCACTCAAGATAACTTTCTCTAAATCAGTTTGATCTCTGGTCACTTTTTCATCCTACAATAGCTCAGTGAAATATATTTCTTATTTGGTAAAAGAGGTATGAGTAGCCTCAAAGTTGATCATGGCTTCATCAGCCACATGTTGCGAATGTAGAGCTTCAAACACTATTTTCATTTTAGCTTTGTGCTTAGTCTTGAGGATCGAGTGTGGCCAATCCAAAGACAGATATCCACCTATCTTTGAAGTGAATTTTTGGGATAGGCGGAGACCGAACATGGGGGGAACATCTATAATCATAGTATCTTGCGAAACTATGATACTAGGGCAAGAGAACAAAGTCAACAGGAGGTCCTTGATGACACCTACGGTTTTGACTTTGTTCCCATCAAGTTGCATAACCCCCTTCTTTTAAGGATCATAGCTAAGTCTTAAGGCTTCAACTATCATTTTGGGAATGATTGTAATGCTAGTGTGGGAGTCAATCATGGCATTCTGTAATAATTTCTCTCCCACAATAATAGTTAGGAAGAAGGGTTTTGGTTTTGGCTTATCTCTAACCTTGATAGAGGCTTCCTCTATGCTAATTTTGAGAACCTTGGCATGGAGTGGTAGGTCAAAAACCTTTCCTTTGAGTGATTGCTTCACCGACTCAATGATCGGATCTTCCTGGAGTGTCTTTTGTAGCAATGTCTTCTATTCTGAAATAGCTAAGATATCCCATAGGGACACATTAGTAGATGATTTTTTTAATTGTTCCACCACATTAAACGATGGTAGATTTGGAAGCTTCTTCTCCTTAGCTCTGGTTACAAAAATTTCCCTTCATAGTGGACAATGTTGTGTCACTGTGGAGGTACTGGGTGTTTGGTCGGAAGCACTTTTCGGTTGTGGACTGACTAGTTGCGAGATGACTGGTTTTCTCGTGTATCTCCTCTTTAAGTGATTTTTGTATTCGGATTGGACTTGCGGGGTTTTTGATGTGGATGCATTGTTGGCAAACACCACCTCTTCTTCTTCCATCCATGAGAAGAGTGCATGATCGGGAGCAATATCAGTTTCTTGCTACAAGGACATCCCTTTCATTTGTGCAGTGAGTACCACATTTTCCATTTGAAAAGAGGCATATACATAACCTCCATGATCCGACGCCATGCCTTGGCTTCACTGTTCTACCACCTTTTGTTGTAGATTTCTGTGCGGGAAATTTTGGGGCATATGTACATCGCCATAGGGGAAACACCATGGATTGATATCTTCAGCAAGATTATTGTGTCCTGCAGTCAACTCTCTGCTCAAGTTTGGGTTAGCATTTTGTAGCGGAGTGGGTACTAGCACTATCTAATAAGTTGTTTGAGCCTATGAATTTGTGCAAGCTCCTCCTTGGAACTGGTTTTGTTGGTAGGAAGATCTTTTTCCTTGATAATTTTGATAGGTTGGCTTCAGAGGTGTAGACTAGTTCTACTTGATAGTAGTTATTTCATTGGTCATAGCCCGCAACATCTCCTTGACATCGCTTATCTCATCCTTTGAAGATTCGGATGTGTAAGCAACATTTTGTGGTGTGACTGGATATGTGTACATGGATTGAGGAGGAGTGAGCACACTAGTAGATGGCATCCCCTAGGCGGGAACTGATATCTCAAGGAGCATAGGAATGATGGGCCGAGGTGGAAAATTTCTAACGTCTATCAAATTATTCTCCGCTTTGACTGCGACATTGTATGCATCTGGTAGCGTGGTTCTGCCAAGAAATTGGATCATCATCGAGATGTCAACGTTGATGGATTTCAAATAGAACATGAACATCAAGTCGGCTGGTGGGTGGATAGTAGCCTAAATTCTTTACCATGTTATGTGGAACTAAGCGTTGAAGTCAGTCATGGCTTCATATGGGGCCCACTTTATAATTTCTAGCTGATGATATTATGAAGACCTATCTCCATCATTCAAGAATCTTTCATAGAAAGGGTCTTCGACTTGATCCCAAGTAGCGATGGTATTGGCTTGCAACGTGTAGTACCAATCCAACACTTTACCCCTGAAAGAGGCTATGAGCAACCTTAGCACTATATTTTAGTCTGTAAGTCCATGTACTAGACACACGTCTACCACATCTTGCAGATGTTTAGATGGTGTTCTTGAGCCATCTTCGGTAAATTTAGGTATAAATTTTAAAGTGGAAGCTGGGATAGGGGCCCAAACGATGGGTGCTACTAGTGCTACAAGAGGACTTCCAGCATCCCATGCCACGTAATTTATGTTAGCAGCTGGAAAAATGGCTAGTGAAAGGGGTAGAGGAAGTGGAACATTCACTATCTAGGTCATGGATTGTACTATTCCTAGTGGTGGCACTAACAAACTAGGGTTATTCACTAATTTGGATCTAGTAATAGGTCGATGGATCATACACCCTCTTTATATTTAGGTTCATTTAAGTAGTCCTACCGGGCACGCCAAAAAAAAGAAACTGTTGATACCAAAAATTGGCAAGGAAACAACCTTTATGGGAAACTTAGTTAATGGGGGACCAATTGCGCTAAGCTGAGTGACCTTTGGGTTTTTAAAGAAGTTGGCTTCTTCTATAATTGGGGTTGTGGAATGGGAAAAGGAAGTAGATATAAAAAATAAAGATCTAACTAAGGCAATGCGCCAAGGGATAGATATAGGCACAGTAAACCTATCTTTTGGGATTCGATTTAAGGGCCCGATCAACAATCTACTATGTTCCAGAATAACAAAAATCAAAGATGAAAACCTGAACAATTCATTCAATGACATAAAATAATTCCCATATTCATTTAATGAAAAGAAGAGTCAAAGACATGGTCTAACCAACAAAATTGTATTTAGAATTATAGAAGTTTTGCAAATAAACAATTCAGGATAATAATGGCATAGTATAATGTTCTATCAAATATCTTAAGAAAATAGAGAGGTCGAACAATGGCACATTTTGAGAGTCTTATACAATAATCTAAAAGCAATACAAAAGGCTTGGTGTCTTTTTCCTATTTTTTCTATATCTTTCAAACTCATTTTTGGAACGAAGAAGCAATATATATAGATAAAAATCCTACCGCCTAGCGGGCCAGTAACAGAAAAGATCTCATATCACGAGCAATGATGCTTGTAGCAATGATTTCCTTTGTCCATTGCAATAGAAAAGATTTGGGTCATGGAACATAGTCACTTCTCGAATAGATGCAACCCCCCCGAATGATGGCAATGGTCCCAGCAAACTCCTTTGCAGACATGTTTCATTCAATTATGCAGTCAGTTAGGACACACAGCAGGTTTGTGGGGAATGTAGCTCGCTCTTTCCTTCCATTCAATGAAATCCCTACAAAAAAGACTCATGGCAACAGGTCATGGCCCACTTGTTGATTCCTCCTCTTTGCGTTGAAATAATGCACAATGAAGACACTTGGAGGCATTCTTTATTATCGGTGCTAACTGTGGGGTTCGCCAAAAATTGTATGCAGATGAAAGCTACATGGCACATAGACAAGGCCCGATCGAAAAGTGAAGGGAAGTAGCCCTTAAGTGCCCACAGTGACAACACGTGGAAGTGTGGTGGAAGCCGGCAGGAGAGTGAAGGAAGGCTTCCCTGATGTGAGCACCTGACGGACATCTGGCAGTAGTGGATGAAGCTCAAAAGATGAGGTGCGGGTCGGTACTTAGCAAAAACAAAAACCACCCATATGGAGCTTGAGGAATTTAACATTCACACATAATAAACATGAAATATGGCATAATGCAGTAATAATTTTCTTAAGAATGTCTTATAAGAAGCATAAAGAAAACAAAAAATAGCTAATAAATGGGCTCATGACTATTGAAGTTCTCATGGATCCTAAATCCTCTTAAAAGGTGATTAAGATCAAAAAATTCCTCTCTTTGGAAGAAGTTGAAGAGCATGTTGATCTATTACATTTTCATCCTGATATCTTCTCTTTGTCATATGAGGACATGCCTGGTATTGACAAGTCCATAGTGGTCCACAATATCATCATATGTCTTTATGCTAAGCTTTTTAAGCAAAAAATCCACAATATCAATCCCAAGGTGGCCTTTTTGGTTAAGACCGATATAAAGAAGTTATTAAAAGTAGGCTTTATCTATCCTATCAACTATTAACCTTAGATTTTGAATATTGTTGTTGTTAGAAAACTAGATGACCATATTCATATTTGCATTGAATTTCATTATCATAATAAGGCTTCTCTTAACATAATGTTTTGTTGCCTAATATTGATATGATTGTAGACTTGACTGCATACCATGCCTTGTTGTCCTTCATGGATGGCTTCTCGGGTTACAACCAAATTCATATTAATCTAGAAGATCAATATAAGACAACCTTCACCACCCCTTGTGGTACTTTTTGTTATGTGGTCATGTCATTTGGGTTAAAGAATGCAGGTGCAAATTACGAATGGGAAATGACCCTAATCTTCAATGATCTCATTCACAAAATCTTGGAGGACTACGTTGATGACATCTTGGCGAAATCCATAACCTGTCAAGATAACATAGGAAATATTTGTCTCATCTTTGAAATACTTTGACTCTATAAGATGAGGCTAAATCCTCTTAAGTGTTTCTTCATGATGCAGAGGCAGGGGCAAACATGAGGTTTTCAAAAACATAGGGTGATGAACTTAGTCTCCATAATCCACAAACTCAAACTCCTCCAATTGACACATACTCCTTAGGGGTTACAAGCTCAAATAAGGCATCAATACCTCATACCTTTCACCCAACACTTGGAACACTCTAGACATAGTGGGGAAAAAATATTCAGATCAAAGATGATTCACAAAAAATCAGACTCTTCATTCTACCTATCATCCCTTCACAAACAAACCTAATTTCTAGTAGTACTCCAAAATGAAAAATCTCGACATGTAACTTTAAAGAGAGACCTGACACCCAAATTATAAACACAGATTAAGATACCATTTTGGCTCTTATTTAACATATCCTAAAATGGGTGGGTTGTACGAACAATCCCTAATTTTGATTGTCCTACTTCTCTAGGCCTTGAAGGTGGGGCAACAAATTGATGTTTTTTTCCATAACTTTCATTATAGACATCACACATAGATTATAAAGTCATATTTATATACCCATTTATTCTTTATACAACATAATTCAAAACCAAGGTGGGTTACTTTGTACAAAACCCTTCAAAAATTGATTGTTCTTCTACCAATTAGATCTAAAACATAAAGAAATATGACCTAGGGCATCACCAAAACACATGAAAAATTTCTTCCCTAATCTTGCAACTTTGGAGAATCAAAATACATGTTATTACAGGCCATTCCCCTGAGTTTGATGGTTTCTCATCAGTGGAATGGAAAGATATGCATTTTTCTTCCTTCAAGGCACTAAACCTAGGGTTTTCAACCAGTCTAAGGTAAATTGGCTCTAAAACACTCAAATCTTAATGAAATTCAATGGGAAAAAGTGAAATAGAAAGTAGACTCAATTATTCATTGACTCAAATTGGTTTTAGATCATGAACCGACTGTACAAGGCTGTACCAAGCTTTGAAACAAAAATTTAACGTTCAGAAATACAGAAACAAGGATGTATTTTATTGATTTCACTTCAAAAATGTAACCAACCTTGGTTTTCACCTCCCCAAGGCTATTTAAACATGTACCAACCATTCACAACTAATTTTAAAACTACAACCATTCTAATTCCTTCATTTACACTTGTGTCTTTTCATATTCCATGTTTTGCAACATTTGCAACATTGACAACATTTTGCAAAATTGACAACTTTAAGTAACTTGACCCACCAACACTCCTAATGACCTAATATGGACTCTAACAAACCCAACATGGTCTTAGAAGACCTATTACATAAAACCAACATAAGAAACCCAAAATTACAACTTGCACTTAACCTACTGAACCTAAGGTGCTCCTGCACCATACTCCCATGCAAAGAAAAGATTCAAGCTCCACTTGAATAGAAGGTAGCAACTTGAGAATCAGGTCTAAAATCTCTTGTGTGATCTACATAGACCTTGCATATGACCTTTTTTGAAAAAATTCCATAGTTTCTTCATCTTCAATTGAGGTTTCTTGAACATGTGGCATAGGTAGGTAAACTTGGAAAAATAAACTGCTGAGGACTTGGAACAAAACATATAACAACCTTGATTACCTTGCATCTCACACTCTTTTGGTGACCTTATCAACATAGTAACATCTTCCCCTTGCTTGCATTTGTCATCTCCAACCTACATTTACTTCCTTTCATTATGATAGATTGCATACAGTGCTATATCACCTTGCTCTTCTTCAATGACTTGTTTCATTTTAAACTTAGACTTCTCATCCCTCAAGTTTACCATCACAATCAAATCATCTTTTCCACTCTCTTTATCTCTCACCATTAGGATAGTAAACATAATTTCTTGATCAATGGAACTACTCTCTAAAAGAATTAAATCATCACTAACCTTCAATATCTCCTTGTGAAATTCATGCAATGAAAGTGTATATCCTTCACCTTCAATGGGAAAGAGAAAAGATTGAGTTTTACTTTCCTTTTCAAAGCCACCAATTCTCGGGTTTGGAAGGGGCTTAGAATAAAAATCAAAAATACAATTCTTATCATCCAAACCTATAGTATCCAATGTTGCTCTCTCCTTAAGGTCTGCACAATCAATAGACCCTTCCTTTTCTCTGGCTTGTACAAACTCCTTTTCACTAACCAACATAGCACTAGAACCTATTTGTGATTCTTGACTTTCCTCTTTCTCAAATGGATTTTTCTCTTCCATCACCAACAAAGAATCCCCAATGTTTGGTCCTATTTTTCTCTCTTAACTTCTTCTCTTCAAAATAATATTCTTGATAGGCCATTTGAGCCTCTTTCTTATTGTAAAACACCAACCACTTTCTTGTTTTTCTCATTCAAGAAGCTACTGCATTTCAAGTTCCATTCTTTCATGCATTTTTTCTTGAATTTCTTCCATTTTCTCCAAATCTTGTTGATAGGATGTCGTTAGGTCCTAACACTTTGGTTGATAAACACATTAATATATCGACTGGGTAGTGTCCAAAGGCTATATGCAATAGAAGACATCTCAACTATATCTCTCTCAGGTTTCCTAAATACCGAACAACTGAAATAAAACTCTAAACTTAAGAAGCCACTAAACTTAGAAAGTAGGAAATAATCTATCTAGAAAGCTTGAAATAACTAAACTAGAAAGCAAAAAACTGAGTCTAAAAAGCATAACCACTAAACTAGAAAGAATGGAAATGATTAAACTAAGAAATGTATAGATTGTTGAAGAAGTAAAGCTTGTAAAGAAACTAAGAAACATTGATCTAATCAAAAGATGAAAATCTAAAATAGCTAGCAGAAAATGATTTAACAGTCTAAAACAACTGAAAGAAGGTGCTCTAAAACTTCAGACACTAAATTCAAATACTACAGACTTAGCTACAACCTGCAGGATTTATCGTGACACAATTACACATATGAAAATAAATTCCAATTCCAATTATTATCTACTAAAGGAAAGTATAGAATTAGAAATAAAATACTTATCTATCTAATCTACAACCATCGAGTGGCTAGATCTCATATGCTTCTACGCCTATCTCAGATCACATGCACTGGTAACTCCAAAATTACTTCATTCAAAGAAATCCATTCACATTATTCAGTAACTCCAAAAGTGGCAGGAAAAACTCATTTTATTCATATGAAAAGTATAACTTAGAAAACATAATGGTAGCATAACGATATTCTTTTGTATTCATCATTTTCAATAGTTACATATTTATATGAGAGCAACTAACAAAATCCTACTTTTCAATTGGTAAAGGCTTCAACTAATTGTCAACAACTAATAGACTTTAAAGCCCATGATGTGAAAATATTAAAGAGGCTTGACACGAGCCATAAATTCTTTAGAACTGAAAATAACATAAACTATAAAAGCTCGCTCCATCATGTATGTTCCTGAAGTTCTAACACCTATTCACTTATCTTCAACGGTGTTGAAATCTGTGTTAAAATCTCTTCGATTGGAATGGTAACCAATGGTGGAAGTTGACCTATGGAATACTCAAAAACTAAACCTTTAAGTTAGCACAAATTAACTTATTTTGACTAATTTTAAGAAATAAAGATTGTACGCTTATTCACAAAAATAAAGCAATTACTTATCCTAAAGATAAATAATTGGTAGGTAAGGTTGGTTGAAAGGTGTAAGGTTAAGTATTGAGTCCATTATATTGATGAGGTTATTTTTACCTCATCATTTACTCCCCTTCCTAAGCCTGAGCAGGTCCTCCTGCTCTCTGGTGTGTTCCCTGTCCTTCATTTCCCCTATTCATCTCCTCATACTTGGCATTGAGATCATACAAGTCATTTTCCTATGTATCCAGTTCCTCTGGCTCCCTCAGAAATCCCTGATGAAAAATGACCCTTTGTACCCATCTTGCAAAACTATCATCACTCTGGTCTATATTGGTATATGTTGTAGGGGGTGGTGAAAGAAGTAGAGGAGGTTTGTACCTCATACCAATCCAATTAACCTTTATTTATTCAAGGATTTTGGCCAAGGATATTTCCCTTCTATAGGACCATTTAATATTAAGAGATGAGATTACCTCTCTTTTCCTAAGATACATAGGAAGAGGGGTATATCATTATTCACATGCATGCCAAGCTTTCCCTATCAGTTTTGGCCCTTGATCTTGAAAGTGATCATAGCATAGCCGAAGGTTATTATTTTACTTTCTTTGCACCCCCTCTCTAAGTCGAATACCTGAAAACTATTCCTTGAAAAAGAAAGGCTTCCTATGGGGGTATCTCATTTGCAACCCAACAGATTTCTCTGCATGTGCATACTCCCTTGACCAATCTTTCCAATGAAGTTGATTATGCATTGTGGACAAGAATGATCTCAATTGGACTTCTCCCACAAAGAAATTAACAAATAAATTTGTATATTCTTCTAGGAGAAAATCATGGACAAAGAATTCACATAATAAATCTTGTTGTTCAAGAGTTGACTCAAAAAATATCTTCACAAATTCTTTATCATCGGGGTTATATGGCTGATTATGGTGAATTCTCAGTAACTTCCATCTTGGGAGTTGTTCATTGAGGAACATAGAGTAGAACCTAGATGGTCTTCTACAAGCTAATAGAAATTCACCAATTTCACAAGCATCCTATTCACCTTTATATGCTTTGTGAAATGATTCTATTAACAATACTAATTCCTTTTTCAACTTATTATTTTCAAATTCTACATCCCTTAGAAGATAATATTGCTCCATCCATTTTATTAATAATGGAGGGATGCATACCTGGAACTATTATAAAAAAATTGGTTCAGTTTATGTCCCCTTGGATTCCATTATTGGCTTAGTGTCACTCTCTTGCAAATCGTACTTTAATTCCACAATCTTACTCATAGAAGCATTATGTTCAATTTCTTGCCTATTTCTTTCTTCTTCAAAAGCATTAAATAATTGCATAAAATTGTTTCTCAAACCTTGAATATGCCTATCTTTCTTAGATAGATCAACCATGTGTTGCTTGCTTTGTTGATTCCATTGTTAGATTTGGAACTGCAACTGTTCAATGAGTATCTTTTCGGTCTATCTGCATTGTCAATTTTTCAATCTCTTGATCCCTTTTATTTACAATTGCAACATGTGCCTCAATTTCTTCTTCTTGTTGGGTGATTTGTTCTTCATTACTCTGTAATCTAGATTTTAATTCAAAAATTTATATTTTCAATTCCTCTAATTCCTCCTCTTTTTGACTAGATTATGCATCCCCTATGTCCACAGAGAAGGATGGATTGGGAATTTCAATGTTAGTATGAGGTGAATTTTCCTCAATTTCAAGTACATTTTCAATTATTTCAAGAAAAGGAGAAAGTCCCCCTACAAGTTCATCTTCAATCTCCACAAAATGTGGCGATTGTACTTTTTCCTCCTCATATTCCTTTAGAGATGGTGTTCTATTTTCCTCATCCTTAGAGGATTGATCAACCTGCTTTTCTAGTTCACTTATTTCCTCACTACCAGGCTGACTTTCAATTTCCACTACCCTTGTTTGAGTCCTAGCATTTTTCTTTTTGGAAGTACTTTCTATGTCATGGGGTCTGGTTTCATTGGATCCTGCAGACAACCTCTTACTTCTTCATAGAGGAGGGGTTGTTTGAAAAGTAACTTTATTCTGCTTCTTCCTCTTGCAAGGAGGCTTTTCTTCTTCTCCAGAGTGCATAATTTCCACATCCCCTAACTGTCTTGGGGTTTCTAACTCATTTGGAAAAATTTATGGTGCATTGCTGCTAGGAGCCATTGAGGTCTATTGGGATTCAAGAGAACCTAAGGCCTCAAAGGAGGATTCTTCTAAAAATTGTTCTTTTTGTTTAGAGGACTCACCCTCCTCAAGTGGTCTTTCAGACTCTACTTTTTCAAATTTTCGCAGAAACTTTCGCCACTTCTTTTCTGGCTTTTTATGAAAATGATACTTTCATATCAACTGTATAAGGTCATGATGTTTGAGGGGCCCTATCCCAACTTTGTATTTTTCCATCATGGAGATAATTGAATGACACAAAAAGGCTAGTAAATTAACTCTAAGATAAGGGTCCTCAATGACATGGTGCAAATGAATTAGCAAGCGAAAAGGGGGTCCCACTATTGTAGTTATTTGTCCTTCACAAGTGAAATATTTGATTATCTAGGCTATGATAGTTCTCCAAGGTTTTGGAATAGACATTTTATGGAAACCCTTGTTTTGTCCCCTGGTAGTTATGGTGATTATGGGTTGAGGCTTCCTCTCCCTATGAAATAATTCTACCAATCTTTGATAAGTAACATTGGCAGTTTCATTGAAATCAATTCCTCTATTTTCAAGACCAGAAAGATGAGCAATGATTTTCAGATTTACCCAGAATCACTTACCATGCACCATAGTTTTTCCATCTGCAAAATTCTCGACGAATTCTTTTACCAGTTGCTCTATATACCCCTCAAACTTTTTCATGAATTCCATCCACCCAAATTTTTGAAATAAACCTGCAATATTGCTCAATGCCAACAATTCAACTATTGAAGTTGGCTCAGACTTTTTCTTAGCTCCTCCCATTTTTTTCTTTCCTTGCCACTCTATCAAATTTTGTGGAGCTCTATAATATTTTCCTTACTGAACTGCAGATGAAAAAGGAATTCAATTTTGATACAACCAATGGAAGAGGGATTAATCACCTTACTTTTCACCTTACTAAATAATTATGACAATTCATGGGGAATTACGCAACCATTGTCGTACTTCTAGCAATCGTGCAATGGCACAAGTTTCAAAATTGTGAGAGGGAATGGTTCATGCCAATTATTTAATCTTTATTCAAAATAATTACTAACTTTAAATAAATAAATTCATATGCACCTTACGTCTTGTCACTAAATTGAACATCACTCATCAGTGCTAACGTAATTGGATAGTTACATGATTTAGCATAGGTGGCGGTGGATAATAATGACATGGATGGGATGGTTTAAATGGTGGTGAAAATTATTATGACAAAAAGGGGTGTCATAATAATTTCATTTATTATGGGAGGATTTAATATGATATTGTGGAATGACTATTAGGGAGCAGATCTCAAGGTGGCAGAAAATCAAGTGATGGGTATGCACAAAACTTAGGAAAAGTCAAAATACTAAAAAAAATAGGGAAAGAGTTTACAAAAATCTGAGGCATTGTTGAAAAATGCAGCTGGGGTTAAAGAAGAGAAAGTTTTGGAGCATTGTGGAGAGATGTCATCAAAATGCAACAACAAGATTGAAGATTCTAGAGCATCGTTGAAAGATGCAACTAGAGTAGAAACCAAAATTTTTTGGAGCATTATCAAAAGATGCAGTTGGAGAAACAATCAAAAAATTTTAGAGCATCGTCGAAAGATGCAGCCAGAGCAGCAACCAAAAAATTTTGGAGCATTGTCAAAAGATGCAGCCGAAGCAACAACCAAAAATTTCTGGAGCAACTAAACAAATTTCTAGAATTATGCTATTTCTTCCTTCCGGCAACATCTTTCAGCAATTCTCTAGAATTTAGCACCTTTTCCAGAGCATCTAAAACCAATTACTATGAAAGACACTCCAGAAATGACCACATCTACCAAAACAACATTGATACAAGAAATCAAATAGTTGCATATTGAAGTTCCTTTGCTACAAGCAATTAAGGAGATTCCTGAGTTAAACCAACTAATCAAACAGTTGTGTATCAAAACTCCAGGGAGGAAACCAAAACAAATAAATACTATCCACATAAATGGTTATCTAGCTGACTTGTTGGCTAGGATGACCACTACTCTGAAATATGACGATCCAGGTAGTCCACTTATAACAATAACAGTTAATAAGTAGCCAAAATTGACTATAGAGAGGGAGGTACGACCATTTCACATGGATCTAATAGTAAAATTTTATTTTTATATCCTCTTTCCAAGTCTTCCAAACACAATAAATTATGGGTTGATGAACCAGAAAGTCCCAACGGATAGGAAAATTTGGCTTCACTAGCCATGGTAGTAATCAAACAACATAGTGAAGAATTAGAGGATGAATTAGAAAATAACGTGGAAAGTCTCACTATGGATTCAAGTGTTGAGGAGATGATAGATGTAGAAGAGATCCTAGGACACCCAATCAACATAGATCATGTAGAATTTGATAATGTCAACTTCATGGGATTTCCTTGTCCTTTAACAAACTTAGTTCCAAAAATGCACCATTTCTTTGTAGATGTTGTCAGGCTTCATAAAACCATACCTCATAGTTGTCCTCTTAACACCTTGTTAAGACCCATGTATACTGTCACATCCAACCATCTAGGAGTTAAAACCATTATGTTGCTGCTAGGAAAAACTTTGAACACTAACAGTTGGTTGACTGAGCTGGAAGAACACAAATTGTTTGACACCTTGGTGAATAGATCTAAAGCTTTCATTTGGGACTATACATATATGGAAGGAATACACCCCAGTGTGTGTATAGTAATGAGTACTCCCACCTATCACACGGGTGGCCCGGGTTCGATCCTCGAAAATGACGCCAAAAAGTGATAGGTTGTTGTTAGCTCCTAACACTTTAGTTGATAAACACATTAATTTATCGATCAGGTAGTTTCCAAAGGCTATATGCATATAGAAGACAGCCTAACTATCTCTCTTGGGTTTCCTAAATATTGAACAACTAAAATAAAACTCTAAACTTAAGAAGCCACTAAACTTAGAAAGTAGGAAATCATCTATCTAGAAAGCTTGAAATAACTAAAATAGAAAGCAAAAAACTATGAATCTAAAAAGTATAACCACTAAACTAGAAAGCATGGAAATGATTAAACTAAGAAATGTATAGATTTTTGAAAAAGTAAAGCTTGTAAAGAAACTAAGAAACATTGATCTAATCAAAAGATAACAATCTAAAACAACTAGTAAAAAATGATTTAACAATCTTAAACAACTGAAAGAAGGTGCTTTGGAACTTCAGACACTATATTCAAAGACTACAGACTTAGCTACAACCTACAAGATTTATCGTGACAAAATTTCACATATGAAAATAAATTCTAATTCCAATTATTACCTACTAAAGGAAAGTACATAATTAGAAATAAAATACTTATCTATCTAATCTACAACCCTCGAGTGGTCAACTCTCAAGTGTTTCTATGCCTATCTCAGATCACATGCACTGGTAACTCCAAAATTACTTCATTCAAAGAACTCCATTCACATTATTCAGTAACTCCAAAAGTGGTAGGAAAAACTCATTTTATTCATATGAAAAGTATAACTTAGAAAACATAATGGCAGCATAATGATATTCTTTTGTATTCATAATTTTCAACAGTTACATATTTATATGAGAGTAGCTAACAAAATCCTACTTTTAAGTTGGTAAAGTCTTCAACTGGTTGTCAACAACTAATAGACTTTAAATCCCATGACATGAAAATATTAAAGAGGCTTGACACAAGCCATAATTTTTTTACAACTGAAAATAATAGAAACTATAAAAGATCGGTCCATCATGTATGCTCTTGAAGTTCTGGTGCCCATTCACTTGTCTTCAACAGTGTTGAAATCTGTGTTAAAAACTCTTTGAATGGAATGCTAACCGATGGTGGAAGTTGACATGTGGAATACTCAAAAACTAAACCATTAAGTTAGCACAAATTAGCTTATTTTGACTAATTTCAAGAAATAAAGAGTGTACACTTATTCACAAAAAGAAAGCCATTACTTGTCCTAAAGATAATTAATTGGCAGGGTAGGGTTGGCTGAAAGGTGTAAGGTTAAGTATTCAGTCCATTATATTGATGAGCTCATTTTTACCTCATTGCTTGTCTCAAGTCTATGATCTCTTGTTCAACATCCCTCTTATCCTTCTTCTTTATCTCACTTTTCTCTTTTCTTTTCTCTTGTTTCTTGCTTAGTACCTCCTTAGTCTACAAGTCTCCACGGACTAATCTTCTCAACATTTTCATTCTCCTTTTGAAAACAATTCTCTTTCACCTTGCTTCTTCTTTTCTTCGTGATACCTCACCTAGGTTTCCTCCTTTATTCACTACCTAGTCTTTTGGCATCTAGGTTTTTGCTTCAACCTACAAAAAGACAACACATAAACTCCAAAAACTTATCTTGCCCAGATCATCAGGCTCTGATACCAATTTGACGCAAAGGTAGGGGCAAACACAAGGTTTTCAAAAACATAGGGTAATGAACTTAGTCTTCATAATCCACAAACTCAAACTCTTCCCAATTGACACATACTCCTCAAGGGTTACAAGCACAAATAAGGCATCAATGCCTTAGCCCTTTCACCCAACACTTGGAACACTATAGAAATAGTGGGGACAACATGCTCAGACCAAAGATGATTCACAAAAACTTAGACTCTTCATTTTACCTATCATCCTTCCACAAACAGACCTTATTCTTAATAGTACTCCAAAATGACAAATCTTGACACAACTTTCAAAAGAGACCTGACACCCAAATTACAAATACAAATTAAGATACCATTTTGGCTCTTATTTAACATATCCTAAAATGATGGGGGGTTGTTTTGTACGGACAAGCCCTAAGCTTAACTTTCCTACTTCTCTAGGCCTTGAAGGTCGGGCAACAAATTGAGTTTTTCTGGGCCATAACTTTCATTGTAGACATCACATCTAGATTATAAAGGTTGATTCAGATACCCATTTGGGCTTTATACAACATACTTCAAAACCAAGCTGGGTTACTTTATACAAAACCCTTGAAAAATTGATTGTTCTTCTATCAATTAGATCTAAAACATAAAGAAATCTAACCTAGAGCATCACCAAAACATGTGTAAACCTTCTTTCCTAATCCTAAAACTTTGGAGAATCAACATACATATTATTTCAAGCCATTCCACTGAGTTTGAGGGGTTTTCATTGGTGGAATGGAAAGATATTCATTTTTTCTTCCTTCAAGGCACTAAACCTAGAGTTTTCAACCAGACCAGGGTAAATTGGCTCTAAAACACTCAAATCTTAATGAAATTCAATGGGAAAAAGTGAAACAGAAAGTAGAATCAATGCTCCATTGAATCCGATTGGTTTTAGATCATGAACCGACTGTACAAGGTCGTACCAAGCTCTAAAACAAAAAATTTAACATTCATAAATGCAAAAACAAGGATGTCTTTTATTGATTTCACTTCAAAAATGTAACAACCAACCTTGGTTTCAACCTCCCCAAAGCTATTTTAACATGTACCAACCATTTACACCTAATTTTCAAACTACAACTATTTTAATTCCTTCATTTACACTTGTGTCTTTTCATATTCCATGTTTTGCAACATTTGCAACATTGACAACATTTTACAAAATTGACATCTTTAAGCAACTTGACCCACCAACACTCCTAATGACCTAATATGGACTCTAACACACCCAACATGGTCTTAGATGACCTTATTACATAAAACCAAAATTACAACTTACACTTAACCTATTGAATCTAAGGTGAACCTGCACCACTTCAACATGGATGCAAGCAAACTTTTAGGATTTATAGTTTCTCATTGTGGAATTGAAGTCGATATAAATAAAATTGATGCAATCATTAACATGCCTCCACCTAGAAACATCTATGAACTATATAGTTTTCAAAGGAAGATTCAAGCAATTCATAGATTCATATCTCATTTGGTTTATCGTACCCTCCCTTCACTCATCTATTGAAAAGGGATGTTTGATTTATATGGGATGATGAGTGCTAGAAAGATTTTGATTCAATTAAAACTTATCTATCCAATCCTCCCATATTAATGTCGATTATACAAGATAGACTCTTTTTTCTTTACCTTGTTGGATCACCGTACACTTTACCAGCCTTGCTTGCTCAATACGATGATGATAGAGAAAGAGCGGTATACTACATTAGTCATGTCCTTTTCGATTAGAAAACAGATTATTTTTCCATGGAGAAACAATGTCTTGCTCTCATCTTTGCAATGCAGAAGCTAAGGCATTATCTTCATGTGGAAACACATGTCATTGTGAAGAGTGATCTTCTGAAGTATTTGTTTTCTTGTGCTGACCTTGTTAGAAGGTTAACGAAATGGGTAATGTGTTTAACATAAATTTCATGACTCAAAAATCAAAAAGGTAAAGTGGTTACAGATCAATTGGCAAACGCTCCTTCATCTCACTCATTCCCTAGTCTAGACTTGTTTTCTGATGAAGATATTTTCATGATTAATCACGATCTTGTATGGGAGATGTATTTTGATGGATCAAGATGTCAGACTGGGTCTGAGGTAGGTGTAGTTTTGATCTCACCCGTGGGAAGGCCAGTCTCTCTCTCCTTTCGATTAGAATTTTAATGTACTAATAAAATCGTTGAGTGCGAAGCCCTTAATCACTCAAATCCTCTAGATTTTGCAACTTGCACAATTAAATCATTTATTTGATTTAATAATTCTCTATTTACTTTCAAAATGGCATCAAAAAGGGAATATTGCTCAAATTTGAAATCTCCCCCAAAAAGGACTTGTCCATCCAACAAAGCATTTAAGGCTCTTACATTGTCTCTTACATGTCTCCCACTTGGCATTTAACTCATATTTCATCCCCCCTGAACATGTCATCTCATCAAATTCAAATTTCAAACTTGCACATGGATCAAAATGTGCTCAAGCTTCCTCCATTCACATGTTGACAAGTGGCATCATATCATTGGTTGAATCTTTGTCTCACATTGATCAAATTTGGACATCTCTTCAACTTATCAATCTATAAATAAAGATCTTATATCCTCATTTCATCATCCACAATCCAAGCAAAGTTACCATGCTCAAATCATTAACAATCTTCATCCATTTTTATTGAATCATAGCTAGGTTTTGCAGATTTTAGCTTGGAGCATTCATCAATCTTCATCAAAGTGGATCACAATCTTCATCAAATCATCAAAGCTAACATTGGAGTTGGAAAAGGGCCAATTTTCACATCAAATTGGCACCAATTCCCCCATGGGATCAAGAGTTTGCATTGTTTTCAATAGGATTTAATCTACTTTCTTGTTCTTTCATTATTTTCTTTTCTTCATTCCTATTTTGAGTTTTGTTAATGGATTTCATGGGGAATCCTTGTTCTTACTTGCATTTGATCTCCTAATGTATTCATTTGTTGTGTTTTGAAGGTATTTGGATTTGGGATTCACATTTTGGCACTAGAAGGAGAGCAATGGATTACAAATCTAACATGTTTTCTTAAGATTTTTGTCGTTTTAAAGCTCATTCACACTGTTTTAGCACTCTTTAAGATTCTGCTTATTTTAACTATTTTAGCGCCCTTTAAATTTTTTTAGCGCTCTTTAAAGTTTTCGTAGTGCTCTTTAATGTTTTCGTAGTGCCCTTTAATGTTTTTGTAGCGCTCTTTAAGGTTTTCATAGCACTTTTTAAAGTTTTCTTAGCGCCCATGAAGTTTAGCGCCTATGATCACTGTCTTAGTGCTTTTTAGAGTTAGTTTTAAAATGACCATATCTTGGTCATACAAAGGTATTTTTTGATGCTTTTTTTTTAAATAGGGTAGAATTTCGTAATCTATCCAATGTTGTAGGCGTTTTTAACTATTAATTAGTTAAAATTTTCAAATTTGCATCTAAAGTAAAAACACATGATAACTTGGCTAAGTTTTAGGGTGTTTTGGTAAATGATTCATCTAAACCCTATATCCCTTTTTTTTATCTCATCTAACATTTTGATCACTTTTGTAGGTTGGGAATCAAAATCAAAAGAAAGAGGAGCATGGGGATGATATTTTGTCTAATCAAAGTGTTTTTTAACACTTAAGTGTTTGTTTAACACTTCAAGAATTTGTCATCCTTTCCTTTCTTTAGGACACTAGCTTTCATTTGGGTTTAAAAAGGATTATTTTTGTTTATTTCTTGCAAAAGGATTGAAAGGAACCTTAGGATCAACAACTTACTAGATTTCATTTATGGATTAAACAATTGAACAAATATCTTTTCACTTGTGATTTGGTGCTCTAAAATGAACTCACACATTGCTTTGAGGGTTTAAAAAGCAAAAGTGTAGCTTTGTTTGTTTGTGAAGGCTTACTTAGACTAAAGCCATTGAAAAAGGACGTATGAACTTCTCTCGCACTTTATAGCGATCTTGAGAATCAAAAGGTCTTTTACATGACTTTAGGTTAAGACAAAACAATCACCTCCACACTTCAATTTGGGCTTAAAATTGAACAAACTATTTTGTGAGTGTGAGTGGGGGCTTTGTTGCATATATTCTCTCTCTTTGTGGCATACAAGGATTGATCGAGTTATGAATATTGTTCTTCATTTGCTTTTATTTATCCTAGAGGGCCTACCTTGGGGAAAAAGTACTCACCCAAGGGAATGACTCAACCGGTAACACTCTAAAGCCAAGAGTATTTTCAGCCAGGATATAAATGTGGATATTGGAAGAAACACCAATATCACGCGGTTGACTCCGACAAGATGGATCTGAAAGGGGACTCTTGCCACATTGGGTCAACTCCTACGAACGGAAAGTCCTTACTAAAATCCATGTGCTAGAATTTACCAAAATCCTTAAATCTATTTATTGGTGCAAGAACGGTCGTTCTGAAGCCACCCCACATTTTTACTATCTTCTAGTAGAGATGGAAAGCATGTCATGGGAGTTTCATGGGTGTTGATGTTTGGCTGCCCCATATAAGTGAGTGTTGTGGAGGGGAGCCAGTGGGGTCAAGCATCTAACCATCCGCTAGAGATAAGCGTAGCTGGACTTGTCCAAGTGGGAATCCAACAAATATTGTCTTACACATCCATAGGATTGTACTTATTCTTGGGTTACAAAATGCATTGGAAAACATCTCAAAACAAACACTTAACATCATCCAAAATTCAAACCCTTTTGAGGACAAATACAATTGACTCAATCCATATGTTATTGATTTCCCTTGGGATTCACATCCTTAGAGGTTTCTAAACATTGGATTATATCTTGATTTGTCTCCTTAAGTAAACAATAGGAAAACCCTTGCCTTAAGTTCATTGAATTTCCACATAACATATTTTGAGGGGTTTGAAGAAGTTAGGACATTGGAAATTTAGTTTAAAAATCTAATCAAGAAAGTGTTTGTGGTAAAAGAAATTCACTAATCAAGATGAAATCAATTGAACCCAACACATGTGCTTGTGTATCTTTTGTCTTATGGTCTTTTGAGCAAACATTGATCTTTTGGTTTGAAGGGAAAAGCATGTTCTTCAAAAGTTTGGCCGTGTAAACAAGTCCTTCTTAGGTTCATTTAGGATCAAAATCAAACACTTCATCCATTTCAAACATCTATCAAAACCCATCCCACAAGCAACTTTAGAGCTTTGTAAAACATCATTCTAGACTTAGGTACATCCTTAAATCAAATTAAAGTCATTTGTTTAGTTAGGTGTGTGGGAATGCATCCTTTCTCATACATTTAATTGAATCAGTAGTCCTTTGAATGAGTACATCCTAAGATCACATCCAACATCTTAGGGTTTACAAGTTCATCATCCAAATCAATCAACCAAACAAAATCAGACCCTAAGTCTAGCATTGATCCAAAGTTCCTAAGCATTCAACACTCATATCATTTGCACCTTTCGTCCTTCATCTTGTCATTGGTCCTAAAAAACCTTGGAGGTCACTTTTGCAACAAGGTCAAAATACAAGAGGAACATGGAATACAAACTTGATCCATACATCTTGAGTAATCCAAATCAATTGAATCTTCAAAGCCTTACAATTTCGATTGATTATCAAAAATCACACTTATACAATCCATACATGGGATCATTACCTTCTACAAATTTCAATGGCAAAAGTGTGAGTATGCCCAAATCAAAGATTGAAACACATTTCTCCAGGGTTGATTTAAATCCAAACCTACAAGTTTTTCAACCAAACAATCAATGCATGAGCCTTCAAAAGAACATCATCCCACTAAATCCCTACAAGCCAAAGGAGAATGTACCAAGTACAAGTTTTCGAAACATGAATCCAACAAACTTTTGGATAGATACATTTTCAAATCATACAAATATTCCAAACATGAACAATGGTCAAATTCAACCTATCAGGCCAAATCTGAGTGTCATCACAAATCAGAATATTGTCCAAAATCAAACACAAGTACACACTCCAAATCTGCTTAAACAAGAGCCAAATCAACTATATCAAGGGAGTGAAGATCAAAATCAAGAACAAATTTGGCAAGATCAAATTGCGGCACTTTCCAAAATAGTTTAGGCATTGCACCAAAGGAAATCTCCACCACCATTACCAACATAATTCCTTGGTTTAGGGCTTCCCCCTTTACCTAACACCAATCATTCCATCCAAATCAATCCACCTAACACCAATCAAACCATCACGTCAAATCCTTCGAATATACCATCAACATCACACCAACAGATGGTATCTAATCAAATAACAAAGTCAATCCTGACAAATCAAAATATGGTCTCCCAAAGGCCTATCACCTCGATCATTCCAACCATCACTATCCCTTCAATCATTCCAACCACCACTATCACGCCCTTCACATCTCAAACACCCATGATCGCTCCAAGCGTATCTCAACCACTTGTCACTACATCCAACATGATTCCAAATACACTGCCACTACCACCAAAACCAAGTGCAATAAGTCAATATCATAACATCGCACTAAAAGCACATCAAGCCTACCAACAAGTGCTTCAACAATATCAGGTGGTTCCACAAGCTGCTCAAGCTACCCAAGCCACTCAAGCCACCCAAGCTTCCCAAGCCTCTCAAGCTACCCAACAAACACAAGCACAAACACAAAAAATGAGAACTGTTGAGAGCAATGGTCAAGATATATCCATCCAAGAGCACATTGAAGATGTTTTTGTCTCATCTGAAGATCAAATCAACATATGTCAAAATTCACCAACCAGCAATGATCCAATTCAAGAAATTTCAACATCATTTGACCTTATGGTTGAAAACATTGGAAATCCCTTCACCACATTTTCCAAAAACAAAGATCAAGAGCTCTCCATCGATGAGCACCTTGAAGATGTTTCCACCCCATCCGATGATCAACTCACCATGCATCAAGAGCCACTTTTTAGTGATCTCTTTCAAGGAGTGTTAGGATTATTTGATTCTATTGAAATAATGCATGAATCATCAACCAATGATCATGATGAAAATGTCTCTACATTGCCTTATGAGTTAGAGGACATATCTCAATAATTTATTCCAAAGCATGATCAAAATCTTTTACCAAGGTCTAGCAATGGTCCTCTCCAAGACATGTTGACCCCCTTTGACCTCATGGTTACATATACTGAAAGAACCTTGAACTTGACACTTGAAGATATTGAACCACTTACCATGTCTAATGTCAACATCCAAGAATCCTTTGTAAGCAATCCATCCTTTGAAACTAACCCATATCAGGAACTTGATCCAAAGCATGTCGAAAGTAACTCTGAAATCATTCAAGATCAAGTATTTGCATCTTTGACCTACTACAATAAACTAATGGACACTCTCATATCTATTCAAGATGATCATATCCACATAGCACATAATCCTCCATCTACCCATGAAATTCTTTCTAAGGATGGACACATAGATAATTTTCATTCAGAATAGGATCCCTTTATTCCTGACATTGTTACACAAAAAAAGCAGGTTATTGATTCCTACAATCAAACAGAGTTGTCAATAATAGTATCAGATATATCACAAATTCAGACTAAGGACATCATGAATAAGGATATCGAACATTATCCACTCAAGGAAGCAAGTCAGAAAGAACAGTATAATTTAGAGATAGCAGAACGAAAGATTGAAACAATGTCATCTACAGTGGTCATTTGTCAGAGCATTATTACTGAACAAAAGCTCTCAGAACAAGCAGAATCAAAGCATGAAGGTACTACTACCACCATACTGGGGGCAACTTTGTCTCAAGCAAATGTCAACATAGGGAGCATGAAGAGTCCTTATGATGAAACTAGTGTCAATACTACAACCAGCCATGTCATGAATCTTCATCCACCTATCATCCCATCCATGAATTGGGACCAACATCGAAAGAAAGATTTGAATCAAAGCATGAAGAACATTATCAAATCGAAAGAAGCTTAGAAGCATCATGGACAAATCAAATACACATGGATACCAAAACATACAAAGAAAGATTATCCCTATCAAACTCCATCAGTCAAAGAAACTATGGGGAAAAATAAAAAAGGGAAAAATATCCATCAAAGAAGTTCACAAAAGTAAAAGCAGCCTTTTCAAGCGACATACAAAGTATATCAAGCGGTTGGTCCTAATTCCACACACACTTTCATATCCACCCATCATTGCTCATCTTCCCAAGTTTGGAGAGTCAAAGGTTCCAAACTATCAACCAATCCATAGCTTATCCCTAAACACACTCCATCCACGCCTCCACACATGATATCCAATTCTTACATTGACCATGTATTGGCAACAACCCTTCATCATAAGGATTCAAAAGGAAATCTATCATGATGTGCGCACAAAGACAAAGTCAACTCCGGTATCAACAAAGCAAATCAAGAATCTCAAAAGTTGCATTCAAGTGCACGTACTTAGCAAAGCAGCTCCTTCAGGTAGGATATCGGTGGCGCATTATGACAGGGGCATCTACATCAGCAACACCTCATGATTCAGCATGAGCTTAAAATCTTTCAAAATATCAAAAAAAAAAGCAAAAAAGCAAAAAATCCAAAAAAAAAAATCAGAAAAAGGATTGAAAATAGTAAAGAAAAAAATCGTCCTCTAGTGAAAACCACTACGGTGGCACTTTGGGAAAGACCATGATGAAAACCTGGCAAACAAGCGTCATGTGTAGAATAGAGCATCTACATGTGCCAGTTCAGGAGGAAGCATCTTATCCCATCCGTAATAAATCAAGCATTCCATCCATCTTATCCATAATAAATCCATCCATCCATGAGCCATTTATCCAATCCATTTTCATCCATCTGCATCCATGGTCCAAGTTAGCTTGATCTTGACAAATTTTGGTGCACACTTTACATTTGCTTATGGTAAACATCTTGACATGGACCATTTTCATTGATCCTATCCTATGCAGCATTATCTGAGCCATGAAGCATTATCCAATGAGTTTTCTTGATCCAATCACCTTATCTTATTGCAAGAAAAATCATATTCACCCTTCCATACACCTATCCAGGCATCCACCCATTGCATTCCATACATTGCTAGACACTGGGGGCAAATATTTGCATCTTGCTTCAAGAATAAATCTTGGTCTATGTCCTCCAACTTATGTGGTGATCCAAACATTGACAAACATGAAATCAAATTGGTCAAAGCATTTGTGATCCAAAATCCAAATCACTAGCCCATGGCATATTTTGACGAGAAGACATTCCTTATCAGTCTTCATCTTTCATCGAACATCAATCCAAACAATCAATATCAGTTGCATCTAACGCACCCTTCAAATGTCACATCAAATCATTCGAACAACTTTTGTTTCAAAATCAAGCTTCATCAAACATGATCAATCAAATCCAATCAAAAACCCATCATCTCAGGATATCATTGTGTTGCTTAACACTATCCTTGCATTGTTGTGCATCCTCAACAATGTTATCATCATCAATCCCGATCAATCAATCCTTGCATTGTTGTGCATCCTCAACAATGTTATCGTCATCAATCTCGATCAATCAAATCCTTGCATTGTTGTGTATCCTCAACAATGTTATCATCATCATCAATCCATTGACCTGATCAATCAACCTTAGCTTGGTTTTTAGAAAAATCCCAAATAGAGCAATGATTCCATCACACACATCCTTATCGAAATCATCAAAATCATGCGAAAATCCAAAAACATCAGAAAATCCAAAAATCCAAAAAAAAATTCATAAAAGTCATAAAAACATCAAAAACATTAGAAGCTGAACTACGTCATCTCTGAGCTTAAGCGTAGCCAAGGCTAATCCCTGATTGGCCCCCGAGACATCAAAATCCAAAAACATTTGAAAAACATCAAAATCCAAAAACATTTGAAAAAACATCAAAATCCAAAACATTTGAAAACATCAAAATCCAAAAACATTCAAAAACATCAAAATCCAAAACATTTGAAAATCTTGAAAACACCAAAAAAGCCTCAAACATATCAAAACATCAAAACATCCAAATATTTAAAAAAATCCATCCACTCATCTCGCCACCTAATAATCAATCATCCATATTAAACTAATCACACCTTCATCCTTTGGCAACACAAACGTAAATAATCATAGCAATCAACAAAATCAATCTTCATGAAATCAAAATCTAAACAACAAATCTTTAAAACAAAATTAGAGTCTTGATCATTTTCAAACATGTCAATCAACTTTTATATCGTTAGCCTATCAATCAACTTATCAAACCATCATCATCCTATACAATGCATGTCCTAGGATATATCGTTTTGACAATGGGCATCATTTTGGATATCACCTTGGATTCTTATCCTATCAAAACACATCCCTTTGGCTAAGGTATGAAGAACATTGGCTTGTTTGCATACTTGATCTTTTCTTTTGATTTATCTTATTGTTCTCATTCCAAGGACCTCTCGATGATATCCGAATGAAGGATTTAGAGAGATAGGAATGGGGCAACAATCATTATCTTTATCCAAGCAGTTGTTGACGCTCTTGTAAAATAACTTGGCTATACTTGCTTTGTTAGTACCGCCCCAGCAAGGTTTCAGACAAGTGTGAACACGAATGCTCCTATTTGTTGAGTCAAATTCCATTAGGTACAACGCCATCCTGGTTCTTTATACCTTGATGCATCGTACCTACGTGTGTTATCAAACATAAGGAAATTGGCCCTTTGAAAATCCCAACTCCTTGGCAAGAAATCATCATCATCATATCATATCATGTGCATCCATATCATCCATGCATCATCATATCACCCCAAACATCATAATCATCTCATCATCAATAATGTCACTATCATGGTACAAATCAGGATCAAGTGTGTGTAATATATCAAAATAGGCATGAGGCTACCCATGGCTGATGACTATCTACATCATCAAATCTGTCTACATCAAATATTCGAGTTGAACTGATCTTGAACCTCTTTTTCGAGAGATCGACCCTCAAATCAAACCTCTTCACCCGATCTCTCGAGGGGGCAGTATACCAGCATAATTCTTTTGTTGGGGCAATAGTGAGGCATCCAAAAAATCAGAGAAATTTTGAATTTTGATCATGGCAAGGTTATTCTTTGAACCAATGCAACAAGTGCATCGCTTCAAAGAGGGGAAAAATGTAGACATCGAAAATATACAGATTGATATCGCATACTTGATCCTAATCTACTAACATCGCTTCATTCTGAATTATCCCTCTTTCTAACCATTTAATCAAATAGCCTTATTTGATTAAAGTCATCATAATTCTCCTTTTAATTAAATAAATCTCTCAATTTAATTAAATCATTGTCTATGTGTAATTAGCTAGGTCATTTCATCTTCCTATCTTTATTTAATTAAATTTCTAAAGTTCATCTAATTAAATTAAATAAATTAAACATTTATCTAATTTAATCTATCACCCCTTTTGGTTAAATAAATCAAAATATTTATTTAACTAAGTCTTAATCATTTTCATCTCTTTTTGATTTATTTCAATCCTAAAATCTAAATCAAATAGTCAAATCGGCTAAATCTCCCCTTAAATTAATCAAATCCTGATTAATGTAATCCTAATCACTCAAATCCTCTAGATTTTGCAACTTGCACAATTAAATCATTTATTTGATTTAATAATTCTCTATTTACTTTCAAAATGGCATCAAAAAGGGAATATTCCTCAAATTTGAAATCTCCCCCCAAAAGGACTTGTCCATCCAACAAAGCATTTAAGGCTCTTACATTGTCTCTTACATGTCTCCCACTTGGCATTTAACTCATATTTCATCCCCCCTGAACATGTCATCTCATCCAATTCAAATTTCAAACTTGCACATGGATCAAAATGTGCTCAAGCTTCCTCCATTCACATGTTGACAAGTGGCATCATATCATTGGTTGAATCTTTGTCCCACATTGATCAAATTTGGACATCTCTTCAACTTATCAATCTATAAATAAAGATCTTATATCCTTATTTCCTCATCCACAATCCAAGCAAAGTTACCATGCTCAAATTATTAGCAATCTTCATCCATTTTTATTGAATCATATCTAGGTTTTGCAAATTTTAGCTTGGAGCATTCATCAATCTTCATCAAAGTGGATCACAATCTTCATCAAATCATCAAAGCTAACATTGGAGTTGGGAAAGGGCCAATTTTCACATCAAATTGGCACCAATTCCCCTATGGGATCAAGAGTTTGCATTGCTTTCAATAGGATTTAATCTACTTTCTTGTTCTTTCATTATTTTCTTTTCTTCATTCCTATTTTGAGTTTTGTTAATGGATTTCATGGGGAATCCTTGTTCTTACTTGCATTTGATCTCCTAATGTATTCATTTGTTGTGTTTTGCAGGTATTTGGATTTGGGATTCACAATACTATAACATTTACAACTATCTAAAGACTGGAAATTTTCCTGATGATGCAACAATGATCTCACTTAGATAGGAAGCTATCAGTCCGATACATTGTACTATCAATTATTCTTTATAAAAAACCCTACAATGTTCTTCTTCTTCAATGTCTCACTAAAACATAAATATCCCTTTCCCTTAAGGAAGCCCATTCAAGTTTTGGGGGTGGACATTTTCGTGTTAAATCCCTAGTGAGTAAACTAATCCACATGGGATACTTTTCGCAGAAAATGGAACAAGATTCCTTTGATTTTATCAAGAAGTGCTTGCAATGTCAACAACATAGTCATCTCATTTACACTCCTATTCAAGAGCTTCAAAAATAGACTTCTCCTTGGTCGTTCACAAAATGGGGGTTGGATATTATTGGAAAGATATCACCCCCTTCTTCTAAAGGACATGTCTTTATCATCACTACTACTAATTACTTCACGAAGCAGGTTGAATCTATCCCACTTCAATCCATGAAGGCTAAAGCTATTTGTAGCTTTCTTCTAAACAATATCATTGCTTTCTTCGAGTTTCCTTTTGCAAATGGTACACCATTCAAGTAAAACAAAGTGAAGCAATTCCTGGAGAAGTTTCATAGTCAACATAGATTTTCTACACCATATTATCCTTATTCTAATGGTCAAGTTGAAGCGTCTAATGAAAATATTGAGCTCATTCTTCATAAAATGGTAAAGAAATATGGTAAGTATTGGAATATTTAATTGGTGTACGCTTTATGGGCCTATCACATGAGTGTTCATATGAAAATGGGAACTATTCCTTACAACCTCATGTGCGGTGTTGAAGCTATCATAAATTTAGAGTTGGTTATTTCATCTTTATGGGTTTCCCTTAAAGGATTAATTGATGATAAAACTTATTGATCCAATCATTTGCATCAGCTTGAGCTGCTTGATGAGTGCCACTTATAGGCCCTCAATATTCTTAAAGCTTACCAACGATCATTATCTAGACAATACAATCAAGGTTTCTTCCTAGAAATTTCAAGGTAGGTGACCTAGTTCTTTATGAGAATTAGAGAAATGTAAATGTGCCACTTGATCAAAGGGGACAATTTAGTCCTAATTGGTTAGGCCCTTACATTGTCATCTTTGTGTATGGTTTTGGTGCCCATGAATTTTCATCTATGGATGGGATACCTCTAAAGGAGCCTATTAATGCAATGCACCTTCACTGATACTATATGCAGTGTCTATGTGTCACGTGTGTAATGCTCATCCCTCAGGGTTGTAGCATGTCATATGTTGGCATTCCTTCATTAACACATTATTAAAAAAAATTGTGTTATGATGTAACCATGTCTGTGTGAGAGAGAGACATACATGCATGTGTTCTACTATGCTATGTATCCATGCATTACATTACATCTTTTGGTGAGGCAATTAAATCATCAATGTATTTAATTAGTATGCATCCATGTGTTTTTATTAAATCATGATAGCATCTAATCTAAGCATACATCCATAAGTATAACATCCATCACATAATCATACATGAAAGTAAAGAAGCATACACATGAAACTAGAAACTCCATAATGTCGAAACCAACATCTCATATATATATATATCAAATGTCATGTACATGTATCGAGCCACTGTGATAAAAAAATAAGTGGCAACTGTGCTTATGTATCAATGTCTATACATCAAAGTGATCTACAAAAATGATATACAAAATTAGGTCTCTAAGCCACAGGAGCATGGTTGCCTAAACCCTCTAGTCCTGGCTATGGCAGTGATCTCAGTCAAATAGTGGAGATGGAGCAGTACCTATGTGACCGTGATTTGGACATCATTGCACATAGTCCTTTAATCTCTCCCTGTAGGGAGGCTATCTACAGCTCTGCTCACCTGAGTGCGTCTCGTAGCTGTTGATCCTTTGTTGGCATCTCATCTATCACTCGCCTTGTGAGGTCATTGAGTTGCCTTTCTAGAGCATCATGTTCCTACTTGACACTCTCAACTCTCGTCACAACTACGTCTCTCTTGGAGAGGTAAATCCACAGCTTTTTCGAACACCTGATCTCTATGTCCTCTGGTAATATTGGCATCAACATTCCTTTGTGTGATCTCCTCCTACCCCTCATATACCATCCTCAAGACCACGATCGGCTTGAAAAGGTGGGCATGCCACCTTGTTGAATCGGGTTGGTACTCATCCAAGACAAACCCCTGGATCAGCACGACGGGGGACATCTTTGATATACACTACACTATAAACATAGTCCATCCTTGTGTGTCCACTGTATTCATAGAAATAATGGACCCATCAATACCATGTGATGTATATATGTATAAAATTAAAATAAAACCATATACATGAGATGCAAACTAAAAGTATTGGAATGAAATGATATAAGCAACTATCGTACCTAGGTCCCTCACCTGCCAATGTGGTTCAAGGGGAGGAGCAGCGCTAGTCCAACACCTCCAGTGCCAAAAACTACCACTAGTGATAGAAGGGTCGCTGCTAGGTTGATGGATAGAGTTGGAATTGTTGTTGAGACTAGGACAAAGGGTGAAGGAGAGGACATCCTCCACCATCACCTCAGTCTTGCCTCTGTCATGTTGGAATCCTCACCCTATTGCTCCTACTGCCCACCTCCACCTTTGCCTCAGTCTCCTCACTACCTCACCAATACATCACCCTGCATGCCTAGATCCCCCCTCAGGGAATCCACTGGGAAAACTGGTGTATTATGATGTAGCCTCCACCATGTACAAAATCCACAAATCATGCCTATGTCATCGACAAGGTGGGTTGGAGGCTATTCATGATCATCCTCATCATCATTGCAAAGGACGATGTCAATGATTGATGGCCACTAATAGTCACCTAGTCGCATGGCACTCCTCATGGCTCATGTGTAGGATGGGACTATGGGGGGAATGGTCTATATAATCTCATACTATCGTACAACCCTCTGCCAGTAAGAGGGAATAATAATATAATCGGTGTGACCTTATAAAAATTGTTGTGTTGTAGGTTCCTAAGGTACCTGCCATCGTCCACCCATCTAAACGATCTATATGGTCGCCATCATATTTGGTCGACCCACAATGTATCAAATTGAAGCCACCAAAAATGTAGGTCTCTATGCCTTCACTGTCTAACAAGATCATACTTGTGGGCCATAGGCACTAAATAATCCCTCACCTAGGGATAGCTCACTTGTCACATGCATGTGAGATGATCAAATGCCTGCATCTATAGCAACATGCATATTGTGAGGCTTGCAAAAGCATAATGCACGGACCTACCCATCTTGTGGTACAAGTGTGCTAACATGTTATAGCCCCATGTGAAGACTATCTAGTGTCCCTACATCACTCTGATGGTATGAATGAGGCCCCCATGTAGGTGAGAGCCCCATGAATCCATCATGACGTGCATGGCCACTATGATGACTATCATGCACCGTGGGAGAGGGACTGCTACAATGCTTTGCTCAAACCAATGGATGTATATATGGTTGGTCCCATCATCACCATCATCTCAACCCACGTAGTACTGGACCCCCTCTGTGTGCTCACACATGTCATCGATGGTCACTCACCAACCACAGATGGGAAGACCAATGATACGATAGACATCCTCTAGAGTGATGGTCATCTCACTCATTGGTAACTAGAATGTCAATGTGGTGGCGTCCCACTGCTCCATCAGTGCCATGAGCATGTAGTCATGGAATAGCATCTCTAGCATGGTGTAAACATACCATAGTCTGATGCACCACAGATGCTCCTCCTTTACCTAGTCCAAGTGTCACACTTGATCTCAAACCAGTTGAAGCACCTGCCCACTGAGATGCTCTTTGATCTTGAGGTAGTCCTACAAAAACGAAAAAATATTTGTATCAACACATTTGGCATAAAAAATTCTATCTTTTGCATTGAAACATTTCTAGCTTTTGAGATGCAGGTGCACTACACAAATTTCTATGTGACATGATCTTGTCTAAGGTCTGCCATTGATGGTTGGCTAGACGCTAGAACACCTGGCAGACTCTAGCACATAAAAACATCACTAGCACACATGCATGATGCCAGCACTTCGGCAAGACAAATTCACATTGTTGGGATACCTACGCTATGTTTTTATCCTAAAATAGCTAAAAATCTCATAAAATGCTCAAAAAATGAGGCTTTCAAACTTACCTGATCAACCTACCCACCCTCGGCAATGGCACGTCACAGCTAGTCCAACCTCAGCTCCTCATAGTCTCGTTTGTGTGGCATTTTGTTGACTTTTCTCTCACAAAAGTCAACAAAACTCCCACAGTGAATAGTGAAAATGTCCCTTCTAGGGGCCCACCCAGGTATATATAGGCCCCCTCAGGGAAAAAATTTCCCAACGGTTGTGGTCCCCCCATTTTTCTTGATTTTACCCCACCTAGCTAGGAGAAAACTCAAGAGGGGGCATATAGTCACCTCTTTACCATATTTTTCTTCCAAACCACAAAAAAAATTCTTGATCATTCTTCTCACCTTGGTAGCTTCTTCCGATTTTTGGACTAACCTAAAATTTGGAGTTTTCCAAAACAAAATTTTGCACCAGCTTTCATGTCAGATATTGTAATTTTTTGTTAAGTTTGATTGTTGGGGGGATCTTTGGTACCTACCTGCTCGACCTCTACAGCCTCTACAGTATCCTTTTCAACATGTAAATCCATAATTTAGTGTTTTTTTCTTTTTTACTTTAGTGTAATTGATTTTTCCCAAAATCTAACCTACTAAAGTAGGGGCAAAATATAATGTCATAAAATTGCACCCTAGGGGCAATTTCACATTTGTGCATTTGGCCATGCATTTATTGCACCTAGCCACATTCATGACAAGAACCTTATGGGTCAGAATTTCATGATTTCAACACCACAAGGATAACTGATGAAGTGACAACAATTTGCCACCTCATTTCCTAAAAAATAATGAGTTGGATGCCTCTGTGACGTGCAAACGTCTACATGACACGCTAGCATCCTCTCGCTTGTCTACATTTGAAATAAGGAATCTCAGAATCTTGACTTGCAACACATGTCCCTACAATCATATTTTCGAGTGTAATGGATCCTCTTGCCTCTTGCAGTAACAAAACTCTCTCTTTGCTCTCATTTTGGGTGTTCTTTCACTCTAACACTCTAATCTCTCAATTCTCACTCTATTTTTACCTTTTCTCTCTCAATCTTGCTTCTACATTGAAGCTTTATTAGACTAAGGTCCCTCAAACATCCAAAGCTCTCTTGCAAGCCTTCAAAAGTGTGTCTATGCAGTCAAGAGGGGGTCATAGACTGTTGATAATGCTCTCTTGCTTATTTTCTATTTGTGAATAGATACTTTGTTCATTTACTATCTTGTGATAAGAGTTCTCCTCCTTGAGCAAGGATTGATTTTATCACTTGTACTTGTATACTTTGTCCACTTTTCTATCTATTTAGCTATCCGTGGAGGTGGGAAAACCAAAGCGATGGTTTGACTACAACAAGGCCCAAAATAGCTCTGACATTTTTCCTCATTCATCTTGTGTGCAAGTTGTCCGAGTGAAGTTTGGAGGAGAAACTCAAACACAAAACCCGTTGTAAGTTTCTCCTTCATTCTCCTTCATGTTTTTTCAGCTTTTATTACTTTATGTTATTCTGGTTTGTTGAATAGACCTTGGATCTAAACATGTTAGTAGAATAGTTGTATTTTTGTCCTATGGTTTAGCTCTATGTCCATATAGGATTCCAACACATCCCTCAGTCTCCAGCATGCAGTGTTGGCATCCTAAACATGCATTGTTTTCTTTTGCACAATATTTATTCCTCTTGTAGCAAAGATCTACTGGTTCTTCTCTTTTGGTCTCTGAAGTAGTCTACCTATAGTAGATTCATGATATTTCATTCTTTGCAATTTATTCATTTGGTTCCCTAATTTGATTTGACTAAGCTTGAGGTAGTTTAGGGAAGTTCGCTCCTTGGGATTCTCTTGAGAATGAAGAGACTCGTGAGTAGTGAATCCCCCTTCTCTACATATATATTTTACATAAGGATAATTAAGGGCTAGAATTTGATGTGGAGATCAATTGTTGAGGTCAAATGAGAGGTTTGGAGAGATGGGGAGGATCCAAGTGGCACCTTGTGATTGGTGTACTTGAAAAGGGCAAGGATTGAAAATATTTAGATGATCATGATTATCTTGGAAAGAGATAAAGGGTGATGATGAAAAGGTGCCTTTTAGAAATCTAAAAATTCCTTCTTTTGGAGACATGTATAGGGTCATTATTTTGTTACAAAAATAAATGGATATGATTTGGTGAAAGGATTCTTGGATAATTTGGATGGATGTGATTGATGCATGCAAAAATCCCTTCATTGGACACATATATTTTAGGAAACATAATTAATTAAACTAAACATGCTTTGACTTGTGCAAATGATTGTTTTTAGTCTCTTAATATTGTGAGAGGAAAAGGTGAAATAAATAGTATTTATTTATTTAGAATGTGCATGATGGGTTTAAATAAATAAAATTTGGATTTATTTATTTAAGGTTGGACTTTAGAAAAAGGATTAATTAATTTACTAAATATTTTAGATTTATTCAATTAATGTTTTTGATTAGATAAGTAGGGAAAGGACCCTGATCCCGTGGTTACAAAGCCAGAACAACACCAGTGTGCCAATGTTGGAAGAATGATTAGATGAACTAATTAAATAATATTAAATTTTAATTAATATTAGGAGATAAATCAAGATAATTAATTAAATAATTAAATTCATTTAATTAATTTAAGCCTGCCAATGTGAATTGGATTGATGACAACATAATCACTTAGAGACAATTTTAGGTGTCTAGAATTTATTTGATGATGAAGTTGCATAAACAAATATTGACCAAGTATACAACAAGCTAACAAAGTGAGTTACTTAGCTACATAAGTCACTTGCAAGCTTGTTGACATAGATTTCAATGCTACCAAATACTATGATTTAGAAGTGAACTCAAATGTTGCAAAGGTACAACTAATTTTTCTTTTGCTATTAAATTCACTTTGAACAATATATCTCCACTAAACTCTTCCAAGCATGTTTGAAAATGTGTTCATGAAGCGAAAAAATTTCCTCAACCTTCTTTACTCTATTTTTGGTGATACAAGATCACTCTCATACTAGTTGTTCCTACATCGCCCTCTTCACATTTACTTTTTTAAAATAAAATTTAATTGTTACTTTCATCATTCCTACTATTTATTATTTTAATCAAATTGAATAAAGTCAAAAGCGTATATATTTGATTTATTTTCCTTTATACTAATATAGTTATGATTATCAAACCAATAATATATTTTTCCCTACAATAATGTAAAAAATGAGATTAAATTTAATATTACTTTTGCAAATAAAAAACTTATTAATATTTCTCACTTTTCTCATATTTTTATTATAAAATAATTATTATATTTTTTAAATTATAAATAAAATAAATAAATTAAATTAAATTATTTTAATTAAAAATAATATTTTTTACTCTTTCATCAATATACAAAATAAAAATAAACAATAAATAATTTTAATTAATTAGAATATATATTTAAACGAACGTAATTATTATTATTACCTTGTCTTAGTCATACAATTTAAAAGTTACGTATACAATTAAAAAATCATGATATATTATATAGAAATCAAAACAAAGTATTATTCATTATTTTAATAGCTTACATCTTTCATTTTAAATTTTGAATATTGAAATTCAAAGCACATTATTAAGAAAACCAGATCATTTATATTTCAATTATTTAAGATACTTTAATTAAAAATATATAGACCATCTCTATTAATTTTTAAATTTTTTTTAAGTATAGACCACCTCTATTAATTATGATGGTACATCTGTTATATTTTAGGAAAATTTATGTAAGTCAAAGATTTCTATTGATAAATTGATATCTTAATAATTATTCAAATTCTTATATATTAATTATTTAAGAGGGAAGATTTATGATAAAGGTCAAAGTAATATGTAATATTAGTCATTAAGAGGAATATTTATATTGGTTCATTGAAGTATTCTCATCTAAAAGGTTATGGATAATAAGTGGACAAATATTAAACAAATATTGGAAGAAACTATTCAAGATTGTATCCCTAATAAAATTGATCTAGGTCATAGTAGATTCTTGGATCATAATCTCTCTTTGGAAGAAATTGAAGATGCTATTTTTTCTAATGGTCTTCCAACTAAATTTTATCAAATTATGTGGAATCATATTAAAGATGATTTTTATATGTTTTATTTAGAAGCTCTTCAAAATGGCTCCTTGGGTCCTAATATCAATACAGGTCTAATCAAACTTATTCCTAAGGGGAAAAATGAGGATACTATTTGACAGGTTGTCGTTAGGTCCTATCGCTTTAGTTGAAAAATGCATCAAATGTACCGACCAGGTGGTGTTCAAAGGCTATATGCAATAGGAAACATCTCGACTAACTCTCTCAAGCTTTTTAAATGTTTGGAACGGTTGTGAATAAAACTTTACTAAAGGCCATTAAACTAGAAGACATAGAAATTTTTTGAACTAGAAAGTAGGAAATTATTAAGCTAGAAAGCATAGAATGACTAAACTAGAAAGCATGAAATGTTTAAACTAGAAAGCATGTAAATTACTTGAAAAGAAGTACTTGCAATAAAATTGTAAGTTGAAATGAAAACAACCTTTAACTAACATTCAATTGCTAACAGAAAACAAACTTAACAACCTACAACTAACAACCAGAGTAGGTGCTCTGGAACTTCAGATAACAAAACTAAAGACTATAAACTCAAACTACAACTTGCAAGAATAACTTAGCAGAGCTCGACACACATAAATAGCATTCACTCACACTTATCATATACAGAATAAAAACAATAGAATTGAAAATGAAATACTTATCTTTCTATTCTACAATCCCTCGAGTGGCCAGCTCTCGGGTGCTACAACGTTTAACTTAGAGACATAGTTCAAGAACACATTATGACAACAATATGCAGTATCATTGTTTCTGGCGGTTACATATTTATACAAAAATTGGTAACAAAATCCTATAATTCAGATGGTGAAGATCACCATTGAAAAATTCTTCAACAGAATTCAACTAACTAACGGACTTAGGTCCATAACACAAAGCATTAAAAAGACTCAGAGTGAGCCATAAATTCTTTAAACAGAAATAACATAAAAAACTTAAAAGACAGTCCACCATGCACTTCCTCAAATTTTGGCGCCTAGACTTCTAGAACTTGTATTCAACTGCTCTGAAGTCTGCTTTAAATCCACTTGGTTGAGCATAATGACCTATTCAATACTAAAAACTATACCATTATGTTAGTGTTGGTCAACTTATTTCAATCAATTTCAGGAAATAAAGATTATACATTTTTTCACAAAAAGAAAGCAATTACTAATCCTAAAGATAAATAATTAGTAGGGTGAAAATGACTTGGGAGAAACAAGGAAGGGTAATTGGCTTAGTATATTTATGAGGTTATTTTTACCTCATCGCTATTGTTGGTTGGCGGTCAATTACCTTATTCAACACCTCCTATAAAATCATTGCAAAGGCTTAGCTATCAAAAGTAAACCTATTGTTTAAGGTATTGTGAGTGTTGAACAAACAAGTTTTATAAGAGGTAGATATATATTGGACAATCTAATGTTAGCTTGGGAGACTATTGAATGGGCTCAATAAATAGCCAAAATGCTCTATTGGTCAACTTATATTTTGATAAAGCATATGATAGAATTCGTTGGAGCTTCATTATTAAATGTTACAATGGTTGGGATTTGAACCAAAAATTAAAAATATGTTGAAATGTTGTTCAAAGATTCCAATGCCCATCTTATTATCAATAAAACTGTGTCAGACCCTTTTGAGCTACAATGCTCTATAAGGAAGGGATGTCCTTTATCTCCTTTTTTATATGTTCTTATAACAAATTCCTTGGGATATCTTCTCCAAAGAGCTAATCGGATGAATCTTATTAAAGGAATTTATAATCCTCAAAATAAGGTGGTTATTAATTACCATGTTGCTAATGGTAGTATGTTGTTCCTAAAAAACTATGAAGAAGAATTAAACAATACCTTGGGTATTTTGAACTTGTATTGTGTTATTTCAAGTTCTTAAATAACTCATAAAAAGATTGGATTTCTTATGTGTCAGCTTGGTCCTACCTCTCATGGATTCCCAAATAATGGAAGAAAATCAACGTGGGGAGATAACTAGATATCTTGGATTTCCTTTTAGGTTGGAGCCTCTCTTTTTTATATGTGGGGTTGGCTTTTAAATGGAATAAAGAATAAGTTGTTTAACTAGGGCAACACATTTTTATCCTTAGCTAGAAAGATTCAAGTTGCTAATACAATCATCATCACTACCCATGTGCACTAGTCATCCTATTGGATGCCATCTGAGGAAGGTTATGAAGAGTTAAACAAAATAATCCAAAAAAAAGTGGTCAAATTGGGATGGTAATGTTGTTTTTTTTATTTTTTCTTGGTTTCATTACATTCAACTAAGATATAAACGGGGATTTGGTCTTGTTGGTGTGAATGTGGTAATTTCCTAACTAGTTAATAGTGAGGACTTATTCACATTATTATAAGTTTACTTAGGAGTTAAGTTTCCTAGTTGTCATTTCTAGAAGTTAGTTATAATGGGGCCATGTCTCATTATTTACTTTTAGTTATCTAGTCATTTAATAACTCTCTCATGCATCTAATATTTGCATTGAGAATTAATGTGTGTCCTAGGTTGTTATGACTTAGTTGTCTCATGTGATAGGATTAAGACACTTGTCATGATCTTGTCTAATCCTATCTCACTCCTTGCCTATATAGGATTTATATGTACATTGTATCAATCCAAAACTCAGTTGAGTGTTGTATAAGTCCAATATATCATTGCAATCTTGAATAAATGTCTTGTACCCAGTTAATTCATTCACTAGGTAATTAGGGGCCATATTCGCATGTTAAGTTTACTTAGGATATAAGATTCTTCTAAAAGTCTTATCTAGAACTTATCTTTGCATCATTTTCTAGGTAGTTAGTTAGTTGTCACATGTTATAAGATTAAGATACATATCACAATCCTGTTGCATTTTATCTCACTCCTTGCCTATATAAGCAAGGCTTCATATGTACTTTTCCATATTCAGTTTGGCTTTCTTGCATCCTTATTGATAGCATGATATTTCTTCCATTTCTCTCTTGTGGAAATTATTTTGTCTTGCAGGTGATCCTGGGGTGTTTGAGGAGTTCACCATAAACTCCTACATGGTATCAGAGCTATATCTCAGCTCTAACATGTTATCAAAGCTTCATAGTTGCAAAACCCCTTCTCAGATCTGAGGGTGATTTGAGCTTGAGCTTTTGTAGGGTGCATATTGGATAAAAAATGACATATATTTTGCCTCATGTACTTTTGAGAAAAATGATTTTTGAGTTTTATTCAAAACCACAAAATACCATTTGGGTATTCGCTATATTTTGCAGATAGTGAGCATATTTTGTAAAAAGGGTTGTCAAATAGCCCAGTGCAACTATTTTTCCTTCAAGTGAAGTTTATTTTTTTACCAAATCGCATATTCTAGTTTTTGGATTAAGAAATACTTTCTAGGTTTTGTTGATAGCATCAAATATTATCTTGGTATCCATTAGTTTTTGCATACATCTAACAATTTTTTCATAAATCAAATTAGAAGGGTCATTTTTGCATTGTCTACTGGAAAAATTTACCCTTTAAAAAAAAATCATTACATTTCGTCATGGTGTTCATTTTTGGCAAAAGACATATTGACAGAAAGCTAGTTTTGATCACTTCACAGTGGTGCAAGTCATTTTTTCATATTTTTTCCTCTACATAGATTTAAGGTCATTTTTATTCATGGAGGAAATTTTGAACATTCATTAGTGCATGCACTATTTCCTTGTTTGCATGTATTAGGTTTTCATTTTCTTTGCACCTCATTTCCATTCCAGATCATTTTTCAATCAACTGTTGCTTCATAGATTTGAGGGTTGCATGATATAGTGAGTGTTCTGATGTTCCTTGGCATCGATTATGTTGTTTCTTTCTCATGATTCTGACCTGAGTCCTTGAGTGACTCTAATATGGTTTCTGGAAAACAAAAGTATATTTCCTTGCTTGTCGAATTGAGGATTCCAGTGTTACTCCACAAGTGTGCTTTTAGTGCTTATTTGTAGCAAGTTATCTCATTATGGGGGGGTTTTATGATCTCTCTTATCATCCTTTATGTGGATAGATATTTATTGGATTTGTTATAGATATCATTATTGTATTTATCTCTCTTTTGGGGAGGATTTTTGTCCCACTAGGTTTTCCCCTTTTCTCCATTTGTGATAGATTTCATTTGCATATGTACATGGGTACCTAACATGGCCTAGTAGTCAGGACCCATCTTTGCATCATTTTCATAATAATCTTCTCTACCTAAGTTGCACTTATGGAGGGGTTTTGGTGTGAATAAATGTCTTGTACCTAGTTAATTCATTCACTAGGTAATTAGGGGACATATTCACATGTTAAGTTTACTTAGGATATAAGATTATTCTAGAAGTGTTATCTAGAACTTATCTTATCTTTGCATGATTTCCTAGGTAGTTAGTTAGTTGTCACATGTTATAGGATTAAGACACATGTCACAATCCTGTTGCATTTTATCTCACTCCTTGCTTATATAAGCAAGGCTTCATATGTACTTTTCCATATTCAGTTTGGAATTCTTGCATCCCTAATGATAGCATGATATTTCTACCATTTCTCTCTTGTGGAAGTTATTTTGTCTTGCAAGTGATCCTAGGGTGTTTGAAGATTTCACCATAAACTCCTACAAGGTCTTATTGATCCTAAAACCTAAGGGATATGTCATACTTCTAAATGGATTATTAGAGCTACCAATAGAGAAAAACCATGGAAATTTTTAGTTTGACATCAAATCATGGAAGTTTCAAATAAGAAGTGGTAAGTTGTTAATTGGTTAGATAAAATATTCATGTCTCCCTTTTTCAAATTGAGGCTTCATTTCCTATTCATTCTATTTGGAAAGTGTGAAAAATATTTTGTAAATTTTTGAAATGGAATGACTCTTTACTACAACATGGTTTTAGTTGTTCTTCAACATCAATATGATGGAATAAATTAATTAATTATCATAATCAACCATTGGCTATTAGCTTTCCAAGACATGCTCATCATTTAAAAAAAAAATTGGTTCAACAATTTAATAATGTTTGAGATTTTAATGTATTTGATTGGACCCCATGGATGAGTATTAAAGAACAATATGGGTTGTGTAATAAATACAAATAGTTCTCGATTTTTTTCCAATCATTAGTTCCTATTGATCTCTTTGTAAAAAAAATTACTCCAAGGGTCTATAATTTTTTTAAGGATTGGAAATGGCTATCTTTCAACCATTTTAATCATTTTCCTCTAAAGAAGGTTTTTAAGGATTTTTGAAGAGGATTGTATATCATGGATTCTACCTCTCACTAGGATATTTAAAATTTCAATGGAATGTGATATGAGATGTGGAGAAAATTAAAGATGGAGGATCTCCTTGAAGAGAGAGATCGGTGGTTTCAAGATTCACAAGAAAGTAAATTATTTGTAATATATGATGAAGATTGGAAAAAGTTAGACAAGAAGGAATGAGGAACCACTTCACCGTGTCTTACAAATTTTGTTCTTTTGAATGTCTCCAGTGAAGACACCACATAAAATTTGTAGTTCAAAGGATAGGTGATATATATGTTGGTGTAGGTTTTTATTTTTCTTAGTAGAATAATTTATTTTCCCTTAGTCATAAGTTTTCCTACACTTTTATTAAGCTTACTTAGGATAATAAATTGAGTTCCTCATTTAATAGCTACGAGATGAAGTGATGAATTGTCTCCACCCTTTAAGGGTGGAGTATTTACTTTTTCATCACTTTATTTAATGTTGGTGGTTATTCATGGCCAATTTTTATTGGTTGATTTGTCACCTCCATCCTCTCCTTAGTTCTATATAAACTCACTACCTAGCTTGTATTTTTCATCTTGGAAGCTCTTAATGTAATTCTATCATCCTGACATTGCATAATCTCTCAGAGTTCTAGTGTGCATCATTTATTTTTTTCCAATTTATGTAACTTTGATGTTCTCTTAAAAAGTTCCTTGGGTTATTCAATCTATTTTAGATTTCCAACATGGTATCAAAGCATTTTTTTTAGAAATCTAATTTCTTTGATTCCTAATTGAGAGATTAAATTTTCATATAAAAATATTGTAATTTTTTGTATGCTCTTTACTTGTGTTTTGAACAATCTAGAGAATCACAAATGGTTTGCAAAGATTTAATAACCTCTTCATATTGCACAGGATTTTTGTGAGATCTAGATTATTGAAGCATTTCTAGTTATACTAGTGGTATTTTTTACTATTCCAATACATCCAAAAGGCTCAAAAAAGTCAAGATTGGCTTTTGTTTCATCTAAATTGGAGATCATTTGACATAGTTGCAAATTGGAGTTTGAAGCTCAGATTTGGTGAATATCTTTTTATTGAAAATTATTGACACAAATGGACCTTATCATTGCATTTAGATGGCCCAAAAACCCATATTTTCATATAAAATTTGTTTATTTTAGATGAGTTTGGTTTTTGAAAAAAAAATTGCTAGGAAGGTCATCACTATAAGCTAAATTTAACAAATTTTATAAAAAATCCTAAGTTTTTGTTACAATGTCTATTTTTGGCAAACAAAATATCATTGAAAAGCTGAAGACAAGAAATTTCTATAGATAGAAGTATTCAAAATATTTTTTTCCATTTTTTCTAGATATTTTAGGTTGAATTTGTTTGTTGCTAATTTCTTAAATAGGTCATAACCTTTTCCCCAGTGCTCTTTTTTTTGGAAACAAATAAGCGTTGGAAAGGTGGTGAAGAGAGATACACAACTATAAGACTAATTTTTCCATATTTTGTTTCAGGTTCATTTTGTATTGTAATTTATAATTTTGGCTATTTTGAGCCTATTGAGCATTGTATATAGGAAAAGGCTTTGTAAACACATTAAACTTTAAAATGCCAACCTTATAATATTTTGGGGGTGATTTTTTATACTAGTGAAAAGGGTGAGAGTGTATAGGTGTTCTTATTTGGTGGTTTTTGCACTCATTCTTGGGGGATTATACATGCACTTTGTAATCATGAATTGAGATAAAGTTCCATTTATGGGGGGTTAATCATGTCTCTTAAACATTATTTTCATCATTTTATTGTTAGGATAACTACAAAGAACTATTGTCTTGGAAACAAGGGATAAAGAATCACTTTCTTGAGCATGATCTACTACCCTATCTCCTTGGACTCATTCTTGAGCCAAGTGACTATGATCAAAAGAATGCATGGTTTAACAATAATGACATGGTCTATGGAATAATATGTTTGTAGTGTAGAAAAATGTATCCCTTTACATTTCCAAATTTGTTTGGGTCCTCCCTGTTAAAATTTAGCTTATTTATGCCTTAACTAGTCCTATTTTGCATCCACAAGCTTAGTTAAATGTATTTTTTTAAGGATAATCCTGACATGTAATAAATGGGAAAGGAAAGGGTCAATAATATTGTGCCAGTTCCTGCTCCGTTGAACTAAGTTATAGGAATGGAGTTTTCCCCTAACCTCCTTGAGGTTAGATAAATTTTTAGCCACCACTTGTAGCAGAGTTGGTTAGGGCTTGGGGTTTGCATCCCTCAAGGTCATAGGTTTGACTCCACTTCGTAGTGGGAAAGGAAAGGGTCAGTAATATTGTGCCAGTTCCTACTCCACTAACCCAAGGTATAGGAATGGACTTTTCCCCTAACCTCCTTGGTGTTAGATAATTTTTTGGACAAGAATGCTCTGCTCAAAAACATTCAGTCCTATGATCTTTGGCAAGGTGAAGGGTATGTTGGAGGCCTTTTCCCAAGGCACTATCTTCTTTATAAACACAAATATACTGAAATTTATGAAGCAATGAAGATGTTAATTAAGATGGACTATTCAAGGTATTTTATAGATCTCTCACCAAGTTTCATTTTTATCTAGGAAAGGAAACAATTAGTAATTTCGAGAAAAAATATCATGCAATTTCAATTTTACTGTCACATGAGTGCACTCCAGGTAATTAGCCAAGGCTTCCTCAACAAGTTCCAAATATCAATGTCACAATGCATTCACAGACCATTCCAAACAATCAAGTTGTTGCTCCTAGGAAGTAGGGGAAAACTCAATGCAATGTCCTAATGTAGGGGGTTAAAATAAATAAAGAGTTATTTTCTTAGTATCACTTTTTTGTATCTATGCTACATATTATGCCTTCCAAGACTCTCAACTATGAAGTATGTTATATATTTTGAATGGGATAATAAGGTAAGCTAGTATAAAATCATGTAGATTATTAGCCATCTTTTGATATCTGCCAAATCTATTTGGCCTTTATGTAATAAAACTCATATTATATTAATATATTATATAGGGTTTTAGCCTTTTGATAAAAAATAAAATAAATGGTAAATCATAATTTAATATTTTTGGCTATGAGTTCCAGATTTAGGGATCTAGGACTGATATGCCCATCTAGGCATATGGGTCCTCCCTAGGTCTCGAGCCCTAATTTCAAATGTCACATTGAACATAACAATTCTTGAAGTATGTGTCTCGAGTTTAAGCTTTTGGGACTCATATGCCCCATTGGGCATATTGGTCCCACTTTAACCTAGGACCTATGTTAATTCAAATTCTTGGCAGGATTTTATTATCCTTAATTTCATTTTTTGAATGTCAGCTTGCAGTGTTGTAATTTCGATAAATTAAGCATAAAAAGTATAAATACAAGGAAATTTCATTAAGTTTTTCCTAGCAACCAATCTAAGAGCCTTCAAGCATTCATGCAAGAGTTTACAAGAGCATTCAAGAGAAAATAATCAAGCATTTGGAGCTACATTATGGATTCAAGCATCATGTCAAATTCTTCATGCATCATGTGTGTTTATGAGCTAACATTTGTGATGTAGGTTTCATGATTCAAGCAAGCATTCAAGAAAAAGTTTCAAGAATTCAATCAAGAGTCAAGATCCACATTCATAATGGTCATTTCACACAAGTTTGTAACCTTCATTTCAATGGTTTGGTGAGTTGCAAAATTGCATTTGTTCATTCACCATTCCTTCATTCTTTTATATTTCATTTGAAGGTTTAATTACTAAAATAGGGTTTGACCAAGGCAAACCCCCATTCCCTAAAAAAAAAAATTATCTCTTGATGTGTGTTTGTAGATCTAGGTGAATTGGAGCTTGAATATCCTTTGAAGGAAAAGTTGCAAAAGTTTTCAAAGTTGTCAAGAAGTTTTCATCTTCACGGAAACTCACCTACAAGCTAGAATTCATGCTTTTGAACTTGAAGATTAGACAAGAATGAAGCTATAGAATATCACTAGAGGCTATAGAAGTATCATTCAAACCCTAAAAATAAGACTTATATGCCCAACCTGGCATATTAGTCCCAATATACCCCTTTTTTCCATTTTTCTACAGATCCTAATCAATCATCAAAAGATTCCAGATTCTACCCAGAAACCTTGTAGTAGGACTCATACACCCAACATAGTGTATTAGTCCTAGTACACTTTAAAAAGAATATTTTTAGAGTTGTAGACCTTGTTTTGGCTCCATCATTCTACCAGGTACTTTACTGTTTGATTTTAGTTTATCAATCTTGTTTCTTGCTTTCAATTTTCTAGGTTTCATAGTGATTTTGCATAAGTATTTGTATTTCTCCATTTTGAAGCTTCATTTAATGGTGAACCCCCATCCAATTTCAATAGGAATCCACTAGTCATTCCTCAATCAAGGGATCTACTTTCTTAATGAATTAAAGTGTGAAATAGGCCCAATTCCATCTCCCAAAAGGTGAAACCCTATTTCCCTTTTTTTCAATGTCTTACTATTTCTAAGGATACTATACATCATATAGATCACAGTGAGTGCCCTTTCACTACTTGGGCCATCATCCAACAATTGTATGGAGACATCTTCATTTGAAAATGATGTTTCCTTGGAGGACCAAGCTATTATGTATGATATTGAGACCTTTGTTGCCCTATATTTTATGGATGATCAATTCACTGATACCCCATCAACATCACCTATTACAACTTTAGATTCCAAATATGCTTCATCAAAATATTTTAGTGATTCATTGTAGCAAGATCATTTATGTATTTTAGATTCAATCTATTGGGACCAATTTCTACCAAACATCTCTTGTTTGTTTTTAGAGCCCCTCATTTTGGATCTAGATGACACTACTGAGGACATTCATCTTCTCTTTAAAGACCTCTCTTTTATCCTTGAACTTTTTGCTACTACAAAGTCTGGTGTTGCTTCTTTCAAAGCCTCTAGTGACTTCTTGTAGCAAGACATACATAATATTTTAGATACATCTTTGTGGGATGATTTCTTGACTTGTATTTTAAACTTGTGTGTGGAGTCTCACATTTCAGATTTGGAGGACACATTTGAGGGGTTATCTCTCCTCTTTGATGATAGTTATTGTACATTTATTGTCAAACTATCATTGTCTTTGGATTGTGTTCTACATCAATCTTTAGGATATTCAGATTTGTCTTGTTTATTAGTGTGGCCTATAAATATTGATTTCATTGTGACAACTTTCAACATCAGCATGGGAAAACTTGAGCCAAGTTCAGAGACTTTATACATTTTGCACTTTCTTCTAACATATTCCTTTCAAGAGTGGGGAGATAGCTTGCATACACAATTATTTTTGTTTCTTCCGAAGGAGAGGAATGTTGTTTGAAAATCATGGACCATCTTCCCCATCCAGTTTCAAGCATCTACCATTAGATATCTTTGGAGGGGCTACTTAGTCCTTCTCTTATTCTATCTCTATTTGGGGGGGTGTTCTCTCTCTATTTTTGGGGGGGCTACTTCTTCTTTTGGAGGGTAATTTTGATATGTACATGGGTACCTAACATGGCCTCATTTATTGGCACCCATCATCCTTTACATCCTCCTAAATTATGCTTAAAGGTGGGTGTTGGTGTAGGTTTTTATTTTTCCTAATGGAATAATTTATTTTTCCTTAGTCCTAGGTTTTTCCTACACTTTTATTAAGCTTTCTTAGGATAATAAAGTGATTTTCTTATTTAATAACTAGGAGATAAAGTGATGATTTGTCTCCACCCTTTAAGGGTGGAGTATTTACTTTTTCATCATGTTATTTAAAGTTGGTGGTTATTGGTGGTCAATTCTTATTGATTGATTTGTTCCTCCATCCTCTCCTTAGTTATATGTAAACTCACTACCTAGCTTATATTTTTCATCTTCGAAGCTCTTAATGAAATTTTGTCATCCTAAAGTTACATAAACTATTAGAGTTTTGGTTTGCATCATTTATGTTTTTCCAGTTTATGTAACTTTTATTTTATCTTAAAAAGCTCCTTGGGTTATTCGATATATTTCAAATTTCTAAAATATATCAAACTAAAAAAATTTCTAACAATTTGTATCTCTTAACAATAAAAGAATTCACCCCTAAATTTTGGAACTTGATGTTGGAAAGAATGTAGAGAAAGTTGGTTGGGTGGAAAGGTTTCATGTTGAGTCATGCTGGTAAGCTGCAACTCCTTGTTGCTGCCCTCGAAGGGATCCTTGTGTATTTTCTATCACTATTTAGAATTTTGAGATATATTGTTGAGAAGATGGAGAGAATTCAAAGAAAATTTATTTGATCTAGTATTGAGAAGAAAAATAATTTACCCTTACTTAGCTGGGATATTGTTTGTCTTCCCAAGTTCAATGTAGGTTTGGGTATCAGGAAAATCCAAACTTCTAACAAAGATCTCCTTGCTAAGGTTGGTTAGGATTTGTTGAGAAAAGGAAGGAATGGTACATAATTCTATATTCAAAGTATATGAATAATACCTCATTCATCAAGTATATTTCCAATGGTCACCCCCGTGGCTCCCTGGTTTGGAATAATATTAATAAAATTAAATAGCTTCTACAATCTGGCCTTAGATGGAAACTTAGTGATGGGTGTAATATCAAATTCTAGGATGACCCTAGCTGCTCGAGATCCCCCTTAGCCAATCTAATTTTAAAGAGTCGATGGTCCCTACGTTTGGCCACTTTGGCCTTTTGGTTTTGGATTACATCATGGGCCAATAGGGAACTCAAAAATGGAAAACTTTGAATAACTGCTATCACAACTCTTTGAATATTTCTCACTTTTCCAAACTTCTTCAAGAATCTCTCTCCTTGACTAGAATTCCTATTTCTACCCAAGAAGATGACGTTGTCTAAGCCGAGGAAAGCAAGGGTAATCTTACTATCAAATTGGCTTACAAACTATTGTCTATGCAGGACACCAAGGGTAATCTTCAGAAGATGATTTGGAATAGACATCTTATCTTGAAAATCTTTTTTTCTAGTGGACTACAACCCACAATAGAATCCTCACCTAGGACAACCTAAGAAAAAGTGGGTTTCAAATCCCTAACAAATGTTTGCTAATGTAGAGAGCTAAATAACAATAAAATTATTCAAAGAAATTAGATTTACAAAGCTCTCACAACTCACTTGTAACCACTTCACAAGAAAATAAATCCTCACACCAAATATAAATTTTTGGTTTGCAACTTCCAACCAGTGGTTCCAAACTAAAATTAAATCTAGAAAATGAAATTACAATCAGTCCCAAATGAGAAATGGGCTGCAACAAGACCTTACATGACTCCAGGAAAATTAAAAAATAAATGATTTGTAGCAGCAAATCAATTCTACACAACAATTTCTCTCAACACCTGCAATAACAAGACTTCTTGCACAATTTCAATACAAAAATCTGCAACAACTAGTGTTCTTCAAACCCCTATAAACAACCTCCAATCTGCAACAACACTCTTCATAATCCTTCCAGGAGATAATCCATGCCTTCCTGTTCCTTCTCCTATTATTTGGAAGAATTAACTTCAAAAATGAAATTCATTTTCAATAAAACAAACTCAAGCTTTCATGAAATGCAAATGAAATTTTATTTCGGTGTATTTTGCTTCCATTATAAAGCAATCTCCCAAAAATCCATGCCCAAATCTTCGATGTCTCCAAAATAATTAAAATGCATTAAAACATTGAATAAAATAATCCTTTCCAATTCCGCAATCAGTTGAGTGGAAGCATGCTTTAATTGATTTTCCCGCTTTCATGAAATAAAGGAAAAAACTAATTTTCCCAAACTAGGCATCCACTTCCAGGTCCCCTATTTTTTAGGAATCTTGGAATTTAAAATTTGGAGTTACATAATAAATTGGAAGCCTCTCAAGACCTCACACCCATACTTTATTTTTCTGGCTTTTTGCTTTTAAAGTGTTTTCTCCACTTTCTCCCTTTATCCAAATTGCTCCAAATTTCAAATTGAACTTGCAACATGAAATGACATCCAAATTCACAACAAAAATTATGAATTTCATTAAACAAACATGAAATTAAAGTCACACCAAAAATTGCAATTAATTAAAATAATATATCTCTTTTTTTTGGTGACACAGGATTGCACTAAGCCATGGATGCTCCTGCATCAGACACCCATGGTAGAAGAAAAGTGATCCTATCACTTTCCAAGAGTACATAAAAGCTGAATAACCTCAACCTCAGACATCCATGAAGAGTCCTCTACAGGTATTCCAAACCATTTCACCAAATATTCCATGTATTGCTTCTTTCTTGTGCTTCTTTTCACCCTACTATCAAGAATTGCTTCAATCTTTTCACTCTCTGAAGTAGGTGTGAATTCTTGTGGTTGTCTTGTTTCTAAAACTTCATCATTTTCACCTTCATGGAATATGGTTAGATTTTAAATATTAAATAGTGGAAAAATATTTAAGTCATTGGGTAATTCTACCTCATAAGCATTACCCAGTTCATATTTTCTCACAATCCGACAAGGTCCAATCTTCTTCATTTTCCACTTCTTGTAGTTATCCATTGGAAACCTATCCTTTCTCAAATTCACCATTACCTCATCACCAACTTGGAACTCTTTTTATCTTCTCTTCAAATCAGCATTAGTCTTGTGTTGAAAATTCACTTTATGAATGTGCTTGCTTACTTCTTCAAGAAATTTCACTTTTCCAATGCTTTCTGAAAGATATAACGTCATTGAAACTTGGTTTCCTTCACTCAAAATAGTGTCAGTAATACCATTAAAAGGCTCAATTTCAACATTACATTACAAGGAATCATACCCACCAATCAAGACATTTTCACTTCCATTGTTCTCAAACAAGTACTCTTCAAAAAACTCTTCATTAACCTTCAAATTCAACTTTTCCAATTCAACTTTATCAAAAGAAATTTTTGTTGCAACTAACTTATCTACTTCTTCACTCTCTCTCTCGTCAAAGGAAATAATAAAATCATATTTTACCTTACCCTCTACTACTACCTTCATTTCACCTGAGATTTCTTCTTCAATCTGAGTGAACAAATTTCCTTTCTCATCTTCATCATAGTTAATGTTAACAAAGCCAACATATTCTTGCTTCAAACCATCTAAAAATTTTATTTCATCAAACAAAAAAGACCTTTAATTGCTGCAAACCTTACCCATTTCTTCTTTTAATGGCTTCAATTTGTGTTTCACTCCATCCTTCTTCAATGTGTATGTGTTGTCATAACCATCGTGCATCGCCTTCCTGTCAAATTGCCAAGGTCTTCCTAGAAGAATATAGAAAGCATCCATTGGGAGAATATCACATAAAACTTCATCATAATAGCCTCCTATCTTAAATTTTACCTCACATTGTTCACTGATCAAAATCTTCTTGTCATCTTGTACCCATGTTATTTGATATGGATTCGAGTGCTTCTTCCTTTCTAGCTGCATTTTCTTACCATTTCATCAAACACAAGATTCTTTGTGCTTCCACTATGAATAATGACATTACATTCTTTTCCTTCACACTTTCATCTTGTCCCAAACAAACTTCTCCTTTGAATGGATTTATCATCTTTGTTTAATAGTGTTCTCCTAGCCATTAAAATTTCACCATCTTTTGCTTCTTCGGAATGTGATGATCCTGCTTCGTCTCTATTCACATTTGTTGCTCTATTTTTATTTTCAATCCTTCGTCTTGGTCTTTCCTCTTCATGAGGACACTCATATTATTTTTTCCCCTCTTCTCCACTCTTGAAACAAGTTAATTTATAATTTCCTCTTCCAAATCCTCTACCCGATCTTCCTCTTCCTCTGAAACTTTGATCATGGGTCTAATTTGAACTCTCCCCTCTTTCTTCCTTGCTGCCCTTAGTGTCTCCAATATGATCCTCATATTGCTGCAAATTATTTTTACCCTTTCCTCTTTGCTTATTTTCAAACCTCCTATTCATTCTTTCTTCTATTTTAATGCTATTTGATAAGCATCATCCATTGTCACAACTCTAACAAGTGCCATTTCTTTCTGAATGCTCGGTCTCAACCCATTTATGTATCTTGCAACCTTCTCTTTGGTCACCTCAGAATTTCTAGTTCTAATAAGAATTCTATGGAATTCTTTCGTATATTCTTTCACACTCTTGTTGCCCTATCTCAAACCTTGCATTTTCTTGAGCAAGTCTAATTCATAATCCACAGGAAAAAATTGTCTTTTAAGTTTCTCCACCATTTTATCACATCTGTTAATCTTTTATTTTCCTCTTCTTCCCCTTTCTAAATGGATCTCTCTCCACCATATGGAGGCATGTCCTTTCAACCTTGTTTTTGCATATCTTACTTTGTTTGGATCCTCTATCTCTTCAAATTCAAAATAATCCTCCATCTCATTCAACCAATCTATTAATTCTTCTGGGTTTAGGATTTCATTAAAGGTAGGTACATCCATTTTTGGTCTCTTTCCCATTTTTGTTAAAGCTTTCAGCAGTGGTTCATTTTCAACTGCTGCAATTTCTTCTCTTTGCTCAGTATCTAAACTAGTATTCTCTATACTTTCTTCTTCATCTTCATCATCTTCACTTCTTGGGTCTCTATTTCTTGCAAATCCTCTCCTTATCTCATTTTTCAAAGTTTCAACCTGCCTTCTCAAGGATCTAAAATCATCATTTCTAACAGATTTATCTCCTCTTCCTCTTCCTCTACCACGATGGACTCCTCTTGCATACATTTCCTCCAATACCCACAAGCTCAATCCTAGTGCAATTGCCTCTCTTCAACTGTCTATTAGACACTCAAGATCTTCTGGCTATGATACCACTAATGTAGAGAGCTAAATAACAATAAAATTATTCAAATAAATCAGATTTACAAATCTCTCACAACTCACTGGTAACCACTTCATGGAAAAATAAATCCTCACACCAAATATAAATTTCTGGTTTGCAACTTGCAACCAGTGGTTCCAAACTAAAATTAATTCTAGAAAATGAAATTACAATCAGTCCCAAATGAGAAATGGGCTGCAACAATCCCTTACATGACTCGAGGAAAATAAAAAAATAAATGATTTGCAGCAGCAAATCAATTCTACACATCAATTTCTCTCAACACCCGCAATAACAAGACTTCTTGCACAATTTCAATACAAAAATCTGCAACAACTAGTGTTCTTCAAACCTCTATAAACAACCTCCAATCTGCAATAACACTCTTCAAAATCCTTCCTAGAGATAATCCATTACTTCCTGTGCCTTCTCCTATTATTTGGAAGAATTAACTTCAAAAATGAAATTCATTTTCAATAAAACAAACTCAAGCTTTCATAAAATGCAAATGAAAATTCACTTTAGTAAATTTTGCTTCCATTCCAAAGAAATCTCCCAAAAATCCATGCCCAACTCTTGGATGTCTCCAAAATAATTAAAATTCATTAAAATATTGAATAAAATTATCCTTTCCAATTCCACAATCGGTTGTGAGTGGAAGCATGCTTTAATTGCTTTTTCACTTTCATGAAATAAAGGAAAAAACTAATTTTCCCAAACTCGGCATCCACTTCCAAGTCCCCTATTTTTTAGGAATCTTGGAATTTAAAATTTGGAGTTACATAATAAATTGGAAGCCTCTCAAGACCCCACACCTAGACTTTCTTTTTCTAGATTTTTTCTTTTAAAGTGTTTTCTCCACTTTCTCCCTTTATCCAAATTGCTCCAAATTTAAATTTTAACTTGCAACATGAAATGGCATCCAAATTCGCAACAAAAATTATGAATTTCTTTAAACAAATATGAAATTCAAGTCACACCGAAAATTTCAATTAATTAAAATAATAAATCTCTTTTTTTGGTGACACAGGATTGCACTAAGCCATGGATGCTCCTGCATCGTTTGCTTTGTAAGAGTGATGAGGAGTGTGTTCCTCACCTGTTACTCCAATGTCCCTTAGTTGCTGAAGTATGGGCTACAACTTTGTAAAATATTTATGTCTCTTGGATCATGAATGGGGATATTAAAAGCTTTTTGGAGAATTGGATTATCCCCTACTCTCACCCGCTACCCAAAGAAATTTGGCAATAGGTCCCTCCTTTCATCTTTTGGTGCTTATGAAAAGAAAGAAATAACCAAGTCTTCTGCAATGAGGAAAAGAGCCCCATGGAGGTTTTCAATATTTGCTTCAGGATCCTCATTGAGAACATTGCTCACTTTGTCTAGAAACCTTCAAACCCCCCAATGCCTTGGAGATCATCATAGCTATTAATTGGAATAAATCCCTAAACCCAAACTCCTATGACAACTCTAAATTATTGGTAAGATTAAATACTAAATGGAGGGCTCCTTTGCATGGCTAACACAAGCTCAACTTCAATGGGGGTGCTAAAGGAAACCCTGTCCCTACTAGTATAGGGGGTATCATAAGAGATCATCATAGAAAAGTGGTGGCTAGTTATGCTAGTGGGATGGGTGTGCATTCTTCAATGATTGTTGAAGCTAGGGCCTTGCTAAGTGGAATCAACTTTTCTAGCTCTATTGGGATTAGGAATTTTCATATTGAGGGTAATTCTAATTTGGTGATTGATGTTATCATTGAAAATTGCCTTCAAGCTTGAACTATTTACCAAGAAGGCAATATGGTTGTCGATGCCCTTGCTAATGTTACAACCCACTAGATGGTTACTAGGTATTGGAGGAACTTTAATGCTTTTCCCACCTTAGTGAAAGGATTTATCCTTAGTGATCAAAAAATCATATTTCCAATGATATATGTTAACTCTTCTTTATTTGGGGCTGATATGTATCTTATTTTTATCAGCCTTGGTTTGATGTGGTGGTTCAGGAATGATGAGTTGGCTAAGAAAAGATGGATGTTTCTGACTAGTCATGACAAGTATGTTATGTTTGGTTGGCTTTGTAATATATGGGAAGAAAAAGGTATGTGCCTTTTCTTTCGGCACAAGTCTCAACCTAAAATTAATGGTTTATTAATTAATCCTAGCTGGTGGATTTGTGATATGGCATCATACCCATTAACCCTTAAGTTTTATTATGACTTGATTTTAATGATCTATGATGCCATTATTATCAAATATTTTGGCTTGATGTACTTTAACACTCTCTAGTCCTGTGCCACCAAGTTTGGCCCCTTGAAAAATACTACTCCTTCATGGGAAGTTATTAACATTTTAAATTATAATGGTATGAAGATTTTTTCCTACCATTTATTTTGTGCAAGGTTTTGTATTTCCATCTTGTGTTTTTATAGTACTTTATTGTTTCTTGGCTCCCATGGTTTTTTGAGTAAGTTTTATGCACTATGGGTGGAGATAGAGTTAGAGTTGAACCTAGTTCTTGTGAGGAGTTTAGGAAAAATGCTTTATTCTGGCACATTTGCGTTGAAGGGGGTCTAGCCTCATTAATGAATAATCTCAAAGTCCATGACAAAAATATCTCGACCAAATTTACAAAAAGTTGAAATTACAGATGGGTTACTCTTGTGGCATTTCTTTTGAAGTTAGCGAGGATGTCATCGCTAAAGTGACAAGGTTGTCTTGCTCTAGGTAGAAGTTAAAAAATCACACAAAAGTTCTTGATGTGGAAAATATACAATAATTTTTTAAGGATAATGAGTAGCCAATCAAGCTCCATGTCAAGTATGACAGGAGAAAAATCTCGAATCCCTGGGATCAGATGTGTCTTGTCCATATGAAGTATGTTACCCTTGAAGGTCATTTCAAATTCTATTATTGTTATCATATGTCCTTCCTTAACCATTTCAAGCATAACCTTTGTATCAGTTTCCCTTTCTTCCTCCTTTCCTATTTAGAAAGCTTTGTGAAGGAAACCATGGAAATTTCTACTAAAAACCATAGCAAACCTCCCCTCCCCTTGCATCAAGGGTTGATTTTGAATCTATATCATTTCCACTTGGTTTTATGCCCTCCTAAACCCATCAGTGCTACTAGGTTTTCCAAAGAACCTGAATCCCTTGAAAATTCTCCCAAAAAACCTTCACTATTTCTACCCCTCGCTCCAAATGCAAAGTTTCCCCAATTGCCATGGAACCCACCCCTAAAATTAACCTAAATTGACTAACAAAAAGAAAAAATAAAACCCTATGAAATTCCAAATTAATATTGCAGCTAGTTTATATGAGCTCAAAAATACCCCTGCTAAAAGAGTTAAATATGTGAGCAAGCCTAAATTAGGACCTAACAAGAAGAAATCAATTACCTTCTATGTCAAAGAGCCTACCACTGAAAATGAAGAGGGAGAGAATGACTCTAAAGGTTTAGGGGAGGAGGACAACACTATAGCTATGGAGGTGGAAGTGGGTGCAGAACCTACTAGTGTCAGGTGTTCTAACCATTTGGCTAAAAGAAAACCTAATGTTCTCGTTGATTCCAATAGCTCTAAATTGATGATTAAATAGGAGAACAAGCACGAGATGATGGAGGAATTTGGTTGATTATTTTGTTGAGGGACCCATCCATTTCCTTGAACTTAACTAGATGTTGATGGAGGAGTTCACTCTAGACTCCTCCAATCATAATGCAAGAAATGAAGGGGCCAGTAAACCCAATCAAAGCTCCAATGAATACTACAAGACCCTTCTAACCCATGTGAACACCCTTGAAAAGAAATTAAATAGGCTCGCCTGCTTTACCATCAAAGTCATCCACCACTTTGTGGTGACTCTTACATTGATGTTGAAGGATGAGGTTCATAAGAAGGTTCATGTGAGTGATCCCAATTCCATCTAGTTGAATTTGGATGCCTTTAAATTCCTCTTAGAGGAATGGATGCATATTGCAGAGTAGAAATCTAGGGCTTGTCCACTCCCATTAGGGATCTATGGTTTTTTTTATTTTTGTGTTGTTCCTATGAACTATTAGTATGTTGTTCTTAGTCGTATATTGTTAATTTTGGTTCTTTTTGCTCTTTAATCTAATCTATTGAATTATGGCCATTGTTTCTTTTTTGTGTTGGGGGTTTTGTGCCCTGTAAATGTAGCTTATATTATCAAAAACAATTTGTATCTCAAAATATGATTATATTATTTAAAATGAAAAATGGTGAGTCCATTGTAAACCATTTAAATTCATTTAATCTGATTATAAGTCAAATTGCATCATCCTTCTTAGCGGAGGTAAATGAAATTTTTGGAATGTATAAGTGGATTGGATCTAATTTTTACTCCCTGATATAGGATTCAGTGAAGTTCAAGGATCCTCAATCATCACCTAGACATGCATTCAGTTTAGGAGAAGAATTAGGAGTAGAATTAGAACTTTATGCTTTGGGAGGATCTTCTTTAGAGACATCTTCCTCAAGAGTATCATTTCCAATAGGTACCACTAGAGTAGATCTCGATGCATTGGAAGATGGTGAAGGGATAAAATTCTTAAGGGTAGATGCAACCAAAGTTTGACCAATAGTTGTCATCTCACTTAAGTGTATAGCATAAGGGTCAACCTTGATTGTGATCACCTCATTATTAGAAACAAACTTTACAAAATGGTGCAAAGTAGAAGTAACTGCTCCCAAAGCATGGATACATGGCCTCCCCAAGAGAATGTTATATGGTAATGGTCCTGGCATAACATATACCAAGGTGGGTATGATAATGGGTCTCAACCTTAAAGGCAATATTACCAATCCTAAGGCTTTTTTACCAAAATTATCAAACTCACAAATATACATGGAAGAAGCAGCAAGGTTAGTTGAATCAACTTTAATTTTAGGCAACAAATCAATATTAAATTAATTTAAACTATTATCATCAAAGGATTCACTTTATTTTATACTTTTAAAGGCAATAATTCATGTGGATGGAATGTAATGTTTGGTGAATCCACACGAATATGATCTATCAACACCTTAACATTCTTCGACCTAGTGGAAGAAGGCAAAAGAATATTTTGCAAGGATTCCTAATACATACCCTAGTAAATCATAGCAATGTAAAGCAAATCCCAAAGTGAGATCTTGACAGGAGTAACATGAAGTTTCTCGACAAGATCATACTCACCCAGTTACTTAGTTGGAGGTCTAGGTGCTTGAGGAAGGCTCAGTTGAGGATGTGGGAAAGAAGTAGGTTGATTAAAAAAAAATTGATTCCTTCTAGTATTATAAGTATGGGCTACCACTCTATAAGAGGGATCCTTAGATTTTAAGAACCTTGTGTAAAGTTTTGGCATATCACTTGCAACAAGAACCCCATGAATAGAATGGATTTTTTTAAGAGAAGGACTAGATGAAGTCACATAAATGAGTGGTCTCTTAGGCCTCTGAGGGGCAGTGCAGACTACAATTACATTTATAGACTTCTCAACTTGTGAAGAAGAAGGTTTCAATGGAGAATTTGTTTTAACCGAGTTTTAAGTAGAAGGAGATGACTCTAAGAATTCATTTGGGGCATCATCCAACATATCAAAATATTTTTAAAAAAATGTATTATCAAAAGCATTAAAAAATTTTAAGAAAAAGATCTAACATGATTTCATTCACATTAGGATCACCAAAAATGTAGAGGAGATTCACTACCTCAAGACAATGGAGTCCTAGGGAGAAAATAGCCCTCAATTACCTCAAAGATCAAAGATCAGGTGACTTCGATAAATAATAAATAATGTTTATGCAATCTAATCGAATTAACACTAAGTTACAAATGATAAGAATACTGAAATCACTTAATTAGTAAATAAAATAATTAAATTCTTTAGTATACAAAAATGGAAAGCATATAAACTGAAGATTGTCCCTTAAGAGGATTAGCTCCCGACCGTGGATGTCAGCATGTCGCATGGACGCTTGCACCCCCTGTTGTCATCTTTGATAAAACAGATAATAAAAACCCAAAATCTAAAATACCCAACTTTCTAAATCTATTCATTTGCACACAAATAAGACAAGAAAAATGTTGAGGTTTATTTAGGGGTTTTCCTCAATAAAACCCTTATTTTGGTGTTTCCACCTCCACAAGCAACCATATAGGATTGAGATGGATAAAATATGTAAAGAAAAGACGTGTGATAGAAACAAACCCTGCAAAGGGGAGAACCCTTATCATGACTATAATAGACATCTGATAGATAAAAATCCCACAAAGAAGGATAACCCTATCACAAATGTAAATAAATGAAGAGAAGATTGCATAGATAAGATCAATAGAATGACAAGAGTGTTACCAATAGCCTATGGCTCCCCTCTTGTATTGATTGATGTGATGGATTTGTGTGCAAGAGGAGTCTTGACTATTGCTTGAGAGAGTATTTCAGAAGAGCTTCATTATGTGAGTGAGAAAGAAAAAGAGAGCAAGAAGAAGTTGTTCAAGAGGAACTCCATGTGAAAATGATAGTGAAAATGGAGTTTTATTAAGTCGCATGAGTAGGAGGGGCTGTTACACATGTATCATTGCCACTACGACACGTGTCATGGGCATGTAACATGAAATATTCACATTTGAATCTCATAAAGTAAGAGGATGCTAGCACATCATGGGGATTTCTATGTGTCATGCTAATATCTGATCAAAACCTCACAAGAATTAGACACTCAAACTACTAGTGCTTCATCATTGTCACCTATGAAGTCAAAATCATGAAATTCCAACTTATAGGTTTTTTTCCATAAATAGGGTGAGCCTAAATGCATAAGTGTGAAATTGTCACATGGTACAATTTTACGACACTACAACAACCAACAATGCAAATTTAACACAAAAATAACTTTGAATTTTATTTCAAATCTAAAAATGAACAATCTCTACAATAGTCACAAGAAGTACAATTAGATGTACCAATTTCAATCAAAATCACCTTCCCAAAATTCTGCAACTCTCCCTAAAGATTACAACAACCTCCCTTTATACTTCAAGCCGAGAGGAAGTTAAATTGTTACAAGATTAACATTTAAAAGTAATTAAATTGTTACACAAAGAAGAAAATCTAGTACAAATAGGAAACTCTACATGTCCAATGCGTTGACAAGATTTTGCAAATATCCACTCCGAGTAGGATATTTTGCATGTTCAGTTTGTTGATGGGATTCCACAAATATCCACTTTAGGAAAGAAAATATACATATCTAGTTCGTTGATGGGGTTCCACAAATATCCATTTTTATAGAGGTCCATTGTCCATCTAAATTTGTCATAACTTATTTTGAAGTAAAGTTCACTTGAAAAATCCCACAATCTATACATCACTTACATCATATTTACATCATCTTGTGGAAGTCTAGCATCCATCCAAATAATATTTTTAGAACTTTTTCAATCATCGTCACTTGGAAAACCCCACATTTCATAAATTGTTGACATCATTATTACATCATTGTCCTTTGTAAGAGTTCCTTTATTTAATAAAAAAACTTTAAGTCACACACACACACATGCACATCTATTTCAATTGCATTTGTTTGTAAACTATACAACTCTTAACATTAATATTTACATATGTCATGTTGATGTCATCATTAGAATTGTTCATATGAACTGGTTACCAAAACTTAAAATTTTAGTTCACTTCATTATGTCCATAAATTTGGTTTGACTTGAAGTTCCCACAAAATAGTTGAATGCAAAAATTCAATCCGAAACCGTTTGTAAAGATGTTTGGATCCACTTGAATCAAGTTTTGCAAGTATAATTATAGACTAAAAAATTGTATTCTCATAACAACCAATTTTCATCCAATCTTCACCAAACTGAAATTACAAGTATTCATTAAGCCCTTTTACATGGTGATGCCTCTAACTTGGCCATTTTCAGTTTGAAAATTCTCTTGAAGCAACTACCAAAAGAACCAATACAATTAAGAATTAATTAAAATAAAAAACACAACAAAAAATATTTTTGGTTGATATAAGATTGTTTGTAGACCTAGATGCTCCTGCATCATATTTATTTATTTAGAACTAAGGAGAGATATATGAGATGTGGGAAAATTAGGAGAGGATGGAGGTGACAAATCAACTAATAAGAACTATATAATATTTATTTATTTATATATTTATTTAGAATGTGCATGATGGGATTAAATAAATAGATTTTAGATTTATTTATTTAAGGTTGTAATTTTGAAAATGGATAATAAATTTAGTATAGTCCTAGTTTATTCAATTAATGTTGGAAAAATGATTATATGAATTAATTAAATAATCTAATATTTTTAATTAATATTAGAAGATAAATCAAGATAATTAATTAATAAATAAAATTTAATTAATTAATTTAAGCATGCCAATGTGAATTGGATTGATGATATTAGAAGTATCAAGAGACAATTTTAGGTGCCTATAGCATTTATTTGATGATGAAGTCACATAAGAAAATGTTGACGAAGTGTACAAGTTAACAAAGTGAGTTACTTAGCTACATAAGTCACTTACAAGCTTGTTGACACATATAACAATACTACAAATATCTTGTTGTAGAACTAAACTCAAATGTTGCTAAGATACACTTACCTTTTTTATTTTATCAAAGTCACTTTGAACATTATTTCTCCACTAAACTCCTCCAAACATGTCTAAAATTGTGCTTATGAAGCCAAAAATTCTCCTCAACCTCCTTTACTCTATTTTGGTGATACAATATTGATCATGAATCAAAGTTACTTATAATATTATTTTTCCAATAAACTCTTCCAAATGTGTCTAAAAATGTGCTCATGAAGCCAAAAATTATCCTCGACCTTCTTTACTCTATTTTTGGTGATACAATATCCTTCATGAAATTAGGTGTTCCGACATCACCCTCTTAACTTTCACTTTCTTTTTAAATAACGTTTAATTGTTACATTCACCATCCCTAATTATTTATTATTTTAATCAAATTGAATAATATGAAGATGTATATCTTTGATTTAATTAATCTGGATTAAGCTTTTAAGGGAAACATCATTTTCTTTTATACCAATATAGTTAATATGCTCATAACATTAAATAATTTTTTGATTAAAATGATGTAAATTGAAATCGAATTTTATATTTTAAAAAAAATAATAACATATTAATACTTATTACTTTTCTCATATTTTACGAATAAAATAATAATAATAATTTTTTAAATTATAAATAAAATAAATAAATTATATTTTATTATTTTAATTAAAAAGAAATATTTTTTACTCTTTCAACAAAATATAAAATTAAAATAAATAAATAAATAAAAATTTAATTAAAATATATACTTAACAATAATAATCAATTAAACAAACATATTAATTATCATAATATTTTTTACCTATGGTAAAAGTAAGAAGTAACAATAAAATTTATAAAAAAAAATTTAAGAACGTGATAATAATTTTTTTTTAAAATAATAATTAAGAACGTGATAATTCATCTCATATTGTTAAATGCAATCTGCTAGAAAAAAAAATCAAACAAAATTTCTCTTCAAATATAAAAGTCAACAAAGTCTTAGTTATACAATTTAAAAGTTATCTATACAATTTAAAGTTATCTATACAATTAAAAAAAAAGTTCATGGTATATTATATAGAAATCAAAACAAACATTGACCACCATTTATGAAAAAATCATCATTTTCATAGCTTACATGTTTCATTTTCATTCATTATTTTAATTTTTGAACATTGAAATTCAAAGCACATTCTTAAGAAAACAAGAGCATGTATATCCATATTTAATACTAGGAGTGAGGCTAATGTGTAAATATATATTAATTATTTAAGATAACATTTACTTAAAAATTTATGGTGGTACAATTGTTATATTTTAATTATTAAAATAGAAAAAATTATGTAAGAAAGTCAAAAGATTTGTATTGATTAATTATTTAAATAAAAAGGTTAATATGAGGAGATATAAATTATACATAAACAAGTTATAATAAAGAATAGTCATTACATATTAATTATTAAAGAGGGAATATATATGATAAATGCTAAAATAAGATGTCATTGGCATATAAAATTTATATAATACTATTTATAAATCATATTCATCTAAACCCATTATCCCTACTTGACAAAATGGGAAATTCTTCTAATTGGGCCTTTTTATTTCTTCTATTCACATAGTTGTTGTTGATTAAGAAAAAGATATATTTTATACCATCATGGATTTGGGGCCCATTCTTAATCACCAAGGTCTCCTAGATGACTGGCGCAACCCCCTAATCATGACCCTCCTCCTCTAATGAATATAGCTTTAGTTACATAGCAGTGTGACCTCTTCATTTACTTTTAAAATTTTACATCAAAATTTGGCATGTGATTCTATTCCACCTATCTTTTATGTAAACTAATTTATCTAAATTTTATATAATTTAATATAGAAGTGCAATATTTATCATAAAAAACTATTTGATATTTTAATAAGAATAAATCCTAAACCTTATAACATAAAAGGAAGAAATATGATGGTGATAATAAATATCACATTATATAACAAAATAAATTTTATTTCTTATAGAAATAGATGAATCACTTTGACTTTAATAATAGGTTTCCAACATCATGACATGTAATAAGTATGAAGATAACATAATGGATAAGGTTATATAGAGTGATTTAATCAAGTAGTCTAATAATGAAAATTTATCAACTCTATGTAAATTATATATTAATCAATCAAAAGAGAATACTTATGCTAAAAATCAAAGTAAAGGTGTATTATTAATCATTAAGAGGATTATTTATATTGATTAGTTGAAACACTCTCATCTAAAGGGTTATGAACCCCATTAATTATTTATGACACTGTAGTTATTATAAATATTAATTTGGAGGTTGGGTATTTTGGGTTGAGGTTTAAGTGAAAGATGGGTTTTCATGATGCTTAGAAAATTATATTTTTGTTACAAATTTTCAAGGTCATTAGCATATAGCACTTATATAACATCATTTATGGATCATGTTCACTAAATTATTTCATAGTTTAATAGGACTCAATCTTGAAACTTGTGCCATATAAAAATTAAATATATTAATAGTAATAAATATTATATTATTTATTAAAACAATGTAACTTCTTATAGAAATGTGTGAAGCTCATATGACATTAAGATTATTTTGCCAACTTCATGACATTGCAAGAATGGTGAAGATAGTATAATAGATAAGGTTCTATAAAATAACTTAATTACATTATAATAATAGAGAAGATAGTATCATGGATAAGGTTATAAAAAATAAAAATAAAAATTATATTCAAACACAAACATACAACCTATATGTATTTAGTAACATAGTGAAACAAGTTGAAAAATAATAGATTTAATGATGTAATGATCAAATACCAAAATAAGTGTTGACAATAATCATTCATCAAGATGAGACAATAATGATAATTGACCATGCATTCTTAAGAAAGATGATAGAAATATATTACCTATTTAATCATGACCAAGATCATTGATAATATCATAAATATCAAAAGGATGAATTAAAAAAATTATTTACACTTGGGTCAGGTCTCTATGCTTAATGCTATGTTGATATGAGAACAAAATTTTGTATGATACTCCCCTTCACTAAAGAAAATTAGATGTAACCAAAAGAGTCAAAAATTAAATTAGTCCATGATAATATATGTATTAAATCAACATTTTATAAAACATATATAAATATCAATATCAATATTAAATACCATTATACCACTTACAAATATCAATTAGAACTAATTCAACATTCAATTGTCATAATTTAATTTAATATGAGATAATAATATTTTATAAAAATTAAAATAATACCCAAAATATAAATACATTGAATCTCAACAACTCACATTAATTTATAATTTATTAAATATTAAATTGTCCAAAAATGGAGCATTATATCCTTCCCAACCTAAAGAATTTTTGACCCAAAGCTATGAATTTTTCAAAAAAAAAAAAGAATTTTTTTTACATAAATATCTTTGGTTTATCTTCAATCCTCAAACAAATTCTATTATAAATTAAAATGATAGTATATTTGAAATATTAAAGTGCAATAAATTATATATATGACCATAATAAATTACGCTTAGATAATTTAGTATAAAATGTTATAGACACTAATAAAAAGAATATCTATATATATAATAGACACTAATCTAATAAGAAATTATGTTTTGTTATAAGTATATAATATAGACATTGATCATATATAATAACAATTATTCAAAATTATATAAGTATATAAAAATATATATAATTGCAAACAATTTTGTTCTATTTATAATAGAGCAAAATTAGAATATTTGATAAGAGGATTAATATATAAAATATTAGAATATAATTTTAATTTTTTAATTAGATTCATTGGGTTTTGTGTGTCTCTAATTCCTTGTCTTCTTTTTCTCTTTCCCTAACCCCTCGCCTATTGTTCACTCTATTATTCTCTATGCTCAGCAGATGATGGATCATGGAGTATGATCTGAAACATTGATCCAAAAAATATCACACAGTTACAATCCAAATCTCAACACTAACTAATCTTAATGTCTTAATGTCGACTACCTGTATCTAAAAGAGGTGGTGTTCATAAACACTATTTAGGAATTTCCTAAGTGGGGAATATTCTTCTTTGATCAAATCCTTGTTATTGATATAACTATTTGGTGAGAAGGATTGAAGACAAGTAAGCATGTAGTAATGCTTAATATGCTAATGCAGGTTGATAATGTAATGTCAATTCTCTATTATACTCTAATGTCGTGCAATATCTTTATAGATTTCTCAATTATTTGAAATGAATTAGGATTTTTTCTTTAAATACAACACCCTAGCACATACGTTAATGAGTTTTGCAATCATTATTAGTTGGAGGGCATTGTGAAGACCCAAAATTAAATTTAAATTTTGAAAGTTTAAAAATCATTTATATTTTGAGAAGTTGATGTGAAATAATTTAATAGAATTTACAAATTTAACTTTAATAAACGAATGAGTGCACTAAGAATCAAGAACAATCTCTAAAAGTATGTGTAGACGAGATTATATTAAGTTCAAATTATTTACTATTTTTAAATTAGAATATATTGCTTACATACTAATCATTGCATAAAGATAATCTTATCAAAATAAATCTAAAACACAATTTTTAAAAAAATCTACACATTTCACCTCTATACTTTTTAATTAATTTTTCAAAATTACTTTTTAATTATTGTTTTTACTTTATTTTATCCTTATAACTTTATAACACTTGTTTACAAGAGATAGTATATTAAAATTATAAAACCATATCTTAAAAGTTACTCGTAATCTTGTTTAAAGCAACCCATATTTTTTTGATTAAAAAAGGTAATTACCTAAAAGATACCAGAGCATAAATTATTCTATCTTTATAGGCGTGACCTTAATTAAATATATTAAAAGGTATATCAATGCTGATTGAAAACAATGTGTTATGAATTTACTTTATTTAAATATTTAAGCTTAACAAAGGAATTCCTATAAAAGAATTAAAAAATTAATATAATTTTTTTTTAAATTACAAATTCAAACTTAGGTACATATTTATACTTATAACAAAACAACAAATAGTAGTTAAGTGGAAGTGCTTGTCCTTTTAGGCAACTTTGCCACCTCCAAAATATACCATGCAAAGAATCAAAGTCTTTGTCCCTTATTATGAATCAACTCACAAAATCCAAGTTTGTGTTCAAAGTATAAGACAACTACTAAATAATTAAATAATTAAAAAAATGAAGAGGGGATTTTGGTGATGAACAATATCCCATTCATAAAGACATATTTCACTAGATGACAATGTGATCTATACAAACCAAGTTATAATGACTTTTTATTTTGAAAAGTATAAACTATGACCAAGCATGCAATACTTGGTTTTCATTATTAATTAGATTAAAATCAATCTATATACGATCATTTAATAGTTATACATTATTCTCTTAGGTCAATAGTTTTTAATTAGTCATTTTTATGTGAGAGGGACACACTTATATGTGTCACTGTATAATTGTATGGCATATGATGTACATGCATCTATAGGTATTTTTTTAATTATATTTAATATTATATAAGTGCAAAAGAAGATAATAATTTTTTTAATAAAAATAATTAATGAATAAATAATTAGATTTAAGTCAAAAGAGTTATAAGTGGAATAGTTTGAGAGGGTTAAGAATGTTTTGTTATGTTGATATTTAGTTTTGTATTTTATCTCTTTGTATCAACATGAATTTTTTTGTAAATGTGGGTCATGATTTACAGGACGATTTATGGGATTGAGAATCTTGTTCTTCATATGATCTCCAATGAATTTGAATCAGAATTTAAGGAAAAGGGAAAAAAGATATTAAAAACAAAATTCTAATATATAAGACGAAACGTTGAATAAGAGATTAACTTATGTCATTCAAAACTTGCATAGGGTTCATATCATGTGAAGCAAATAGCTTTTAGTAAATGGGAGGACACAGTGCATGCATGATTACCATTTTATTTATAAACTAAAAGTTTTGAATGAACAAACTAAGGCTTAAAAAATATATAACCATTAAATAATATAGAAATAGTAGGGAAAAACTATACATATGCACAACAAGATGAGATAATTTACGTATAGGCGGTATGAGTTTTCCATAGTCTATGAAGTTGTATGCAAGTTTTAAACTAGGGCTTAAATAGTATAAATCCATTAAATAATATAGAAATAGTAGGAAAAACTATACATATGCACAACGAGATGAGATAATTTACATATAGTTGGTATGAGTTCTCCACAGTCTATGAAGTTGTATGCAAGTTTTGGACTCAACTGTGTATGTTCTTCAATCATGTGATCCAAAGCATTGACTGAAAAACATACACAGTTGAGTCCAAAAACTTGTATATAATTTACCTATATCATTTTTTGTTACACAAAGCATGAAAGGTTAAAATTGCACAATCATATTTTTCTTAATTAAATTGATACAATGAAATACAATCTTCTACCTTAAAGGCTTGAGAATAAAAAGAATCTATTTTTTATAATGCCAAAAAACCCTTTTCAATAAACATTACATATATTTATAATATTCATCTTCACTAACTCACTAAGTTTTATCCAATAACACATGTCTAAGTTGTCAAATTGACAAGTTCAAAATGGTGTACCAAACATTTGATCCTTTAAGCAAGATCAACAATTTCACTACATCATAATATTTCCCTTATGAACATCATCATGTTAGGGCTCACTCAAGCTGATGTGTTGATTATTAACTAATTGCAAAGTAAAAAAATAGGTGTTAGACTAATAATATTTAATTATTGTGTTAGATATTTATCTTTGGTATTATCAATGGTGTAAACCTACTACTGATACCATTAGCATAGGAAACCTTAGAGTTATTTGACAATACCATAATTATATAAAATTTAAAATATAAGATAGGAAAACTATGTAACATCTCACAACTAATGAATAATTGAGATGAAGGAGAAATTAAAATGGTTGATTGTAGAAAATGAGAAAGAAGATAAAATTCTCATTAAAGTGTCATCCTAGAAGGGTGAATGGAGAGAAAATATCTACAATTTTGGCAACCTCTTAGGGGATCTGCACCTATGAAGAATAACCCAACAACTCAGTTCCATATACATTGTGTTAGAGTAATTGGTTATTTACTTGATTAATTAAACAATATTTGGTTAATTAATTAAGTTACCTTTTATCTCTTTTTCACTTAAGCTAACTTTAGGTGCATAATAATTAATTATTTTTGTGCAAGCCTAGGGTTTTCCTTTTTAGGTTTTTAACCTATATAAGGTTGTAATCTTTTCTTTTGTAATCTAACTCTTTTACATTGGCAATATTGAGCTCTATATTTTTGAGCATTTTTTGATGTGTTGTTTCTTTGCATCTCCCTTGTAACAGGTGTTTTAGCTTGCAGAGATCTTTGTGCTCCTTCATGGTATCAGAGCAAAGGTCTAAAGCTCCCTTTTCTGGTTTTTGAGATCTTGCATTAAAAGCTGGGTTTGTTTTTTTTTAAAAAAAACCAAGCGAATTAAACCACAGGGTTCTTTTAAAATAAATAAAAAATTGGGTTTGCAATTCCATTTGTACGTGACGGCATCACGGACGGCAATCGTAGGGTGGCGTGATTTTCCTATCTTTGGCACTTCGCGCTTTCCTCTACCGGCCCATCTACCGCCATGCTCGGGTTTTTCCGCCGCCTCGCCGCCAGCCGTGCCCTTGGTTTTTCCGCTACGCTCGCCGCTGCCTCGGGTTTTTCCGGGCCACTACACCGCTGCGACTCGTTTCTACAGCTCACCGCTGCGGCTCGTTTTACCACCTATCGCTGTCATGCCCTCGTTTTTCCACCACCTCGCCGCTGCCACGCCCCGTTCTTCAGGAAACCATCGCCACCGCTCACACCAGCCCCTACTTGGCCATCCATGTACCTTCCGGGCGCTCGCTTCAGTCACGCCGACGCTTATCCGCGACCTCCTCCGCGCTCTCTCTCACAATAGCCGCTGTGGTATGGTTTCTTTCCCCAATGCCTCCACCCTTCCCCACCTTACCTCGGGGCCATCGCTACAGTTAGTACCGTTTCTCCGGCCAAGAATTCTCCTCGCCGAAAGCGCTCCTTAACTACCGCTTCAAGCTCCAGCCATTATCACCCAACTCACCGGAAGCCCTGCAACGACTCCCAAATGTCCCCAAGGACTAAGGGCTTATTTTAGCCCCGTGTTTTAAGGACTTAGATTTGTGCCTTTGAGGAGTCTTCAATGCCAATCGGTCTACACCAGCATACGATCTCCGCTTTTTGAAAACAAGATACCAGTTGGAAAGCTACTCTATGCCAGACGTCATGGTACTAGTAGTTTTTCCATATTTTTGTTTGATTGTATTTTTTCCAACAAAGCGGATCTTCTTTCAGACTTCAACATAGAAGGTGCAAATGGACTCTGTTTTTCAAAAACGAATAGGCATTGGAAAGATCTTAGCATGCTCTATTCAGAACTATGATCTTTTTCTCAGAATTTTCTTCAGGTACATGAGAAATTGTTTTAAATCTTTTTTGCTTATGCATTGCTTCCTCTTTCTCAGTTTGTACTAGGGTTTGGGTTTATCTCTTGTGGGGGGGTGTTTTTACTCGCTTTCTGTCATTTATATCAGAAAAACAAAACACCAAAACTCTCAAAACAATCAAACCCTTTTGCATCTTCTGTCTATTCTGAAAGATCACATAATAATAAAAAACACAGGCAGGTACAGGTGCAGGGTTTCATGGAAGACTCCTCAGTTGAGTTACTCACATCACACAACTATCACACCTGGAAGTCTCGCATGACGAGGATTCTCAGGTCACGAGGGTTGTGGTCTTGTATAGATGAGGTTCAACCTTAGTTGCAACACCTTTTTGAGATTCTTCAGCACAGGAACAAGATGGATGAAGCTATAGGTTTGCTATCCCTGCACGTTTCAGACAGTCTTCTATTTCACCTTGATGCTTTGCTCACTCCTCGAGCCATTTGGTTGAAGTTTGAGACACTTTTTGGGACCATTAATGAGTTCTGAGCATTACAGATTGAGGTAGAGCTAACTTCACTGTTACCTGAATCATTTCCCACTATTCAGGATTTTTTGACCAAGTTCAAAACTATCCGCACTATTTTACAGGGTTGTGGCAAGAATGAGTCAGCCACAGAGTGCATTTACTTGATCCTTTCGAAGCTTCGTGGTCCATTTCAGATATTTTCTTCTTCATTCTATTCCACCATGGATGGCCTAGGTGCTCGTTTTACCATGCCTACCTTTGATGTGTTTTGTGAGCATTTGTCTCGTGAGCAGTCACACCTTTCTTAGATAGATATTCTCTCAGGATCAAAGAACAAAGCATTGGTTGCTTAGTCATCTAAGGAGAAACAGAAGTAGAAAACGAAGCCCAAGAAAGATTCTATAGGCAGTGAGCATTCCTCCAAACCACCTCCTAAGTCTGATTCCAAACCACCACTTAATCTGAAATAGGGGAAATCTTCGAAGTCTGGTGAGTCTTCCTCCAAGACTAAGAAGAAATCAGGAGACACTTGCAGCTTTTGTGGTAAGGAAGGACATCCAGTTTCTAGTTTTGGAAACGATTAGAGGCTTTAGAGGAAGCCATGCAGCAGCATCACATCACCTCACCTCAATCGTCTTCTCCTTCCACAGGGAAAGGTCATGCTCTCACTACTCGAACATCGACCTATGGGTCCACTTGGATTTTAGATTCTGGTGCTTCTCACCATATGACTCACACTCAGCAGTTGGTCACTTCTCTTGCCTCTTGTGGTACTTCACAGATTGTAGTGGGTGACTCTACACAACTTTTAGTCTTGGGTTTAGGTTATGTCTCTTTGGATGGGGGTACTCTACAGGATGTTCTGGTTGTTCCTGACATCTCGACGAACCTCCTATCCATTTATCAAATTTTCCATTCTGGCTCTGGTAAGACATTTGAGTTCTCACCACACGATGTGGTTATTCGGGACCTCCATGATTTTGATTTGGTTGTGGCTACTAGGTATGTTGAAACTACATCTCGTCTTTACAGATTTGATGGATTTGAGCCTTCTAAGGGTACAGGTTCATCTCTTATAGCTCATGCAGATTCAATGAGTAAGCTTTGGCATGAGCGTTTGGGCCATGTCAATTACAGATATCTTCAACAGATGAGTACACAGGCACTTGTTCTTGGTCTTCCACAGATTTCTTGCACAAACGGTGTTTGTCATGGTTGTGTGCTTGGAAAGCATCATAGGGATCCCTTTCCGAAGGGACGAGCCACTCGTGCTTTGGCACCCTTGGAGTTGATTCATAGTGACCTCATGTCATTTTCCACTCCTTTTTCTGGGGCCAAGTATGTACTCACATTCATTGATGACTTCTCCAGACGCACATGGGTGTATTTTCTTAAGTACAAGTTTGATGTCTTTGATTCCTTTCGAATCTTCAAGACATTTGTCAAGAAGTAGTTTGGCCTTTCTATTCAACAGATACGTATAGATAATGGGGGGGAGTATGTGAATTAGGCTTTCAGATATTTTTGCACTGAGCATGGTTTGCAGCATCAGTTTATTGTTCCCTACACCCCTCAGTAGAATGGTGTCACTGAGAGAAAGAACAGGACTTTACGGGAGATGGCGAATTGTATGCTTCAGTCCAGGTCCATGGATCTATCCTTTTGGGCTGAGGCAGTTAATTGTGCCAACTATATTTAGAATCAGATGCCTCACAAGGTGATTCGACATATGACTCCTGAGGAGGCTTGGTCTCATGACAAGCCTGATGTTTCATCATTTCGAGTATTTGGTAGTGAAGCATGGGCATTTATTCCTAATGCTCAGAGGAAAGCCATGGAGCGGAAGAGTCGACCCCTCATTTTTTTTGGCTACTGTGAGGATGTTAAGGCGTACAGGTTGTTTGATCCTGATTCCAGAGAAGTCATGTTTTGACGGGATGTCCAGTTTGATGAGCGCCTTCCCACAGTGGATACCCTGTCTCCAGTGTCTACTTCACTACCTAATCCTCACACTGCAGCTCTTCAGGATTATGTTGAGGATGATTTTGATGAGGATGCTAATGATCCCTCATCTCCACCTTCACTTGCTCCACCTCAGATGCCCAAATGGGCTCGCTTTACTGTTGAGGTAGCATGATCTATGGCAGGTGATCCTTCAGACACCCGTCGCACCCGTTCTTATATTGTGGGTTCTAGTATTTTGAGTCATGCTCTTTCAGAGGATCCTCATAATTTTTTAGAGGTGACAGGTCACCTTGAGTGGGATAGTGCTATGGAGGAGGAGTATTCTTCTTTGATGAGGAATAGTACTTGGGATCTTTGTCCTCTTCCTAAGGGCAGAAAGATGGTTCGGTGCAGATGGTTGTATCGCACCAAGTATGCTGCTGATGGTTCTATTGATAAGTACAAAGCATGTCTTGTTGCGAAGGGTTTCTCGCAGGTTGAGGGTATTGATTACTCTGAGAAATTTTCCCATGTCGCCATGAATTCTATTCGCTTTGTACTATCCCTTGTAGCTTCTAGGGTCTGGTCCATTTATCAAATGGATGTGAAGAGTGCATTCTTGCATGGTGAATTACAGGAGGAGATCTATATGGAGCAGCCTCAGGGATTTTTTCAAGATGCTTCTTTGGTTTGAAGACTTCGGCATTCATTATATGGTCTCAAATAGGCCCCTCGGGCTTGGTATGAGAAGATGGACTCTTTTTTTCTCTCCACTGGTTTCACACGCTGTCATTCTAATCCCATCGTCTATATTCAGAATCTTGAGGGTGAGATCCTGATTCTTGTGCTATATGTTGATGATCTCCTCATCACAGGTAGCTTATCCTCTATGATTCAACATACTCAACGTGATTTGATGGAGCAGTTTGAGATGACAAATCTCGGTCTTCTGCACTATTTTCTTGGTCTTCAGGTGATTCAGTCTTCTGATGGGATCTCCATTTACCAGCAGAAGTATGCTCTTGATATGCTTCAGCGCTTTGGCATACTTGATTGCAAGCCTTCCCCCACACCTTTTCAGTCAGGGGTTGTTTTGACTACTACTTGCCCCACTCCTTCAGTAGATTCTACACTTTACAGGCAGTTGGTTGGCAGTTTGTTGTACCTGACTCACACTCCTCATGATCTTTCCTTTGCGGTTGGCCTTGCCTCTCGATTCTCCCATGATCCTCATGAGAGACACTGGAAAGCTGCCAAACGTATTTTGAGGTACATTTAGGGCACCCTTTCTTATGGCATTCACTACACATCAGGGGATCCTCACATTGTTGGCTACACTGACTCAGATTGGGCTGGTGATGTCACTGATCGGAAGTCTACTTCTGGCTTTGTTTTCTGTCTTGGCTCTGGTCCTATCACACGGTCTTGCAAGAAGCAGACTACTCATGCATTATCATCTACAGAGGCTGAGTACCGAGCTGCTATGCTCGCTAGTAAGGAGATTTTATGGCTTTGACAGTTGATGATTGAGTTTGGTTTTCCTCCTACTAGTCCCACTATTCTTTGGTGTGACAATCAGAGTGTTATACACATTTCTCGCGGCCCGGTGGAGCATCAACGTATGAAGCACATTGAGCTTCATATGCATTTCATCAGACAGTTGATTCAGGATGGTTCTCTCATCTTGGAGTATATTCCCACTGCCGAGCAGGTTGTAGACATCTTCACGAAGCCTTTTACCTCACTGCGCTATCTTTAGTTGTGCTCTATGAATGGGGTGAAGGAAGTTGTCCTTGGGGGGTCTTTATGAGGCCTTCCTTCCTTCATGTTTCTTTCTGCATGTTCTTCTATCTCTTTTTGGAGAGGAGTTTTTTCCCACTGGGTTTTCTCTTTTTCTCCGTTTCATAGAGATTTCCTTGTACTTGGGTACCTAATCTGGCCTTGTTGCCGGGACCCATTGCTTTTTGTTTTTAGTAGCTTCTTCTAGGTTTTAGCTTCTCCCTAAGTCTAGATTAAGGGGGGGTGTTAGAGTAATTGGTTATTACTTGATTAATTAAACAATATTTGGTTAATTAATTAAGTTCCCTTTTATCTCTTTTACACTTAAGCTAACTTTAGGTGCATAATAATTAATTATTTTATTAATTATTAATGTGCAAGCCTAGGGTTTCCCTTTTTAGGTTTTTTTGACCTATATGAGGTTGTAAACTTTTCTTTGTAAATTAATTCTTTTACACGTTGGAAATATTGAGTCTACATCTTTGAGCATTTTTGTGTTGTTTCTTGCTTCTCCTCGTAATGTGTTTTCACTTTGCAAGAGATTCTTGAGCCCTTCATATATTTATGTGTCCTTTGAATGTATTCTATTAATTTTCTTCTATCTTTAGTATTCCTTTTGAAACAACGAATGAGATTACAACTTTAATGTTAGTGTTAAAACTTATAATTTCTTCTTAACTAATTTTTCCCACTATAGAGAACTTGTGTCTCTTATCATGAAATTTGAAAATTTAGATAAATCAATTTATGTCCTTGGATTTAATTAAATTCTATGTCACACTTGATTAATACATCTATTCATTTTGTTAAGATCTCAATGAATTTTTGGTTGCCTTAGGCACCCAATTAAATTTTATTCCTTAAGCCATGGACCATTTTGTCCTAGGGACCCATTACTACAGATCCCTGGCCATCCTATCACCCTAAATCGTGAACTGTCTTAAGTGTCCCTATATGACATTTAACTTGGGGATCAAAGAAGTTCTCAAAAATTTGGTGAATAGAGCTCAAGGTCATCTTGATTATTTTGTACATTGTAATTAGGTCACTAGCATATATCTATGTGTCCCTTTCAATGTCTTCATTAATTTTCGCCCTTATCTTTATTATTATTTGAAAATAATGAATGAGATTAAATGAATTTTAATAAAACCCCATAATTTCATTTGTACCCTTCATATTAACAACCCCACATTGGAATCAATTTAATGTGTGTACATGTTATATGATTTTTTAATGTTATGGATTTTTTAATGTTATAAATCGAATGGTCTTCAAATTAAATATATTTTGAATTTGTGCATGTTCAAAGTGATTTTTAAATAACTTTCAAATTGTGTGCATTATTTAATTAGTTTTTTGATATATATTTTTTAATTGTTTAACATGCAGTTGCCATATCATTGCTCAGATGGATCCACTATTTAATTTAGAGGATTTCATGCCTGATCAAGAAATCCCTATAGATCCCGACGTACATCCTAGTCCACCACATGAACAAAACCCTAGCACACCTCCACATTCTCCACTGCCTAACCCCCCACCCCCTCCTCTAGTTGACCAGGATCAACTAAGAGAGAATATTCGAGCAAACCTGATTGTCATTCAAGGAAACATAGATCTCATAAATGAGCCCAGGAGTCCTCCATACCCCGCACGTGCTCTGCATCGTAGCTATTGTCGGGACGAGCTGACCATCGGCGCACCTTAGATAGGTTCCATCAATGGAGAAGGGAGGAGACTATTCATGCAGATGGATTGTCATAAAGAAATCACAATGACCTAAAATTACCAAACAAGCCATGTGCCAAAATTTTATTAACCCCTAAACAAACCAACCCATTCCACCCACGAAAAAAATGAATTTCAATTTTATGGTGTAGGCACCCGCAGATAGCTGCACATTTTTGGGACAGATGGTGGATGGTGTTTGATAGTCCACCACATGGAAACAATGAGGTGCACTTATACTTTTTGAGAAAGTTATGGGATAAGTTTGAGTTGGGTAAAAAACCCAACTATTTTGATATGAGGTCATTTCAGGGAGTTGGGCATGGCATGCCCCAACATAGACTAGGAGAGCGTGTCGATCCTCAATGACGTGCTCCACCACTCCTATTGTTTCTCCTCCTGGTGTTCCCACCCGCATTTCACCAAAGAGACCACAAGTATCGACATTAGGAGCACAGTTCACTTTCGCCAGGACATCCTCACCCAACAGACCACACACACGACCACCCAAGTGGCCAATAGAGAGTATGGAGGCTCGTGGCTATGGGATACTGTACATCCAATTCAAGTGACGATACATGCATCCGGGATAGGGTCATACCCAATTTACTATATTCGAGGATCGCCCCACACATGTATGTCTATCTTTGAACTTAAATTTAATTCAAGTTTTAAATGTAAAAAAATCGTTTAAATAATAACATCAAATTATATATATAATATAATATTAATTCAATAAGTGTTTGGTGTAGACGCACGATCACGTGATGCTTGAAACTCAATATGATCATCGTGTATATGTCGAGGTCAGATCTAGCTCACCTTGACAGTACTTGAACCAATATATATATTATATAATGTGATATATCTAATTTAATTTGAATTTGTACACATGTTTGAATTGATATATTATATCTAGATGCAGGGAGGTCATACGATACCTAGTATTGACTAACCACAAGTTATAGTGGTGATCGCTCCTGAGACATCATCAACTTAGGTGTGTGCTTTCAAAAGTTTGTTAAGTTTAAATTAAATACACACCATAGATCTAATTTATTTTTTTCATTTGAATACACATGTGTGAATAATCTATGTACAAACTATTGTACATCTATATGCAGGAATTTCATGAGATACCCATGGAAGGCCACGTACCTAAGATATCATCGACATTTATGCATGGGAAATCTCAGGTGCGTGATCATGAGGTCATATCATTCAAGGTTGTAAACTTTACTTTAAATCTCCTATACAATTTTTACGAACCTTTTAAATATATATATATATATATATATATTTGAGGTTTTCACATATTGTTTGTTTTATATGAATATGCAGGATATAGTAGATTAGACATTTGCAGCTTCTCAAGTGACAGTTATGCTACCCGTTGAAGAAACAGCCAGTTGATTCAATATGATCATATGGCAATTTAGTATACTAGAAATCATTTTTATTATATTTACTAGATATTTAATTAAATTTACTTTTTATCTAAAAGTTTATATTTTCAATTTTAAATATGTTTAATTATATCAAAATTTATAAATAAATTTAAATCTTAATTTCAAGTTTCTTGTACTCTTTACAACATGAGTAAGTACATCTAGTCAATATGGAACAAAGAGGAAATTGATTTGACCAATCATCCTAAAAGTTAGATGGTTTTATATTTTATGGACTACATATCTCTAGTTTTATTTCAATATATGTGTTGGACTTGACATATAAATTTTATGGACTATCTATCTCTAGTTTTATTTTAAACATGTTATTATCATATTTGTGTTTATTTATATCAGTTGACTTTAATATGATGATTATATGTGCAGTCAATTATGAGATCTTGTTATGTTCATTTTCATGATTATATGCACTCATACATATCTATATTTATATTTTATCTAATTTTGAAGTAATACATGCACTATATAAATTCTTATCTAGAATCAAATTTCATATATATAATTTATCACATGGTTGGGTGACAAATTAAAACATTCCTTAAATAGTTTCTAGATCATATTCATAATAAATTAAGGGCAAGTAATTTTAACTATTTTCTAATTAGATAGCAAATATTTGAATCAATAAACAAAAAACTATTTCCTTGTATGTATAAAATGTATAATCTATACAATTGAATAATTATATAAAATGTGGTAAATAGAAGACATGAAATGTATAATCTATAAAATTGGAACAAGATATTTAAAAATTCAGCATCGAACAAACATAATATAATGTATATCAAGATTTTTATTACAACTATATAATATGATGAAACATAAATGTGCATGTAGATACAATTAAAACTTATCAACTTTTAGGTGAAGACAAAAAAATGACATTTACATAGTCTCTTGATAAAATAATTTTTCAATTCAACAATCACATCGAGACTGGATTGATGAGAACTCGCAAAAATAATTAATGCAACTACAATTTCAAGAGCTGCTTAAGTAAAAATTCATGAAAAGAACAAGATATAGTAAATTCCTATACAAATTACAAATGATGTTTTCTATAGGATGGATTAAGGGGACCTAAGAGGATATATCTCTTAAAGGGGGTCTTAAGAGAATGCCTTAAGGGGAGTTAAGAGGATGGTTTAAGAGAATGCATCCCATGAACCCTAGGAGATGGCTTAACGAGTCCTAAGAGGATGGCTTAAGGGATGTAGAGGTGATCAGGGAGTTACAAAACCGACGAAGGGATGAGAGTGATTAAGGATGCAAGATGGGTGGATTAAGGTGATGCATGTCAAGTGAACCCCACGGCAGGCTTAACAGGGCCCCAAGGCAAGAGGATGGGTTTAAGGGGAAAGACTTATGGCGCACGCGGATTAAGGGATGTAAGAGATATGGGCTAAGGGTCCTTGAGGATGGATTATGTATTTTATGATTAAGGAGTTGAGAATGAATTTAAACCCGCGTGCTGAGAGTGACACTTATGTACGTGCTGATGGACTAAGGGTAGATATATGAGGATATTGATTGAGGGGTCCTAAGAGGATGAATTAAGAGGTGTTGAGAGAGTGACTTAAGTGGATGCAAGTGGACAAATTAAGGGTAGATATATGAGGGTATGGATTACGGGGTCCTAAGAGGATGGATTAATGGTAGTTGATAGAATGACTTAAGGGGCTGCAAAAGGATGGATTAATGGTACATAAGAGGATGACTTAAGGCCTAGAGATTTATTTAAGCGATTATGAAATCAACTATAAATTTTTATAAAATGAAAATGATTTAAATTAGTTTTATATTTATACATCAATTAAATGCATCTAGAACTATATATAGTCATCGTCTTGTATCCAAATTCATTGTACATATGCATATCCTCCTTTTAAAGCATCTAATTTTTCTAGACCAAAACAAAAAATGAAATAAAACCTTAATTAGGAAAATGATTAAAGACAAATATATATATATCAATTAAATATATGTCACCAGATATACTTAATAACATTATTCCATTCTATTGTACCACCATCCTCTTTTTTTTTTGTAATGCATCCATGATTGTCTCGTGATCATCCATTGAAAGTGTCCATAAAACTTTATTAGTAGGCCTCCCTTGATATCTAACTAGTTTTATATTGGTTGCCAAAATCAAATGTGAATAATGTATAATCTTCTTGTGTCTTTCATAATCTTCAAATGTAGGCAAGCCATTCTTTCTCATCAAATATTTTCGAAGCCAAGTGCCAACAACAACCACTGAACCAGTTGGATACTCAAAGTTGTCATCATCCACTCTAGTATGTACCAACTTATGTTTTCTCTCAACACATAGCCAAACCAGACTTTGTTTGCTCTTCATCTCTTAGGTGCAACAACAACATACACATGTCCCGCAAAAGGCCACAAATTAATAAAGAGTGACTTATATTTAATTCATATGTAAACATGCATACAAAATTCAACTCACAAATAATGTAATTTTCTTAAAGGCAAGATCTGAAACACATCATAATCATCCTGATGCTAAATTCGATTATCTTCACGTTCCATGTTGAAATATAAATAATGTGAGGCGCCAAAGCTCTTTGCTGCTCGGTTTCACCCATTCTATATTTCACATGCCCGCCAATCACCCATAACAATACAAACTGACAAAAAGCACATGATCTCCCTTGTCCATATTGTCCATGTGTTTCCATTTGAACTCTTAAATGAATGCCATTTTGTAGATCCATTAATTGTTTCACAATCTTGTCAAGTAAAAATATCATTTTCTTCAACTAACCAAAAGAAGCATCAAATTATTGAGCTCTCACTTGTTCTTGTAGATAATTTGGTATTACACCAATCTACAATTGCACGTGCATCTCTAAATTTTGCAGCATCCTCAAATTTTAGTTGCTCTCTAGCAAGAGCTCTTTTCACACATGCACCTACTCCATCGTGTTCTCCCTTACCATGACTAGCTTCAAAAAAACTCCATATGTGTTGGATATTATTTTCCTTATGAACTCTACATAACCAATAAAACATTCTAGCATTTTTGAATTGACTCGTGCAATTATCTGACCATATGAGATGTTCTAGCATTTGAATTCCTCTTTTTTTTGAATTTTTATAAAATATATCAAAACAATATTGTACAAACTCAGATGAATATAATCGATTATCACTTACATAAAAATGGTACTCTCTCAAAAAAAATCTATTATCTTCTATACTATCTTCAACATGTCTATAAACAATGTGAACAAATATAGCAAAATATAGCTACTTGCATTGAATTATAATATTGTGATTGAATTTGTTCTTGTGGAGCAAGAGTATATTTTTTAGCAAAATCAACAACTGAAAATATAGTTCCAATTGGGAATGTATTTTTACATAAACGAAATTGATTATCAACCCAATGAGCATTCTGAGAGTGTTGAACATATTTAGGTACAAACTTATAATTAAATTCAGTAATAAAAGCATGCACACTAACTTTTTCCACAATTAGCTCAACACGTTTTCCAGTTTTTCCATCTTTTAAAGAATACTCAACATTTTTAAACTTTTTTACATCCACTAATTGTTGTCCAAATTCATCTAAACTACTTTCATGCATACATTCTCCTAATAATGAAAAGTTACCACATCTATCACATTCTCCAAAAATGCATGCTTTTTAAAAAAAATGAGTTTCCATTTAAAGAGGGATCACAAAACAAACCTTCTATAAAATCTTTGATTCTTTCAGGTGTCTTATTAATGCCACAAATGTCCTGCATAATTTGGTTAGCATGCAAAGTGCATCGTATATATCGAAATATATCATAATAATAATGAAATTGTATATGAGTCTTACAACAACAAGAGATTCGTTGCTTATTAATTCTAACATAAAAAGGTTTACACTTTTCGAATGATCTTTGACTTATGCTAATATTCAATGGTAAGATTGAAACATCTAATTTTTTTTATATAATTCAGTTTGAGTCATATCTAAGAGATGCTTTGGATGAGGTTCATGGAATTTTGGAACCCACCCTTAATTTTAAGACATCTCTAATGTTAGGTGATACTCTTGTATTATCATGCCAAAAAAATTTGATTAAAGATTTAATTTCATTAGTTAATTTCATGTCTGATCTTGGGAGTCCACCACTAAAACTTCAACATTGATTAATAGGATCATTTTCAATAATTTCTCTTCTTTTAGCAACTCTTATCAAAGTTCTAGGATTTAAATTTATACATTTACTAATCTTACTTAACATTCTTTTATTTGAAGTTGCTTTATCAACTACAACAATTGTTATTACACGACGAGCCGCATTCTTATCTTTCGATCGACTTTTTTTACCAATAACATCAATAGCATTTGCAACACTAGATATGACTTGTTCTACTAAATCATCTTTCTTTTTTGGTTTTACAAAAACACCTAATTTTTTCATCACTTTTCTCATTTTCAACATTCTCATCAATTGCACCATGAGTTGACATTGGAATCCTAATTTCTTTCTATAAAAAAATATTTTATATATTTTATTTCCATAATTTCTAATTTGTCTCGAAGAAAATTTACTACGAAGGTTATCTAGCACATTTGTTTCAATTGTAAAAAAAAAAAATTCACCTTCATCCATAGATGGAGTTTCATTTTCATTCACACAAGGGGTTTCATTTTCATTTTCAAATGTAAAAGGGATTTCATTCTCATTTTCATTAATATTAGGGATTTCATTCTCATTTGCATTCTCATAAGATATAATTTCATCATTTTTTTGTTTCTGCATTGTTTCAACCCTAATATTATTGATCTCATCAATGGTGCATCAAACTTCATCTAAACAAGCAATATCGATATTATCAAAACTTGGGTTTGAACACACACCTGGATAGATTGTTTGAATAGGTGCATTTTTCATATGATTGGGAGGTGGATTTGAAGACATACCCGAAGTTGTTTGCATATCATTCAAAGTTGAAGTTGAAGGAATAGTTGGGTTTGTCTCCGTAATTGCATTTTCTTCCATATTCACCATCTCCACATTTGCATCATCTACATTCATTTCATCATTCATGGCTTCTTTTTCAACATTCTTGGATCTAGATGCTTCCAAATCTTTCATTTGATGAATCATTTCTCTTCTCTCCCTTTGTCTTTTTGCCTCCTTATCTTTATTTGCTTGAATTTCTTCGATTGTCATTAACTTTCTACATCTTTTTTTTGTCTTTGCTTATCACCCATGGTTATCAAACCCTCTTTGATAACAAAAACAATAATTCAAGAAACCTATTTTCAAATTGCCACCTCCAAAAATTCAAAATAAACTATGTACTATGAAGACCATTTTTTCTATAAAATCTGAAGTACAAAAACATCATGAGTACATCCAAAAATTCTCTTTTTCCAAATCTTCTTGTAAAATGTTCTTGTACTTGATTCCACTTCAGAAAATTCAACCTGCACTTTGTCTTTTCCGAATAATTTGAATAGAATATGCCCCGCACAAGACAAATTTGCAATAAAAAATGCATAAAATGATACTTTCGAACCGTATTGCAGAAAAGGAATATTGTAGGAAAATCGTTTTTTACCAGTATTTTCTAAATTAGGGAAAAACAACTATATTAGAAATGCATATGCGTTTTGTTTCAGGAACACGTACACGTTTTATAACACATACGCATTACCTTTACCCAATGGGTAAATAAATAATGCATGTGTTATTTAAAAGTTGAATTCCCACACCACATCTAGCCTTGGTTTTAGGCTTGGGAAGGCTTGGCAATCTGAGCCTTAGCCTTTGACCTGCAACTAAAAAACTAAGGCAGATTGAAAAAGAATGTCCAACTTTGACAACATGGCTGATGGGCTTTTTTTCTGAATCAATCTATAAAATTAAAACCCATTAAAGAACACGATGTCTAATTTCCAAATATATATTTTTTTATTAAGATTGGATTATGTTTGCTATTTTTTAATTAATTTCTAAGCAAACTAGTCCTTAAACTTGAAATATCAGGCTTTTTTTATTTTTTAATAACTTTTTATTGGTTAATTTTCTTGTAAAAAAATTATATGGCATCAAATTTCAGAAAATTCTCTACACAATGAAAAAAAAAGAGAAAAAATGTTTAGTTTAGGTCCAATTATGTTGTCCGTACATGTTGATTTTTAAACAATTAAGGCTTTCAATAAAATTTAATAAAAAAAAAATATTCAACCTAAAATTACAAAAAAAATTCCACATCAAACTTCATGTTGTTAGCTCTCTTTTCTCAAAAGGAATTAGCAAAATAATTTAATTTGGATCAAAAAGTGTTGTCCGTACACATGCTTGGTATGGTAAAAAATAGGGACTTTTAAAAAGTGGTTTTTATAGATCCCTATCAAAATTTAATTTCTATAATCTGGGTATTTGAATAATTTACATATTTGGAAACTAGATTCAAAATTCAAAATTTCATATTAGTGACTTTTTTTAAGATTTATTGTGTAAGTGCCTCAAATTTTTAGTCCAAGTGTGACAAATTCTGAAAAATAGCAAAAACATTTCCACTTTTTGAGCTTTTTATGTACCCAACTTTTTGCATCAGCCCATTCTTAAATATAAAGTAAAATAATATAACTCTTAAATAAATAAAATAATAGATTTATCCATCTATGTATGAAACATATAAAAATTAGTTAAAAAGAGATCTAATGATATTTGAAATTTCTAAATCTATATGAAAGTCTAAAAGATCAAACATTGGCTTACTTTTATAATCTTTCCAAAACTCTATTATTTGAAATTCTTAATTAATAATAAATGATTGAAAAACTAAATTTAATATTATTTATAAGAAGAAATTTTTTATTAAATAAATTTAGGGTATGTGCAAGATCATTATGGAAAAACCAGGCCCTTAGTGGCAAAAAAATCAGAAAAATCAGAGTTAGGCAACTTGACATAAAAATTTGAATAAGTTATCTATATTATTTCAAAAATATGTAAGAATAGAATTTGTAGAAAATTGAATGTAGTTTCTAAACTACTAGGTTTATTTTTTTTAAAACAAAATCTATTTGGTGAAAATTTGAAATTTCAATGCAGTAGTACTTAAATTTAAAAATAAGAAGTAGGTGTCTGTTTGACCACCCTGTCCATAATAAAATGATAATGTGATTTTATAAGATTTTAGATATAAGTAGAGGACCATGTCCGGATGTGATGCATATTTTTTTGTAATTTTTTTCCAAGTAAATAATTAATTATGAATTTTTTATTACAACTTTAAAAAAATATAAAAAACTTGTATGTCTGACCACCTTAACTTATCAAAACTTCATGAAATCTATTTTTTTTAAAATCCTATAGTATAATGGGGCGCATAGAATGTGACATATGTTTCAGATTCAAAAAATGTGATACCGTTTGAAAGCCATAGATGTTTTTCAATCATCCTATCAATCAGACTTTAGTCGTAATTCAAATAGAAAATGAATAATAATTATTTATTAAATTCAAAGTAAAACATAATTTATATTGGTGGAAAGCTGAGAATCTCCTTTAAAAACCCTTTTCATTTCATTAATTTTGGATAAAAAAAAGTCATCAGCCACATACCCTACAAATACCCACCATATTGCCACTTTTTGGCCCATCATGATCCTGCACATACCCTTTAATCAAACTAGCATTACCTATCTTGAACACTTTTTATGTAAAATATGTAAAATATATCATTTTTTAGGTGTTGGGAACAATATCTCTTGACATTTTTTACATAGATTTTTCTTAAGATAGATATGCTAGTACATTTATTCACCTTCTACAATATTGTTTTGTAAAATAAATATGAGAAGTGCTCTATTGGGGATTTTTCTTGCAACTCTTAGTTGTAAGGAATGACATAACACTTAGATATGAGGATCAAGTCAATTGTGGAAGAATACAAATATATGATTGAACTAAGGATAGGAAAAGACCAATTCAACAAGAGTGGGATAACTCTTTTACACTTAACTCAACAAGCTTAAGAGGGTGTTCCTAATTATCTTTATTAAGTGAATACAAATTGATTGACCATATGATTCAACCAAAGCTTATGCACAAAGATATTCCTAATAATGGTTGTCAATATATGTATTCATAATGGTTTTATGGACTTATAGACTACATATGTCCCAAAAAAACAAATTACAAGGAGGTAAAATCATGTAACATATGAATAAAATGGTTAATAATCCCTATATATAAAACCTTATCAAACTCCTAACTTTATCACTAACTTGAAAAATATAATATATACATAACCCTATAATAATTATTGACTAACTTTTTTTTAATAAAAAGGGGTAAAAACTTTATTGATAATCAGAAAAGAGCATTACAACAAAGCCAAGGGCCTAAACCCCAGGAGAGCAAAAATACAATAAAGCAAAGCAAGAATCAACATCATCCATCACCAATCCCATCGCCATCCTCCACAATAATCTTGTTCAACTCATGGCGAAGATCCTGGGAAATCTGATCCCACCCCTCAATCCTCCAACCATCAAGATGCGTCGAAGCCCATTTTTCCAAGCAATCCGTTGCTTTATTCCACTCCCTCGGAATATGGACAAAAGAAACCTCCTCCATCAAGGAGCTAATCTGCAGAATCTGTTGCACCATCCTAGCTAACTGCCAACTGACATCAACCACCTTCCGATCTTTAAGCAAATTAACCAAAACCTGTGAGTCAGACTCACATATAACTTTTCTCCACCCCAAAGCATAAGCCCGTTCAAGGGCGGAGAATATCGCCAGACCTTCCATAAGGTTAATGGTCTTCGTCCCCTCGTAAGAAGAGAAGAAGACCACTGAGCCTGTGGAATCTCTACCAACTCCACCAATTCCAGCAGGCCCAGGATTTCCTTTTGAGGAACCATCAGTATTAATCTTCAAAATTCCAGTAGGAGGGGGAAACCATTTACCCACTCTCATAACTTTCATTTTTTCTTGCCTTCCCTTTCAGACACAAGCTGATGCCAAAGACAACTCCTAAAGTCCCAATCTCTCCATCTTCTTAGCATCCTCTTTCTCCAAGGGAAAACCTACCTCACACTTTGCTTCCATAGTCTCCCGAACCATACCCATAATTCTCTGCCAAACTTGTTGAATAATCAACTTTTCACCTCGGAAGATTCTATGATTCCGCTCCAGCCAAATCTGCCAGAGAAGGAATGTAGGCCCCACATACCACACATCCTATAAGAAAGATGCGGTAGTAGGAGGTTTGCCTAGACTATGCTAGAAATCCACCAGAGAGGAAGCATGAACACATAGAACTCTCCAAACTTCCCACCATAAGTGCCATAGCCTCAGAGCAAAGGGGCAACGAAAAAACAAGTGAGCAGAATCCTCCTCTCCATCACCACACAACACACACATGGATGGTCCCTGAAATCCCCTCTTCTGAATATTATCCCAGGTCAAACACTTATTCCAGGCCAAAGTCCAAATGAAGCAATTACACTTCGGCCAAGAAAACTTGTTCCAAACACTCTTCCACCATTAAACCTCCACCCCATCCAGCTTGTGAGATAACAACACCTGATAACCAGAGGAAACAGTATAAACACCCTTAGGGTTGGGAAATCAAGATAAAACATCTCCATCCGGAAGGGAACTACAAGTCCTACAAGAGAGGATGCTTTGCAATTCCGCACATTCCTCCTCCATACCAACCACAGGCCACTCCTCAGGATTCTTCCATCTAGCCGTCATTAATTGACCTTGAGAAGAAACAGACTTAAAGTCTCTCACCTTGTCCCAACCAGCCTCGATGAATCTTTGACAAAGGGGCAAAAGGTTAGGAAACTGAGAAACAATGGGAGGAAAACCATCCCAAGCATCCAACCAAAATTGAGCCTCAAACCCACTTTTGCAGATCCAAAATAAGCCATCCTTAACTAGAGCAGCCCCCTTTTTAAGCGTACCCCAAATAACCGATCCTTTCCCCACTAAGGGATAGCGAGGAATATCCATCTGAGGGATCCCCTCTTTAATCTTGAAATAAATTTTGATAGAACAAACAATTCAATAATAAGTTTTCACTTGAATTGAATATAAATATATTTAAAATGTTGTAGCAAATATTTCATATGTGATTATTAATCATTCATATATCTACACCCTAAGCCTCGCTCTCTTTTATAGTTTATATATTTTAGGATATATTTAAAATAAGACAAAGAAAACAACATAGATGCCTCCTTTTATTTGATCTTATATGTAAATCTCTTTCAAAGGTGGGTGACTCCTTTTTCTGGGGTTTATTTTCAAATTATTATGAAGAATGTATCAACATCGTGGAAAACTTGGTTCTTCCCTTTCTATTTCTATACTACTAACATGTTTGCTATATTTTTTTTAGACAGAAATCAAGTAGCCCTTTATAAACTATAGTGTGTCTCGTAAAAATAATTCACATGACTGGTGATGCTAGCGCGACATGCCCTCTGGTACCACAATGATGAGGGGGAGACTAGACCTCATGACCTTTTATCTACAACAAGATGCTTTAGCCAATAAAGCTAGGTCCTCCACCCTTTGTAAATTCTATATTTTTAGACAGGAATCAAGTAGCCCTCTATAAACTATAGTGTGTCTAGTAAAAATAATTCACATGACTGGTGATGCTAGCACGACACGCCCTCTGGTACCACAAGGATGAGGGGGAGACTAGACCTTGTGACCTTTTATCTAAAACAATATGCTTTAGCCAATCAAGCTAGGTCCTCCACCCTTTGTAAATTCTATATTTTTTCCTAATACTTATTCCTTTAAATTTCCATGTACCATTCTATGCATCTCCCTCTCTATTTTTATTGCAATTATATATTTAATTTCTACCTCACACTATTCAAAACTATGTTTTCTCCATTTTAAAATATCTCCATCCTATGTGGCACCTACTATCTACCATTTCATAGACTAAAAAAAAATAGTATCATACCATTCCCTCTTATTCTATTCCTTGTTGAGCACATGAATAATATGAATGATTCACGCTTTGCACTAGGTTTTGACCATTGAGTTGAGTTTTTCAATAGGTCCCACCTTCATTTTAGTGGTAGTAGTGTAAAGATATAGGTTTAACATATTTAAGCCTATTATTTAAAGGATTAAGTCTATTGTACCTTTGATAAGTGTATTTTAAAAATAAAAAAAATCATCTTGGAATTTTTTACAAAAAATTAATGCATAGGTTTAATGAAGATTAAAAAATAATATAGAATTATTTTTTACATTGATAATAATAAAAAACAATTAAGTGATCAAATTTAAAATTTACATGTTATTGTCATATGTACAAATCATGTCTAGAAGCTCCCTAAATTGATGTGAACGAAGATGATATAATTTCACTCATCCTCTTGTCACTAGGTATTAAGTATTTACTTTCAAAACACAAACTACTCCCAAACCTCTTCAACTATTAAAACCATATATTTATGACTTAGTGGAAAGTTCATCAATAGCTCATTTTTTCTCGAGACATAAAATTGAAATTGGATATTAATGATTTATCTAAACTTGTCATATTAATAGACTCTTGAAGTTTGATCTTGAAGTGAGATATTTGGAGATACTCTCAACTATTGATTTCTTGACTTTAGGCCCAAATATTAACCAAGCAACTTAAAGTTAGAGTTGAGGGTAATTGATGAGTTACCAAAACTTTCCACTAATAGAAATAAAATATCAAAATAAAATATAAGCAATTCATGAACTAAATATGTAACCAATACACCGTTTAAAAGTTGAAAATTATGACACAAAAACTACAAAAAATGCTCATATTTAGGGATGTGTGTCCCTTGTGGGTATTGTAAGTTCCCAAAAATAATATTGACCCCTACAAATACCCATACACATCAATGCTCATATTTAGGGATCTACAAAAAAGCACATGACATGCTTCAAAGTTTAATTTCAAACATAATTTTGACCCCTACAAATACCCATACACATCAATATTAAATGTATTGACAACCTATTATCTTAGAGGCTCTATGTTTGTCTTTGGTCAACAAGTTATGACACCATGAGTTCAATTTCTAATATTTGCATCCAATATACATTTGCCAAATGTCACTTACAAAAATGAGACCCACACATTTGTCAAGTGTCACTTGACTAGATTCATATCAATACATAAGCCAAGAGTCACATGGTAAATATAGACGCCATGCATTGTTTCAAGTGTCAGTTGACTATTTTTTAGGTATATCACACATGAGTGAATTGTCAGTTGGCCATTACAAGTTCCTTGCGATGTTCCAAGTGTCACTTGACCATTACAAGTTCCTTACAATGTTCCAAGTGTCACTTGACCAATATAGGAACCTAGAATAAACAAGTCACATTATGCCTCCTTGTCCTCACTTATTAGCATGATAGATACAATGTTATCATGTATATTACCCCCTTTTGATCATTGTCATTCATATCACTTGGTATA
>VDFB02270651.1:558312885-558382570 GCA_007258455.2 Sequoia sempervirens | reverse complement strand
GGGAGATTGTTGAGAAGTTGTTGAGATGACTTAGCATTGTTGTCATTGATGTCAAAACCTGGGATCTAGAAGGTTGTGCTCTGAATGATATACAAAAATGATCTATCCTATCAAGTGCTATGATGTTGCATAGTGTGGATGTTATCCTTGATCTAGATATGGTATACTTCTTTTTGAGACATCCATGGAAGTTAGTTAATTTAGAATAATGAAGACTAATATTTTGATGTTTGTTGTTGTGCTTAAAGCTTACTCTGGGTATCCTTGCTATCCGAACATTCATGTAGCATGTTACAAGTTTTGGTATGTCTAATTGTGTTTCTCTGGTTGATACTAAAATTGATGAAAATCAAGATTTGGTCTTGGTTGTGGCATTCCCATTAGCTCCATTCCCATTAGCTCCAAAATCTATTTCATGTAATTCAAAGTTTGCTATCTTTTAATAATTATGCTATCTTATGTATGACCTATTTAGAGGTCCCTTGGTAACATGGTAAATAAGATCTTTATGTGCGACCTATCTTTTGGGTCTGGTGCTAGCATGCCAAGCCTTATTGAATATTTCAAGGTTGTTCTTCAAGCCAACTTAGGAGATTATGAAGACATTATGTTTGGTTGACTTAGGAGTTTATGAAGACAATGTAATGGTATAAGTAAAAGTTGATTTTGTTCAATGAAGTAAGAAGTGTGGCGAGTGCAATCAAAATTGTGAAGGATTATGTGATAAGAAACAGAGAAGGAAGCAAAAGGCAAGTGTCAAGAAGAACTGATCTATTTTGCAAAGGTTGTGTGAGGAATATGGACAAAATATTCTTGACTGGATCTGTTGTAGATAGATATTGTGCTCTTAACCAGAACTGACTTCATGTATATGTAGATGCAACCTCATCAGTTCATTTTTTGTCAGTGAGACTATTTTGGAATCAAATGTTTTAATTGGGTAGTGAGCCTTACCTATAGTGAGCAATTTGGTAGTGAGCCATTATAAAAATCACCTTAATTGGTGTCACCCAACCGATGTTTTATAATTGAGAATTAGCATTCTCTGTGGTTTTTCCCTTCTTGGGTTTCCATGTAAATTCTGGTGTTCATTGTGCATGGTGTTATTATGTGCTTTCATGTTCATACCTGTGTGATTATTATCTAATTGATATAAGCCTGATCTAGATTAATTAAAGTTAAGAAAAATGTTTTATGATAACTAATTCACCCCCCCTCTCAGCTATTTGGACTGTTCAACAAAAGGATGTGATAATGCAATGAAATGTACATATTTAGTGAGGCAATCTATTACTTCCATGATGTCATTATTTCCTTTATATTTTGGAATCCTTGTGATGAAGTCCATGGATACCTTTTCTTAATGTTGTCTAGGAATAACTAAGAGCTACAAGAGACCCATAGTCTTAATTTTCTACCCTTTATTTATTTAACAAACCAAACATTCAACCAAAAAAATTTGAACAACTTTCAACACTTCCCAAAAAATTCTTACATGACTTGATGATATGTCTTCAAAAATCTTGAATGACCACCAATTAGAGACTCATGAAGCTCTATGGTAATATTTTATTTAAGAGTGGAATTCTTGTAGAGATATAATTGCTCTTTATACCATAAAGAATTTCCCTTCCAATAAAACTCGTTTGAGCTATTCGTATCACTATATAAATGTTGAATGGGATTAATTGTAGTGTAATGTGTCATACATAAATAACACTAAAAAAAATATAAAATTATGAATAATAATTAAAGACAGTCAAATAGCTATTTTCCATCATAACACAATATGTCCAAAGCAAATAATAATTTTTATTCATTTCCAAATGTCAATTTTACAAGTTACATAGTTTTACATAGGCCATCTTGCCACTTAGTCAACTCAAATTACATCATATAGTACAAAGTACAATAATCAAAATGGAATTCCATGTGATTCCTCTTCAACACTCGTCGCATTTGGTGGATGAGAACATGGTTCATATGCTTTTCCACCCAACCACGAAGCTATTATTCCCCGAAATTCTTCCTAACTCGAAGAATACCCAACCTTACATGGAATACTTAGTAAGAGATACAATATGCAAGGTGGAATCTAGTGCATGTCTAACATCTACATGCATTTCTATATACATTTAGAACATACAAGATCTATGCTGGGAAATGGAAAATAGATACATTATAATAATTAGACCATTCAACATAATGGACTACAAATGCTTGGTCAAGCATATGTTGTATATAGCTAAAATAATAGATTTTGGAAAAGTAAAACCTATCTCCCTGTTAACCCATTTTCGACACTTGTCTTGAAAGATAAGCTCCCACATACATAAGATAACATACATCTTATCCAAGTTTCACAATTTGCAAACAATCAATTTGGTTTCTAGTAGTTTTAACTAGCCAATCGTTTCATGTTTATGAATCAAAATATCTACAACATTGTCTACATATGATTCATTTGGATATCTCTACTTAGCATGCATATGCAAGAACTTAACCAAATTTGAAATTTAAGCAATCAGATGTTTAAACGTAATACATGATTCATTTCAACAATTATGATAAAATTATCATAGTTCATGCATCAGTTTTCTATATATTTTTGTTATTTCCTTTATTCCTTCTTACTTGGAATGAAATTCTACTTTTTAGACAAAGAAGATAAAACAATTTTAAAGAAGGTATATCACATGTATGTGTAATGCATAAATGAAATATTTATGCATGTACACATATATGGCCTTCTGTTACAAAATGTGTATGCATATAAGTTCTTTGAAAAAGATAGATCCAATATACATACATATTTCCATATTCAAAATATGTCAACTGTCATCAAATGCATAATTAGATTCCACTGAATACAAAGGTCAAGTAGTCACCATGAATATGAAATTTAACTAGAAGGTCACATAGTTGTTTTACATGGTAATTGAATGTATTTGACTTCATAGTTAATTTGTGTCCAAATATTTATTACTATCTTACTATTTTGGAAAGAAAATTACAAGTTATTCTATTCCATGGTGATATTTACCAGTGTTTTGTTTATTTAAAACCAAGTCTTAGAACAATCAATCAAGGAATATTGAATTAGGTTGAAAAATGGAATCATCCCAATGTCATTTTGTTTAATTAGAGATTATCAAGAAATCACCTATCATTTAGTTTTTGTTCATTGTTTTAACCATCAATGTCAAATAAGATGAGGTGATTATTTTATTTCATATTTATTCCTTTTTTAGGTTATTCATTCATGATTCGAATGATAGAAAGAATATTGTTAATATCATTTACTATATCATGGTCAAATTGCATGCTATTGTGGGATGATAGGTATACTATCGATCTCCATTAAGTTCTTGTAATAAATTCATTTATCATTATATCGACTGTGATTGTGCATTAAAAAGAGGCACCATTAAAATATAGTAAGTTCATTACTCGAAACCACTGGTTATCAACTAGCCATCGTTTGTGCATATACATATACATATACATATACATATGTGCATGTATGTATGTATGTATATACACATCATTGCTACAAGAGATAGTTTTATTAAAATTAATAGGGGATTAAGATCATCCCTTGGCCTACTATGCCTTTAGCATAGGCCACGACTCTAACAACATGTTGCATTTAAAGGTTAACTTAACATTTTTTAAGCCAAAACATTATTGATCATTCCACATCATTATTTCATTTGGAATGATAGGAATGATTGAAGGGAAAGATAAGGCTTGGAATGATAATAAATGTTCATCCTTGTAAGACAATATAACATAATCTTTAGCAATGATTATATGTACTCTAACGATGGCTATGTTCAATCATCTCTAAAATAGAACAATAAAATTGCTTAAAAGTGGTTATGGATACACATATATGAACAATGACATCATTCATCAAAGAAAGAATGACATTAATCATTCAATGAAATTTTATAGAATGATAGTAATTGTTCTTCAACAAATATTATATCTGAATGAAAATAATCATTCATCTGGTTATCATTTTCAAGGGAAATGATCACCATTTTTGGTGATCATGGGTATTATTGATACTTTGTCATAGGGACAAAGAACTGTCTATATGTGGCTCTTGGGCCGAACATGCATCATGGCTTGATGATGTTTTAGAGACACCTTCCCCAAATGGGGGTTTGATAAACACACTAGTTCCTCACGATAGATAAGAATCATTTAGGATGGAATTGAATCGGTAATGACCACCCACATAGTGGTGACATGAAAACAAGGCCGACTATGGTAAAAATAAGTTCGAATAGATCAAACTATTGCATGACCAAAAGATACATAGCATTGAAAAGTGTTTTTTCCCATTGTACTCAGCGATAATAGAAGCATTTGGGATTCAACTTACATGGAAAAAAAAGGTTCAAACATGTGGTTTTCCATCGATAGAAGTATATCAATTTCACAAATAAAAGAATAATGATTTCAATGCATTTGTTGCTCTATCATTAGGGTCAAATCGAGAGCATGTAAACTATGATTTTGTAGAGAAGGACACATCATAAAATACCAACATAAAATCACAAAGTTACCTCCTTCTTGCTGTGAGTATGCGAAGAAGTATGGTCAGTTCGAGTATGGAAACAACCTCTCTTGGAATCAGTTCACTCCTTCTTTAGTGAAATTTTCCCCAAAATATTCTCTCTACCTTTTTGTCAAGATCTCCCTCTTTTCTTCAAAATCCACCCCCTGACCAAGCATTATTCATTTTCTAAAATTGGAGAGTGGTTGTATTAACTCTCCCATGTCCTCCTCCTACAGAGCTACCCACCATTCCATATTTTTTGGTATAAAATATTTTGCTAGTTTGGGCGTTGGTTATGCTCAGGGTGTGTAGGGTATTATTATTGTTTTCCCAAAGTGGTTGATTTCACATAAAGCATTTAAATACATATTTTATACATATATATAAATATATATCTGTCATTCTTTCTTTTTGAATGCAATATCATCAAATAAACAAGATAGAAAAATAATCTAACAAATTGTTTCCCACAAGCTTATTGTTTATCCATTAGTGCATTTCACTTGAATGATGATTTCTACCATATTGAAATTTCAATACAAAAGTCATGATTTTTAGTGGTGTGTGCATATTCTAGATTCTAATCTTGCTTATCATTCATCATTCAACTAAATAATCCTACCTCAATCATGTTCTTGGTCTTCATCCTATTCTTGCATTCACACACTTGGACTTGCAGAGTTTCATCAATAACCAATAACCAATGCTTGAAATGAAAAGATTCCATTTCACATCATAATGTCCATCTTTCCTAATCAATCACATGAGTATAAATATATTTCAAATGACATTGAAATCTCAAATTTATCACAAGTCAACTGATAAATTTCACATTCCATAAATATTTAAATAACTTAACATTTATTAAATGCAATAATTTTTTTGAGATAAGACATCCTTCCCCACTAGGAAGAGACATCATCTTGATGTATTATCAGATAACATTAAATTATGTATGTCTATTTCAACATTCAACCATATTGCTATTCAAGCTAAAATATCATAACATGCAAGTTAAAAAATGCTAGAGCAATAGTATTTCAATGAACATTTAAAGTCTATCTAGAAATCAAATGAGGAAAGGAGCATTCTATTTTTCCTGCATCCTCCCATGTAGCACTGTCCTTAGAATATTGGTCCCATTGAACCTTATATTGGAAATGTAACTGAGGGTTTGTTTTAGGATTAGATTCAATGTTAGAAAATCAATGAAGACAATAAACCCAAAGCAACTACAAAATACAATGGAAGTAAACAAAATAACGATTATACCAGAAAATCGCCGAAACCTCCATGATTCACTTTTGTAACACCTTCTAACTTGCTGGTTGACATGTTGCCCTCAGATTCATCATGTGAGCAGTCTAAAAGAAAAGTCTAAGTCCTACACCAAGCTTTGAAGGATTTGATCAATGCCTAATGCTTATGACAATATGAGTGAAATGCCTATGCCTAAATATGCCAAGACTAAATGAAGTAAGATGACAAATGCTGCAAGGTCTAATGTGTAATATCTAATGCCTCCAATGTCTAAAATCCAATGCCCTGCCTCTTGTAAAAATGAGAGGAAAATGGTATTTTATAGAAAATCCCATTTTGAATGGACGGATGAGATTGAATGTCAATAAGATGTCTTAATCAATGGCCAAAATTGAAAGTTGTAGTATGGACTAGGTTTAGGTCAAAATTAGGGCAATGACAAGAAAGAAGGGTTGAGATTGAATTATGAGATAATTCAATCAAGGGATAAAATTGAATGAGATGTCAAAAGATAAGATTTGATGTGGAAGATGAGATTGGCATAGACAAAGAGGTGATAGGAGAAATTAAATACTAAAAATTATTTAATTTAGGTGGCCAATGAATAATTAAATAATAAATATATTATTTAATTATAGAGGAATGTGACAAAAGGAATCATTTTGAATTAAATAATGATTTAATTCAAAATTCAAGAGAGTGGACCAAATTAAATAAATAAAATTTATTTAATTTAATGAGAGAAGAGGCTTAATGAATAATTAAATAATTAAAATAATTATTTTATTATAGTGGAAAGTGGACAAAAATTAAATAAATAAGAATTTACTTAATTTTAGAAAGAAGACTTAATTAGTGACGTAATTAAATAAATAAAATTTATTGAATTCATCAGGGAGGAATAAAGATAGAAAATGAATTAATTAAATAATTAAAATTATTTAATTAATAGAAGAATTATGATTTTAGAAAATAATTAAATAATTAAAAATTATTTAATTATGAAGAATGAAAGGGGAAATGATGGAGAATTTAGAGATCGCAAGCCTAGGGCAATTTTTAGTGTCTACATTTTGCCCCTCTTTGTCATAATGTAGCATGTCGCATGTGAAAAAGAAAATAAGTCAAAAATATGCCCCAGTGCAAAATAAGATGAGAAAGAATGACGAGGAGGGTTACAGTATGCCCCCTCGAGAGGAAAGATGGGTTCCAAGAACATGGGTGTGCTCTCGAAATGGACGGGAAGACTAGAATATGAAGAGACAAAGGAATGTTAGTGCAAAAGATATGGATTATGAAGATGAAGACTAGATGAAAGAATCCTTCAAAACTTGCAGTAGGACTTTGATATTTATTGCTCTTAATCATCATTGGGCGGTAAAAATGACACGAATGGACAAAAAACACCATGATATGACATAGAACAAGGTGTGCAAGGTCATCCACTTGAAAAAAAGATAGTCATAGACAAGGAATGTCCTAACTCATACTAAGGGTCATGTTGCCCCAGTCTTTTTGTCGAGACAATCCACAGACAGTAGTCAAAGAAAATAAAATAGGCCAGGAGACGTCATCGCACCTCTAAATCCTTCATGGGACATCCTTGAGGTAGCTAGTAATATGACCACAAAGAAAATACAGTAAAAAGATACGACAAAAAATAGATAAAATAGTCAAAATATAAGACCAGATAGACCAGAAAGATTAACAACCTTTTAATTTTGTTTTCCAATGTTTGCCAAAGATTGATTTCTTGTCGGTTTGACAGTTTTGATAGTTTAAGATTTTTTCCAATTTGATGGTGTTGACAGTTTGATGGGGCCTATTGTCAGGAAGGACACATCCTGAAAAAGGCAAAGGACATTTTGACAAGGTCCAACTCCAAGAAGGACACATCTTGAAGAGGACCAAAGAGTGACAAGATGTACATTGTTTTGACTAATATGTTTTGGCAAGTTGACTAATGTTGACTGTATGATTGATTGGATTGTGTTGTCTATTTTGACCCATTTTGACGTTGACGTTTCAAATGACTATCTTGTGTCTAATTTTAACTATGTTTGACTTATTTGACCGCTGTGATGATTGTGAAAAATGTCATGATTTTATTTGGACCAACCTAAAAGGGCTGACCTAATGTCTCGGGGACTCGAAGATGAGCCTTGCCTACATAGCAAATGTGCAGAGACAACATAGTTCGACAATGACATGGACTGACTGACATGACTGACTTTGACTCCATTTTTAGGATTTTGACATTGATTTGGATGTTTTTGTGTTTTTCTTCAGGACGTTTTATGATTTTTAGTTCTTTCTTTAGGACATTTTATGATGTTTTTGTCTTTTTCGGGACTTTTTACTATGTTTTTGTCTTTTTAGGGCTTTTTATAATTTTTTTGGATTTTGACGTTTAAGAGGATCGTGACAAATGAATATGACTGATGCCTACACATGAGAATCCAAGGACAAATATGATTGTGCCCCTAGTCAAGCTGAATACCAATTGACAGATGATGACAACGTTGTTTGACGTGGGAAGGACGCATCCCGAAACAACATGAGGACAATGCCGATAATGTGATGAAAGTATGGAGGTCTACAACTAGGCCAGGAACGTAGTCAAGTAATATTTTGGATAATGTGATTGTATGGATTAGACTTGTTGCATTTGGAATGACTTGGTTAGGACTAGATGGGATGATGATTATCCTTAGACTGTTTGACAAGGGAGATCCAAGATAGGTGACAGGCATGAAAGGATAGGGGGTGGCCTTGGTAAAAGATGGGAGACATGAGACTAATGGAATTTTCATATGATTTTCAAGGACTGTCATATAAGGACAATAAGGTTATGAAAGTAATGACATGACATTTCACGGATAATGTATGACCAAAGGATAGGCATGTCAAAAGTTTTCCCAAAGCATGATTTATGTGTGCCTGTTTTATGTCAAGACCAAGGTAGGTGGGAAAATGCATGGAAATGATAGGACTTAGATGGACATCAATGTCATGAGGAAGGCATGGGAAAATGAGACGACTTGCCTCCAAGTGTAAAAGTCGACATAGATGATTTATTTTACACATGACGCCTGTTTGTCATGTTTTTATCATGGTACTTATCTAGGGTGCCTGTTTGCCAAGTTTTCACCATTGGATGATAATTTTCTCTTTACTATTTTCTTGACTTTTTGATTTTTTGATTTATTTTTGGTGTCACCATGACGCCTTTTTTCCAGGTTTTCATCAGGGTGACGATGTTTTACATTTTTCAATTTTTTTTGTATTTCTAATTTGGTGGATAGCCTGGATGCTTTAGATGACCACTGATTGTTCTAAATCCATTGATGGTGCTGATGTAGAGACTGATGCCATGATATGCCAATAATGTCTTGTCTGAAGTAGTTGTCTTGTCAGGATCATACCGCTTGTATACAACTGATCGATGTCATTGTGATCCTTTCTGATACTAGAGTTGGCCTTATTAGAATACACACATCACAATAGAGTGCCATGAGAGTCCTTATGGTAAAGAGTTGCTTCCATGATGTGTCAGATTTGTGACGTGAGATTTTTGGACTTTAGGTGAGATGTAGGATTATGACGAATGATGGTAGATGTGGAAAAGTTGTTTGGACATTTAGATGAATCACTTTTTATTTTCCAAACTTGGTATGGTGGACGACTGATTTTGGAAGGATGGCATTTGGAACCAACACCTTTAGATGCCTTGCTTGATGACCATTTTGAAGGAGGTGGACATGTGTTATATGTGGGAGTCCTCTTATATTGTGGCTCCACATTGTGATTGACTTTTTCTTTTGATATATCTTCTTTGCTTGATCCACTTGTCTTTGGGATCCATTTTAATTTCGTTTGTCCACTTGTCTTTTTGTTTGATTCAATGGCCTTTGACATTTGATTTTGATCTTTTGATTTGTATGACTTTTGTTTTTGTTGGTTCCAAAGGGAAGGCTTATTTATGATGGAATGACGGTTTATGGTGTGGGTGGAGGGGGTGTTGGCAACAGTCTTATGACAAGGATTTCTCATGGACTCCATTTTGATGTTTGTATCTGACAAAGTTGCCCCCAGTATCAAGGAGGTACCACCAACATTGTTTGATTTATTAACTGAGGAATAGCCAAGACCTTGATGTCTGTAATTTGCCTGAAGCTCTATTGGTTCTAGAATTCCTTGCTCGTGTATGCCTAGTCCTTGGCCTTGATATTGCATGCTTTGATAGATTCTATTTGTGATGGGGTATTTGTTGTTTTGAAAGCAAGATGCTAACCCATGATGATGTATGTGGACATTGTTACTTGTAATATTTTCGTCTACGAGAAAGCCTGCTCTGAAAAAGATAGATGACCCTAGTTGATAAAGTGTCTTAGCTTCATTGTCATGTTGGACATATTCCTGACTGATATCTTTGGTCTGATCATGTGACATGTCAGGTTTAGATGATTCTATTGGTGCTTCCAAGGAAATGTCGAAGCCATCATTATGTTTCGTGTCATAGAGTCCAATGATTTTATCTATAACTTGATCATATGCAAGCATGTCCTTAGTGGAAAATTCTTGTTCTAGAGGAATATCGTCTATGTGTCCCATGGAGGCAAGTGTCTCATCGTGGGAAGTGTCAATAGTTGAGGCCTTTATAGGGTTGACAAGTTTCTCATCGTGGGAAGTGTCAATAGTCGAGGCATTTATAAGGTTGGGTCAAAGTGTTTGATCATGAATGGCATAAAGGTCAAGGAGTGGATCATCTTAGACTTCTTGGTCAATGGTAGGGTCTTGGTCCAAGATGGGGTTGTCATGGATTTGGACTTCTTGGTCAATGGTAGGGTCTTGATCAAAGATGGGGTTGTCATGGATGATACAGTTGGAAATAGAGTCATTGTCAAGGAGAAGTGTGTTTTGGATGTCATGATTCTCTTGAAGGACTTCATGGATGGACTAAAAGATAGGGTCATGGGATGAACTACCTTGTTCTTGACATGAGGGTGACATTATAAGGTCATGCTTTGGGCTTTCATTTTGACATGTATCCTCAAGTTTATTAAATGGGATTTGACTTTGAGTAATGACAGAATTTTCATGACTAGATGTGGCTTGTGAGGGGGTGATTTGAAAAGGATTAGGAGAAGACGTGGGGACTTGGATGAGACTAGTATGTGAAGGGATAGGATAGGACATGGGGACTTGGATTGGACTAGCACGTGAGGGACAAGGATAGGACATGGAGTCTTGGACTGGATATGTCATGGAGTCTTGGACTAGATTAATTGTTGAAGGACAAGGTTATGACATGGAGACTTCAACTAGATTGGTGTAAGGTTGATTGAAATAGGACATGGAGACTTGAACCGGATCGGTATGGTATGATGTGGGGACTTGACATGAGTTGGTAGATGGTTCATAAGGGATGTAGAATTGGATGGGATTAATAGGTGAAGGACTAGCATATGACGTGGAGACTTGGTATGAACTAGTGGATAGTTGGTTTCCCTTGTCAAAGTTAGGATAAGGGTGATAACAGGACATGTGTTGTGAATTAATGGTAGGATTTGTGTTAAGTGACTATTGATGGTGAGGGTAGACAGATGGAGGTGGCAAAGTATTTATGTCAAAGCCTTGTGGTAACTTAGCCCCTTGGTCCAAAAGCATGGCTAGATACCTTTGAGGGTAGCGTAAGACTAGGTTTTCTACAAAGGAGACTATATTAGGATTTTGTGATGCAGCTTCTAAGTCTTCTCCATATACTCGTCCATTTTGGTCTCTTTGTATGAATGGTTCATAATATTTTTGTGATGAAGATGTCATGTTCATGTTGTGAAATGGGTCGAAAAAAGTCCAATGTTGGTTTGTGTCATAAGTGTTATTATCGATGTTGGGATTGAAATCTTGTCCAAAGTTTTCCATTTGTCCTCTTTGTCTCTGAAGCCTAGTCTCAACAATAAAAAGGGATTGCTCAGATAAGGATGACAGGAATGACAACTAAATGTGAGGATGATGACAATCTATGTTTTTTGGATTTTCGATAAGGATGAAAATGCAAGACTCTGTTCCCTCAAATGTTGACTAGGATGACTAGGTGATGATAACGTTTGTCTAAGGAAATGATTGATGCAAGGTGATAAACTTGTCAAGAAAGGTTACCAAATGCCAAGGTGACAATGAAGATGTTGACTAAGGAAAATTACCAATGCCAAGTCTAGATTCCAAATGAGGACTATGATGGACAATGCAAAGTTTAAGTTCAAAATGAGGACTGGGATTGTGTTTCGATGTTTTGTTGAAAAGTCTTGAGTTGTCTAAGGTTGATTGTTTGTGTCCAGATTTGTGAATGTTGTGCATATTGTTTGAAAATCTAGAAAGCACTTGATAAGCACAATGTTTTGAATGTAAGCAAGCACACATAAGACAAGTACAATCCTAGGTTAGGCTAGGACAATATTCGCTAGATTCCATGTGGGTTTCCCCAACCGCATATCTATAGCGTGTGAATTCAAAAGCTTGGCTGCACGGGCTCCCCCTTACAGTGCAAGCTTCCAACCCCCATGAAACTCCCATGGCAGATTGATCACCTCTACTACATACTGCGAAAGTGTGGATGCCTTCACATCGACCGGTGCTGCGCTAGCAAATAGAATATTTTTGGCTTACTACACAAAGGTGTTTAATTCGGGACCCCCGTTCGAGTGGCCATACATGGGGCAAGAGATTAATCACCAATTAGGTGGCACTCCATACTAAAGAGGTTAAGCTCAACAGGGTTTAAGGGAGTACTACTTTGTCCGTATGACACATCCACACTCATAATCTTAGGTTTTCCCTTAAGATTCACATTTATATACCGGTCAGGGGTAGCTTGGCTTTAGCTCCATTTCCGGTTTGATTCGCATTGGGGTGATGAAATCCCTAGGTAGGCCCAATTTCTAGAGTTAGTAACCATTTCTCTTGCACCCAAGATCGTCCGAAAGTGCAAGGGGAGAGGATACTCCGATATACTAAGTCGTGGGGTTAAAAACAGATAAAAATAGATAAAAACGGGTCTAGTTTTCTGATCACCGAGTTTTCACAAGGTGAGAGCATACTCACCTACCATTTTGAAAACATAATCAGACACTTGCAAACAAAATTCATTTTAGAGCACCAAAGGAAATGTTCCTAAATTAAAAAATGCAAACAAATGGTTTGAGAGATAAATCTTCGACAAACGTAGCTGCAAAACCACATGTCAGTAGTTTGAATATATGTCTTTGACTATCGATCTGCAAAAATAGTTAGATGCGTCATTTTTTTCCACTTGATCCAATGTGTTCTTTGAAGTGTTTATTTTCTGCACATGCACAAAACCAACAACAAACCCTAACAAGATAATTGATCACTACTATTAGAGGGTTAACTAGTCAAGACAAATCTGATTTTTAGAAATTTTTTTGATAGTAAAATGAAAAATACAAAGAATAAATCATGTCTAAAATATCAAGAGGTTTCTAAAAATGTAAATAAATCAGAAAATTTTTCTGTTTTGCACCTGAAATTAATTTTTTATGAAAAATAATAAATTTTTTATAAAAAATACAAAACAGCTCCAAAAATTCTGATTTTTGGATTGGAGTCATTTGATATCATCCCAAATCTGTAAAAAAAAAATTTGTGATCAGATCTACAACCGTGGGTGAGATATCAGCAAATAATTTTGAAACCCTAATTTTAAAAGATCTGCTATTTGACTAATAATTTCGCATCCAAATTTAAAAGATAAAGAACAAAACCTTGTTAAAATTTAGAGATATTTCCAGAAATGTAAACATATATGAAAAATTTGATAATTTTCTCTCGAAATTAATTTTTCATGAAAAACAAATTTTTTTTAATAAAAAAATAAAAACTTATCCAAAAAAATATGATTTTTGGAATGAAAGTGCGTGATGTTGTCCCTAATCTGTAGAAAAAATTATGTGAGAAAATACGTATCCATTTGAAAGTTATGGTAGAATCTTTGGAAACTAGGGCTTTATCCACAATGATGTCAAACCTGCAACAAAAAGCAAACAAAACCTGCAACAAAAAGAAACTAACTCCAAGATTTCTCAAAATGTGTTAAAATATGTCGAGTTCACCAATGTAACTGAGGGTTTTTTTTAGGATTAAATTCAATGTTAGCAAATCAATGAAGACAATAAACCCAAAGCAATTACAAAATACAATGAAAGTAAACAAAATAATGATTATACCAGAAAACCGCTGAGACCTCCATGATTCACTTTTGTAACACCTTCTAACTTGCTGGTTGACATGTTGCCCTCAGATTCATCATGCGAGGAATCTGAAATAAAAGTCTAAGTCCTACACCAAGCTTTGAAGGATTTGATCAATGCCTAATGCCTATGACAATATGAGTGAAATGCCTATGCCTAAATATGCCAAGACTAAATGAAGTAAGATGACAAATGTTGCAAGGTCTAATGTGTAATATCTAATGCCTCCAATGTTTAAAATCCAATGCCCTACCTCTTGTAAAAATGAGAGGAAAATGGCATTTTATAGAAAATGCCATTTTGAATGGACGGATGAGATTGTTCATGTCAATAAGATGTCTTAATCAATGGACAAAACTGAAAGTTGTAGTATGGACTAGGGTTAGGTCAAAATTAGGGCAATGACAAGAAATGAAGGGTTGAGATTGAATTATGAGATAATTCAATCAAGGGATAAAATTGAATGAGATGTCAAAAGATAAAATTTGATGTGGAAGATAAGATTGGCACAGACAAAGATGTGATAGGAGAAATTAAATACTAAAAATTATTTAATTTAGGTGGCCAATGAATAATTAAATAATAAAGATATTATTTAATTATAGAGGAATGTGACAAAATGAATCATTTTGAATTAAATAATGATTTAATTCAAAATTCAAGAGAGTGGACCAAATTAAATAAATAAAATTTATTTAATTTAATGAGAGAAGAGGCTAATGAATAATTAAATAATTAAAATAATTATTTTATTATAGTGTAAAGTGGACAAAAATTAAATAAATAAGAATTTACTTAATTTTAGAAAGAAGACTTAATTAGTGACGTAATTAAATAAATAAAATTTATTTAATTAATCAGGGAGGAATAAAGATAGAAAATGAATTAATTAAATAATTAAAATTATTAATTAATAGAAGAATTATGATTTTAGAAAATAATTAAATAATTAAAAATTATTTAATTATGAAGAATGAAAGGGGAAATGATGGAGAATTTAGAGATTGCAAGCCTAGGGCAATTTTTAGTGTCTACAGGAAAATGTCTCTATTTTGTAGCTTGATGTTGCGTCTATCCAAAATTCTAATGGGCTCCACCAACACCACTCTTGGATCCTGCACATGTAAGGAATTCTAGTCAAGTATATGAGATGCATTTGGATGATATGGCTTAAGCAAAGAAACATGAAATATATTATGGAGTTGAGCTAGAGGAGGTGGTAGAGCAAGTCAGTATGCAATCGGGTTAATCATTTCTAGCATATCAAAGGGTCCCACATATCTAGGGGCCAACTTGGAAGATTTTTCAAAGGTAATGGAGCTCTTGTGTGGCTTAACTCCCAAAAAGACTTTGTCTCCCTTTAAGAAATTTATGAAGGTTCTATTATTGTTGACATAGCTTTTTTGTCTGTCTACCACCTCCTTTAGTCTATATTTTATGAGTTTCATCTGCTCTTCCATTTCTTTTAGAATTTCAGGACCTACTATGATCCTATCTTCCAACCTGTCCCAACTGATGGGTGTATGAAACTTTCACCCATAAAGAGCCTCAAAAGGTGCCATACCTAAAGACACATGGAAAGAGTTATTGTATGAAAATTCTACTAAGGGTAGATACTCTTCCCACTTATACTATTGGTCCATGCAATACATTATAGGAGATCCTCTACTACCTAATTGACTCTTTCAGTTTGAACATCGGTGAAAGGATGATATGTCGAACTAAAATTCAACTTAGTTCCCAAAGGTGCATTCAAAGTTATCCAAAATTTGGATGTAATCTGAGTATCCCTATCAGATATGATAGTCTCTAGCACTCCATGCAAATGAAAGATATTTTGGAAAAATTTCTTGGCCAAGGTCAACGATCCATTCTTAAGGTTCCTTGGAATAAAATGTGCCACTTTTGTTAACTTATCGACTACTACCAAGATGACATCATGCTTGTTCTTGCTCAATAGCAACCCCTGGATAAATTCCATACTAATCACTTGCCACTTGTACTCAGGTATGTCGCAAGGATAGAGAATCCCTACTAGATGCGCATGTTTAGCCTTGACTCACCAACATTCCAAGCATCTAGATTCATACTCAACTACATCCTTCCTGAGCTTAGGCTAGAAATACAAAGATTTCAACTCTATGATCATCTTGATGACTATGGGGTGTCCTGAGTATGGTGCATTGTGGATTTCCTCCAAGACCAACTTTCTAAGTCCTACAGAATCTAGAATTTACATTCTCCTTTGGTATCTTAGGATTCCATTTGATTCAAATTCATACCCATCAAATCAATGGTTTGAAGGGTTATCCTGTAGAGGTTTCTTTACCCTTTTGTAGTGATCATCCCCTTGCAAGTGTTGCATCAATTGCTACCTTAGATTTGATTGAGTCAAGGTCATAGCTTCTAGATGTATCCTTCTACTAAGAGCATTTGCTACTCTATTCTCTTTTCCTTTAATTTATTCAATTCCAAAGTCATACTCACTAAGGAATTCTAGCCACCTTCTTTGACGTGCATTGAGGTTTGGTTGGGTAAAGATATATCTCAATCCCAGATGATTTGTTTTGAGATGAAATGGCTTCCCAAATAGGTAATGCCTCCACATCTGCAAGGCATGCACTATTGTAGCCAATTCCAAGTCATGTGGTGCATAGTTCATTTCATGTTGCTTTAGCTTCCTTGACTCGTACGCCACCAATTTCCCATCTTGCATTAGTATAGCTCCTACGCCATCTCTCAAAGCATCCGTGATCACTATAAATTGACCATTGGGTTTAGGTATAGTCAAAATTGGGGCTATCATGAGCTTCTCCTTTAGGAGTTGAAATGATTTCTCACACTTTTTCCTTTTCCTCTGAAGAGATGTGATTGGGGCTGCAATTTGAGAGAAACCTTGTACGTATTTTCTATAATACCCTGCAAGTTCCATGAAGCTTTGGAATTTTGTCACATTATGAGGAGATGGTCATTCTACTATTACCTTTATCTTTTTGGGATCCACAGAGACTCCTACTAATATGATGTGACCAAGGTAATGCACTGTGTCCTAATAAAATGAGCACTTGGATAGCTTTCCAAAAAATATTCTTCTCTTTGAGATGCTGTAAGACTATCCTCAAATGATTGTCGTGCTCCTTGATGGACTTGGAATAAATCAAGATGTCATCAATGAAGATTAAAACAAAATCATCCAGAAAATCTCCGAATACATTATTCATAAGATTCATAAAAAATGTTGGTGCATTGGTGAACCCCAAAGGTACCACTAAGAAATTGTAGTGTCTATACCAAGTTTGGAAAGAAGTATTAGGGATGTCCTCTTATTTTATTCTCAATTGATGATAAATAGATCTAAGATCTATTTTAGAGAACATTGTTGCTCCCTTCATGTGATCAAATAGCTCATCTATCCTTAGAAGAGGGTATCTATTCTTTATGGTTGCCTTGTTCAACATCTGGTAGTCAATACACAAATGCAAGGTTTCATCCTTTTATTAACACAGATAACTGGCACACACAAGGAGACACACTAGATCGAATAAGCCCCTTGCTCAATAGTTCTTGCAATTGGGCCTTCAATTAAAATAAATCGGTGGTAGTAATCCTATATAGGGCTTTAGATTGAGGTTTGGATCTTGGTACCAGATCAATAGAGAAATCAAAATTCTCGCTTGGGAGGCAGTTCCATGAGTTCTTTAGGGAATACATCTCAGAACTCCTTAAGAATAGAGTATTCATCCAAATAAGGCTTCATATTTTCAACTTTATTCACATGTGCCACATAGAGGGTACACCCCTTCCTTTGAGCCCTCTTGAGTTGTATAGCTAAGATCTTCCTAAGATTTAGTTTCCTCTAGATTCCATGAATCTCAACTGGGTTTCCATAGTCATATAGACAACTAACTATCTTATCCTCATAGTTTACAATGGAATTGTGCTCTATCAACCAGTTAATCCCCAAGATTAAATCATAGGAACCTAAGGGTGCCACATAAAGGCTAAATTGAGTCTGGAAATTGGGAAGTTCTAACTTGCTACAATAAAGATATGAATCCATCCTCTACTCTGCTCGATTTCCATACTGGACCATCTAAGAATTTTCCATGTGTCTTGGTCTAACAGATAGCTTAAAAATAATTCTTGGATCAAAATTTTTTTTAGTGGATCTAGTATCATTTAAAACAGAAATAGGTTTGTCATATAGCTTACTCGACAGCTGGGTTGGTGAGGCTTGATATTCAACTTTCCTATCATCCACTGCTGCATGGATCTGATGCTGGTTTCCTTCCTTTCATGTCTTTGAATGCTATGGGAAATTGAAGGCATAAAAATCACCTCCACAGTTATAGCAACCATCACGAGGCCCTTTCTGACCTCCCGACCTGTCTTCCTTGGAGCTCTTTTGCTTATTATCAAAATTTCCTTTGCTTTTGTTGGCCTTCTTATTATTTCCACCACTGCTTCCCTCCACTTTCTCCTATGAATCACTTCCCCTCTTTAGATTCTTGATCTGGTAGGGTTTGTCTCCTTTTTGAAACTTATTGCTTCTGAATTGAGACTTAGAATATGAATTCTTTCAAAAATTGGACAACTCTTGTAGCTTCTGTTCTTGCTTGGTGGCCTTCTCTAAGACTTCCTCCTTGGTAAGTGGGTTATGTAAGCCTACCTCTACTCTAATCTAAGTAATTAACCCAAGTATAATCTTCCTAATTCAACAAATGAGTGAATTTTTCCCAATACTAAGTTGCTAACATGCTCCCCTAAGCTAAGTTTTGGAACTTTGTCATTTTCTTATCAAAGAAGTGCCGAGGGAGCCACCTTTTTCAAAAATGTTGGAGAAACTGTTCCTAGGTGATCTCTCTAGGTTGTAGTTTCTATTTTACCATTTTTTTGTCCCACTAGGTAGCTACCTCACCAGAGAGCTGATAGGTTGCCCATACAACCTTAGTTTCATTTGATAAATTTCAAAGCCCAAAGTACTTCTCCATTTTGATGATCCATGATTCCGCTTCGTCTCTGATGATTTTATCATCAAAATTTGGTAGAACCACCATTTTCAGGTCCTTGTCAAGCTCTCCTTTGATTCTAGCTCAGTTATTGACATCAGGATCTCTATTCCCTTGTGGGTGCTCTTCATTCCTCTAATTCTTTCCATCTCACATGGTCTTAGAATTCCCCTTCTAGATGATCCATTCTATTTTCTTGTCAGTTTAGGAGGTTGAGGATTCGATCTAGCCTTTCATTCTGAACTTCGTTTTGACCACCACTTGAACCTCCATTCCTAGTGTTCACCATGATGATTCACGAATGACCTACATCACAACTCACATTTAGCATAACTAACACAAGTTTTCTATATTTAATTATTCAAACACATAATTATAATTGTTATGACATGAAATCTTAAAAAGATGCTCATGTTCATTCAAATCAAAGATAAGTCATTTAAGCTCACAAGTTTGAACACAATAAAGAATTTCTTTATTTATAATAATATCGAATTACAAAGATGTTGATTATAAAATTTTCCCTCCTTACTAGGTGGGCTATTCTTTATCAATTAGAGGACACTCCTCTAGGTCCTTGTCAAAGTCTATTACAACCTTCTTAGAAGAGGTAGGATGTGCATGTAGACACTCCTTTTCCTCTTTAGTCAAAATGGGTGCATTGGGTTCACACCCCAAAGGCCAATCTCAAATTATAGAAGGTTTCTTAGTCTTTACAGTGTGCTTAGACTCTTCAATTTTCTTTCCCCTCTCTAACTTAAGTCAAGTGAGGGTGTGTGCCAAGGTCTCATCATTGAGAATCTTAGGTTGGACTTCAAGCGTTGGGTTGTCTTCAACAAATTTCTTTTTATTAGTCTTAACAGTCTTTCCCTTCTTTTTCCTAGACTTTGACCTTCCCATACTTGCATTCAATTCAGGTTCATTAAACTCAAAATTGAATTAAGGTCAACTAACTCTAGTTTATAACTACTGTGGGCTCATAGGCCTAGAGCTCAACCCTAAGCTCTGATACCAAATGTAATGTCTCATACATAAATAACACTCAAAAATAAAATATGACATTATGAATAATAATTAAAGACATAGTCAATTAGCTATTTTCCATCATAATACAATATGTCCAAAGTAAATAATAATTTTTATTCATTTCCAAATGTCAATTTTACAAGTTACATAGTTTTACATAGGACATCTTGCCACTTAGTCAACTCAAGTTACATCATATAGTACAAAGTACAATAATCAAAATGGAATTCCATGCGATTCCTCTTCAATGCTCATCACATCTAGTGGACAAGAACATGGTTCAGGTGCTTTTCCACCCAACCATGAAGCTATGCTTCCCTAGAATTCTTCCTAACTCGGAGAATACCTAACCTTGCATGGAATACTTAGCAAGAGATATTGTATGCAAAGTGGAATCTCCTGCATGTCTAACATCTACATGCATTTCTATCTACATTTAGAACATGCGAGATCTATGATAGGAAATGGTAGAGAGATACATCATAATAATTAGACCATTCAACATAATGGACTAAAAACACTTGGCCAAGCATATGGTGTATACAGCTAAAATAATAGATTATGGACAAGAAAAACCTATCTCTCTGTTAATCCATTTTCAACACTCGTCCCAAAAGATAACCTCCCACATACATAAGATAATGCACATTTTATCCAAGTTTCACAATTTGCAAACAATCAATCTAGTTTCCAATAGTTTAACTAGCCAATCGTTTCATGTTTATGAATCAAACTATCTACAACATTGTCTACGTATGATTCATTTGGCTATCTCTACTTAGCATGCATATGCAAGAAGTTAACTAGTTTTGAAATTTAAGCAATCAGATTTGTAAATGTAATACATGATTCATTTCCACAATTATGATAAAATTATCACAGTACATGAATCAGTTTTCTACAGATTTCTATTATTTCCTTTATTCCTTCTTACTTGGAATAAAATTCTACTTTTCAGATAAAGAAGATAAAACAATTTTAAATAAGGTATATTGCATGTATGTGTAATGCATAAATGAAAGATTTATGCATGAACACATATATGACCTTCTGTAACAAAATGTGTATGCGTATAGATTCTTTGAAAAAGAAAGATCCAGTATACATACAAATTTCCTTATTCAAAAGATGTCAAATTTCATCAAATGCACAATTAGATTCCACTAAATACAAAGGTCAAGTAATCACTACAAATATACAATTTAACTAGAAGGTCACATAGTCGTTTTACATGGTAACATAATGTATTCAACTTCATAGTTAATCTGTGTCCAAATATTCATTACTGTCTTACTATTCTGGAAAGAAAATTACATGTTATTCTATTCCATGCTGATCTTTACCAACATTCTGTTTGTTTAAAACCAAGTCTTAGAACAATTAGTCAAGGAATATAGAGTTAGGTTGAAAACTGGAATCATCCCATCATCATTTTGTTTAACAAATATTATCAAAAAATCACCTATCATTCAGTTTCTATTCATTATTTTAACCATTAATGTCAAATAAGACAAGGCGATTACTATCTTTTAGATTTATTCCCTTTTCAAGTTATTCATTCATGATTTGAATGATAGGAAGAATATTGTTAATATCATTTATCATATCATGGTCGAATTTCATGCCTATCATCGATCTCCATTAAGTGCTTGTAAAAAATTCATATATCTTTGATATCAATTATGGTTGTGAATTAAACATAGGCACCATTAAAACAAAGTATGTTCATTACTCAAAACCATTGGTTATTAGCTAGCCATCATTTGTGCATATACATGCATACATACATATATTTATATATATGTATATGCACATCATTGCTGCGAGTGATAGTTTTATTAAAAGTAACAATGGGATTAAGATCATCCCTCAGCTTGCTATGACTTAGCATAGGTTGTGACACAAACAACAGGTCGCATGTAAAGGTTAACTTAACACTTTTTAATCCAAAAAATTATCAATAATTCCACATCATTATATCATTTGGAATGATAGGAATCATTCAAGGGAAAACTAAGGCCTGAAACGATGATAAACATTCGGCCTGCTAAGACAGTATAGCATAATCTTTAGCAGCGAGTATATGTACTCGAATGATGGCTATGTTTGGCCATCTCGAAATAAAAACAATAGAATCACTTAAAAGCATTTATGGATACATATATATGAATGATGGCATCGTTCATCAAAGATAGAATGACATTAGTCATTCAATGAAATTTTATAGAACGATAGTAATCGTTCTTCAACAAACATTATATTTGAATGAAAATAATTGCTCATCGAGTTATCATTTTCAAGGGAAATGATCACCATTTTTATTAATCATGGGTATTGTTGATACTTTGTCATAGGGAAAGAGAATCGTCTCTGCGTGGCTATTGGGCCAAACATGCATCATGACTCAACACCGTTTCAAAGACACCTTCTCCAAAGGGGGGTTTGCTAAAAACATTGGTTCCTCACGATAGATAAGAATCATTGAAAGAGGATGGAATTGAATCGATAATGACCAGCCACAGAGTGGTGACATATAAACAAGGCCGGATATGGTAAAAACAAGTTCGACTAGATCGAACTATTGCATGACCATTATAAACATAGCATTGAAAGGTGGTTTTTCCCACCATACACAATGACAATAAGAAGCATTTGGGATTCGAATTACATGGAAAAACAAGGTTCAAACACACAATTTTCCATTGATATCTAAGTATATCAATTTCATAGACAAAATAATAATAATAATTCGAATGCATTCGTTGCTCTATCATTAGGATCAAATGAAGAGCATGCAAACTATGCTTTTGTAGAGAAGGAAACATCATAAAATACCAACATAAAATCATGAAGTTACCTCCTTCTTGCTGAGTATGTGAAGAGGTATGCTTAGTTTGAGTATGGAAACAACCTTCCTCCCTTAGTTCACTCCTTCCTTTGTGGCTTTTTCCCTAAAATATTCTCTTTGGCTTTTTGCCAAGATCTCTTTCTTTTCTTCAAAATCCGCTCCCTGACCAAGCATTCTTCATTTTCTAAAATTGGAGAGTGGTCGTATTAACTCTCCCACGTCCTCCTCCTACAGAGCCACCCACCCCTCCATGCTTTTTGGCATAAAATATTTTGCCAGTATGGGTGTCGGTTAAACTTAGGGTGTGTAGGGTATTATTATTGTTTTCCCTAAGTGGTTGATTTCACATAAAACATTTCATTAAACAAGGGAAGACTAATTTACCACTATGATATATAACACATACATATAAATATATATCCATCATTCTTTTCTTTTTGAATGCAATATCATCAAATAAACAAGATAGACAAATAATCTAACAAATTGTTTCCCACAAGCTTACTTTTTTATCCATTAGTACACTTCACATGAATTGTGATTTCTACCATATTGAAATTTCAATGCAAAAGTCATGATTTTCAGTGGTGTGTGCATGGTCCATATTCTAATCCTTCTTACCGTTTTTTATCCAGCTAAATATTCCTACCTCAACCATGTTCTCGGTCTTCATCTTGTTCCTGCATTCACACACTTGCACTTGCAGAGTTTCATTAGTAACAAATAACCAATGCTTGAAACAAAAAGATTCCATTTCACATCATAATGTTCATATTTCATAATCAATCGCATGAGTATAAATATATTTCAAATGACATTGAAGTATCAAATATATCACAATTCAACTGATAAATTTCATTTTCCATAAATATTTAAATAACTTAACATTTATTAAATGCAAGAGATTTTTTGAGTCATGACATGTAGCAACATCATTCACCACTCTACTTTGGCTTCTAGATCATCTAGTTTTCTTTTAATATTGAAATGAAACACAATAATGCTTCATCCTTCTCATCCTTCCTAGAAATTACATTTGCCACAACATTTTCCTTCCCTTTCTTATATAAAATATCAAAGTCATATCTCAACATCTTAGTGACCCATTTTTGTTGCTCTCTGGAAGATAATACTTGCTCCAAAAAATATTTTTGGCTATCATGATCTATAGTAACCTTGAAGTTTCAACCATTTAGATAAGGCCTCCATTATTTTATTGCACAGAGAATAACTAGCATTTCCTTCCCATAAATAGGTTTGAGTTGATTCTTACCATTTAATTGATGACTTTGAAAAGCAATGGGTTGACCCTACTTCATGAGAACTTATCCTATATCATTTTTTGAAGCATCACATTCCACAATAAAATCCTTGGTGAATTTTGGAGCTAAAAGAATTTGAGTTGTACACATAGCCTCCTTTAATCTCTCAAATGTTGCATTAGCAAACCCATTCCAATGAAAATAATCCTTCTTTAATAAAGTTGTGAGGGGTATTGTGATATGACAATAATTCTTCACAAATCTTCTATAGTATCTAGTCAATCCAAAGAAACCCCTCAATTTCTTAATGGTTTTAGGAATAGGCCATTCCATGATAGCCTTATTTTTGTTAGGATCCACCTTTACTCCTTCATGCAAAAACATGTGTCCCATGTAATCACCTTGTTGAGACCAAAAGTACACTTGGATGGCTTAGTATAAAGTTGATGATATTTAAGAATTTTTAATGCTTGATCTACATACTACACACATTTTTTTCCATGTCTTGCTATAAATCAATATATAATCACATAACACTCATACAAACTTCCTCAATAATTTCTTAAAAATGAAGTTCATCAAACTTTAAAATTTAGATGGTGCATTGGTAGGACCAAATGGCATCACCAAAAACTCATAGTGATGCTCATGAGTCCTAAATGTTGTCTTAGAAATATCTTCTTTCTTAATTTCAATTCGGTGATAACCTGATCTAAGATCTAATTTTGTATAATATAAATCTCTATTCAATTCATATAGAAAATCATCAATGATTGGAATATGAAACTTATCTTTGATGGTGCACATGTTGAGTACTCTATAGACATGATCCAAGTTTCATCCTTCTTAGGCACCATCACCACTAGCAAGGAGTAAGCAGTTTGTCTATGCTTGATAATTCTTGCCTCTAATATATCCTCAACAATCTTTTCAATCTCACTTTTTTGTATATATATGAGAACCTGTAAGGCTTGATTTTGGGTGGATGGATACTTGGAACTAGTTATATGGAATGAACATGATACCTCTTCGGATAAGTCCTTTAGGTATTGTAAGGAAAGCTATATGCGGAAACAACTCTCCTAATGCCAAAACCTCAGGGAAGAATGCAGGGATACCTTTTATATTTCAATTATAGTTTAATTAAGATGCACTTTGAAATAAATAGCAGAAACAGAGAATTAGACAAATACAGATGAACACCAGATTTACGTGGGAAAACCCTTACGGGAGAAAAACCCACCACACCAAGAGAAGTCACTTTGTATTACAGTAACAAATAATTACATACAGAGTTCTAACTTATCTTTCTGATGCTAGATTATAGCAGCTTTCATAATGATCAATCTTGTACAAGAACCTTCAAGTTACAAACTTTACAGAATAGAAATCACTCTGATACAATTCGAACTGTTCACACAATTGTTCTTCAAACCAACCGAACCCTAGAGCATCTGCAACTTCAAACTATATTCATGTCGTTCCCTGTCTATCGAGATTCCTCTCAGAACTGCCTCAATGGACTGTCTTCCAACGGTTCCCATTCAACTCCTTTGATTGGTCCACGAGACGCCACATAGGAAAGTCTCACTTAGTCAAAAAAATTCAAACTTTGTTGGCATATCAGTGAGACACTAACCATGTCTCCCCGATGCCAACACAGTCAGCATTTGATATCGCCAAGAGTTCTTACAGTTGACGAGAGTCATATCGCTATTCACAAGTCACAATGACTTTAGTTTTCCTTTCAGCAAGAGTATCGCTCTTCGGTGAGACCACATATCGATATCCTAAGTCACATCAAAGAGTCATTCTACCAGCAAAACATTTTTCTCTCGACAAGACCTCATACCAGGTTCTCAAGTCATATAGACAACATACTTCTTCATTGCTAAGGCATTCAACTATCGCCAAGAGGTTTCATCGAGCTATCTTATGTTATTCCAGAGTGCTCATCTATCGCCAAGACATACATCCTTCACTGAGACTTTACTTCGAGATCCTTATGTTACATCGAGCACCAAACGGTCGGCAAGACTTCTGTCCATCGCTAATAGTTCTTAGCGAACCCTTAGTGTTACCCTGATGCCTCCAAGTGTGTCCCCGTTGGCGAGACCTTCATCGGTCACTGGGACTTCTTCCTGAGTGTTCAAGTCACCCCGATGTCTCTAGGATAAAGCTGTCGGTGAGACATCCATATCGGTAACACTTCTTACCGAACACCCTAGACTCTCCCCGAAGACTTCAATAGAAAATGTTGTCGGTAAGACAATCATATCGATGAGAGCTCATAGCAAACAACCAGGACTCTCCCTGATGCCTAATTGAATGGCCTGTTGGCTAGAGATCTCCACGCGGTAAGAGGTCATAGCGAATGTTTCTTGTCACAACAATAGTTCATTCGGCAAGACACCAACCTTGTCTCAGCAACTTGGAACTGTTCAACAAGATTCAAGCTGCTAGTTGGCCATAAATTAAAGATGTCACTCTGACTTGGCTCCAATAGAGGTTACAACCTGTGATGATTTAGGCATATATTTCCAACAATCTCCCACCTGACGAAGATCACACAGGCACCTCTAGAGCATAACAAAACTTTACTGAAAATCATGGGCACTAAGGCCCATTGAACTGGCACACCACCTAAACTTGTCTGTGCTCACTGGCTTCGTCAATGCATATGCAACATTCTCCAGAGTATCAACTTTTTCCAAACTGACCTTTCCATCCTCCACCATATCTCGTACAAAGTGGTATTGTACATCTATATGTTTTGTCCTGGCATGGAAAGTAGGATTCTTTGCCAAAAAAATCGCACTCTGACTGTCACAAAAAATAGTTATTTTCCCTACATCAAAACCAATGTTAGAACACAAACGTTTTAACTAGACTGCTTCTTTACAAGCATGTGTAGCTGCCATGTATTCAACCTCTATAGTGGACAAAGTGACTACAGCCTGCCGCTTACTCATCCAACTCATTGCACCACCATTGAACATGAAAATATATCCACTGGTGGACCTCCTGCTGTCAATGTCCCCTACCTAGTCAAAATCCACATAGCCTCGAATACTGAGAGTCCTCTGTGATTCAACCAAGTTCCCATGGTAACATAAAGCAAAATATGAAGTGCCCTTCAAATATCTGAAAACTCTTTTCACAACATCCCAATGTGTCCTTCCAAGATTATCCATAAACCGACTAAGTACTCCCACTGCTTGGGCAATATCTGGCCTTGTACAAACCATTGCATACATAAGACTGCCAACCACACTAGATTAGGGTACACTGGTCATGTCCTCCATCTCAATAGGAGATTTTGGACAGTCTTCAACAGATAGCTTCGTTCCCTGCAAGACTGGAACAACTAGCTACTTGTAATCATTCATGCAAAATCTCTCTAGAACAGTCTTGATATACTTACTCTGACTGAGCCAAAGTTTTCTACTATTCCTTTCCCGGGTTATCTCCATCCCCAGAATATACCTTGTTGCACCAAGATCTTTCATTTCGAACTTAGCAGACAACTGAGACTTAAGATCAAAAATCATTAGCTTACTATTGCCTATGAACAACATATCATCAACATAGAGAGCAATAATAAGAACTTGATCACTTTCAGCTTTATAATAAACACAATGATCAGATTTTGATCTCACAAATCCCAAAGATAATACAAAAGTATCAAATTTCTAGTACCACATTCTAGGTGACTGTTTTAACCCATACAGAGACTTTTTCAACTTGCAAACCAGTTTCTCTTTACCTTTCTCAACAAAGTGCTCAGGCTGGGATAGATAGATTTCTTCTTCAAGATCACCATGAATAAATGTTGTCTTCACATCTATCTGTTCGACCTCTGAGTCATACACTGCTGCAAGTGACAAAAGAAATCTGATAGATGTCAGCTTAGCTACAGGAGAAAAAATTTCCCCATAATCAATTCCCTCTACCTAGGAATAACCCTTCGCAACCAATCTTTCCTTGTACTTTTCCACACTACCATCTAGACCAATATTCTTTTTAAATACCCATTTGCAGCCAACAACTTTTCTGCCTTTAGGCAAGGGCACCAAACTCCAAGTTTCATTCTTTTCTAATGATGCCATTTCTTCATTCATGGCTTCCAACCAAGAGTCTAAATCAGACATTTTAAATGCCTCCTTTACAGTCCTAGGCTCATCAGTGCTAGAAATCAAAGCATAGGCACAAGTAGAATCTATCAAAGATAACCCATACCTATCAGGTTTTTTTCTTTCACGGGTTGAACTCCTCACTTACTGAGGTTGAGGTTCTTCTTCTTCTTCCAAACTTTCAGAACTACTTGAGCTCTCCTCAGTTTCAGGTACATTTTGAATTTTCAATTCCTCTTTATTTGGTGTAGGAGGAATTCCAACTACATCCTTATTGTTTTCTGACTTTGTCTTTGACTGCAGATCCAAGGTAGAAGGCTTCAACTCACGAAAGATTACACTTCTATTGTATACAACCTTCTTTGTATCAGGATTCCAAAGCTTATATCCTTTTATGCCAGCACTATAGCCAATAAAGATACACTTGACAACCTTGTTCTCCAATTTAGATATATTCTCATACGACACATGAGCATATGTCTCACAGCCAAAAACACGAATATGTCTTAAAGAGGGCTTCTTACAAGACCACGCTTCCAAAGGTGTTTTCTCAACAAGAGTAGAATTTGGAGAACGATTAATCAAGTAACATGCAGTAGCAACAACCTCAGCCCATAATTTATCCTCCAAGCCAACACTACTCAGCATACTTCGTGCTCTCTCCATCACTATCCTATTGAACCTTTCTACAATTCCATTTTGCTATGGAGTATAAGGTGTAGTCTTATGCCTTTTAATCCCATGGTCTTTGCAATACCTCTCGAAATCATCAAAAAAAAATTCACCACCATTATCAATCCTTAAGCATTTTATTTTTCTTCTATTATGATTTTCTACAAGGTTCTTGAATTCCTTAAATCGATTGAACACTTCTGATTTACTTTTCAAAAAATAAACAAATGTTCTTCTCGAATAATCATCAATGAACGATACATAGTATCTTGACTTAGACAAAGAAGGAACATTCATTGGACCAAATACATCAGAATGAATATAATCTAACAAACCAGAAGATTTATGAGGACTGGAATAAAAAGAAACATGGTGCTGCTTTCCATATATACAGTGTTCACAAAATTCAAATTCAAGGTTACAATGTTCAAGCCCCTCAACTAGGTTTTTTTTCTTCAAGGTTTTTAAACCTTTCTCTTCTATGTGGCCTAGCCTATGATGTTAGAGCATAGTCTTTTCTGCTGGAAGTTTAACTTCCATAGAGTTTATACAATTAGGAACATTTCCCTTTTTTCCTCCATGAGTAGCCTTCTATGACTTTATAGAGACATTGTTACATTGAACAACATGTGCATACAACTTGTACAAGGTACCAATATGGGCACCCCTTGCTAGCACCATTGAGCCTCTAGTCATCTTGCATCCATTTCCAAAGAACGTGACTTGCACTCCAATATCATTCAGCTTACTGACAGACAGTAGATTTCGAGCCAGACCTGGTATATGCATAACATCCTTGATTCCCTTCACTCTGCCATTGTGGAATTGGATTCTGACTCTTCCACAACCAAAAATATCTAAAGTTGAATCACTTTCCAAGTACACCTTTCCACCATCGTATTCTTCACACTTTGTGAACCAGTCTCTATGAGATGTAATGTGGAAAGATGCTCCATAATCAATCAGCCAGACATCATCTGATGCCTGTGTAGCCAAGGCTACAATGAAGGCATCTCCATCACTGTGAGAAGACTCATTATCGGAAGAATACTTCTTCTTCTTCTTCTTCTTCTCCTCTTTACAATCCTTTCAGACATGACCAGGTTGTCCACAGTTCCAGCACTTCACCTTGGACTTCTTCCCAGGAGACTTTGATCTCCCTTCTGATTTCGATTTGGACTTCTTGTCCTTCTTCTTTCCTTTCTCTTTTGACCTTCCTCTAACAACAAGGGCCTCCTTCGCCATCTCAAAAGATTTTTTTCTCATTTCTTCTGATAAAAAAGAAGAAACAACATCTTCCATCTTGAAACTGGATGTTGTACTCCTAATAGCCATCACAAGGTGATCCCATGAGTCTAGCAAAGAACACAATATCAACATACAACAATCCTCTTCATCAGTCTTTACACCAACAAAAGTTAACTGTGCAATCAACATATTGAATGCGTTCAAATGATCAGCTACAGAACCTCCTTCCTACATTCTCAAAGAGTATAAATTCTTCCTCAGGAAAAGTTTATTCACCAAGGACTTCCCCTGATAAATAGATGCTAGTCTCTTCCACAAGGAAGATGCAGTCTTCTCTTCATGCACATTGAGAAGAACAGAGTCTGCCAAATAGAGCCTTATCAGCCCCTTAGACTTTCTATCTGCAAGGTCCCAATCTTCTTGCTTCATGCCTGTAGGTTTAGTTCTAGACACAGCAAGCCACAAATCACGATCCACTAAAAGATCCTCCATTTTGATTTTCCACAACTCAAAATTGCTGCCATTGAACTTCTCTATTTCAATCTTTCCCGACGTGTTTGCCATCTGAATCTGTAATTAGAAATTGACAAACTTCTACAAGACTCCCACTTAACAAAAATTGACTCAAAAAACCCAACGTACCCACAAGGATAACACAACTGGCCAGGCTCTGATACGACTTGTAAGGAAAGCTAGATGTAGAAACAACTCTCCTAATGTCAAAACCTCAGGGAAGAATGCAGAGATACCTTTTATATTTCAATTACAGTTCAATTAAGATGCACTTTGAAATAAATAGCAGAAATAGAGAATTAGACAAATACAGATGAACACTAGATTTACGTGGGAAAACCCTTATGGGAGAAAAACCCACCACACCAAGAGAAGTCACTTTGTATTACAAAAACAAATAATTACATATAGAGTTCTGACTTATCTTTCTGATGCCAAATTACAACAGCTTTCACAATGATCAATCTTGTACAGGAACCTTCAAGTTACAAACTTTACAGAATAGAAATCACTCTGATATAATTCGAACTGTTCACAAAATTGTTCTTCGAACCAACCAAACCCTAGAGCATCTGCAACTTCAAAATATATTCATGTCGTTCCCTGTTTGTCGAGCTTCCTCTCAGAACTACCTCAATGGACTATCTTCCAATGGTTCCCATTTGGCTCCTTTGATTGGTCCATGAGACGCCACATAGGAAAGTCTCACTTGGTCAAATGACTTCAAACTATGTTGGCATATCGGTGAGACACTGACCGTGTCTCCCCGATGCCAACACAATTAGCATTCGATATCGCCAAGAGTCCTTACAGTTGACGAGAGTCATATCGCTATTCACAAGTCACAACAACTTCAGTTTTCCCTTCGGCAAGAGTATTGCTCTTCGGTGAGACCACATATCGATATCCTAAGTCACACCGAAGAGTCATTCTTTCAGCAAAACATTTTGCTCTCACCAAGACCTCATATACCAACATTACATAAACACATAAACACAACATAACATTACATATATTCAGATTCTGATCATCCAGATCGCTCAAAGCACAAGAGAGAGCATAATTCTGATATAACTTACAGACTCTTTCAAGACCCTAGACTCTTTTAAAACTTAAGAACTCGCTCCAAGATTGTCCGTCCAGATAGGCGTCTTCAGGGTCTTCTTATAGGAAGAAACTAGTTCCACCGAAGCTGATCTTTTACCTTCTTTTTCATAAATTTTGAGTTCCGTCATTTGGAAGAGGGACACGTAGAAGGAATACTATCCGTAGTAGGACCCACAGGGTTAGAGCATGAACTTAGATAAGATTCAACCGACAAACTTTTCTGTAGCCATGTGATAAGTGCATAAACAGGAAAAGTAGACAACTGTGATTAAGACACATGTCACATACATGTCGACTTTACACCCAAAAGTCACTATGGGGATCATGCTTTTGATCACGAGAGCATCTTCTCGTACGCACACTTTCGGTAGTGCATTCACGGATTTGTCAGAATGAGTTGTCTCTCATCTTTACTTTATTAAAGGTAAAGTAAAGTAAATCCTATGATGGACATACCCCATCACTAGTTCACAGCACAGACAAGCCCATGTGCTAGCCATTAGAATGGTACTGGATTCAATAATTCATTAGGTAACTCTTGATAAACTCGAGCCCAATCATCGTCCCTTGGATTAAAGGCATGGTCAATTTGGACTACATAGTCCTGAGAATAAGCTCGATCTAGTTCAACTCTTTTTGCTAGTAATGCTGGTTTAAGCTTGATCTCCATATCTTTGATTATTACTTCAAGTCTCCATCTGGCTTCAAGAGGGTATAATTCAATTCTTGGGAAATTATATCCTGTTCTAGGATAATGTGTCAGATATTGCACCATGCAATTAGTCATAGTCCTTTCTAAGAATTCTTCCATATCTGGATTAAATCTAGCTCCTATTATATTAGTATAGTCTTCAAATGTATCTTGATCAAAACTAATTCTAGTAATAAAACCAAATTTTAGATTTTTCAAAATATTCATTTTACTCTGTTTTGACCAATTCATACCAAACAAACCTTTGATGCGTACTTGGATTGAATTATTTCCACACCAATATCTGATAGGAGCATGATTTAGTCCTATGGATTCTCTAAAATCTTCATCTTCATCTGAATCAATTAATCCTTGTGCACGGTGATAACTGATCTGATTTCTGATATTTGAAAGCCATTTATTTAAGAAGTAAGATTCCAACAAGATTAGAACAATTTCTTTTGGAAGGGATGGAAGAGTAATATTACCAGGATTTATCATGTACATGCCAGTACCATCCAGCCTAAACCAATCTGGATCATTAAATTCTAGATTTGAATATATAGATCCTGCAAGTTCTCTTGTCAAAGTATCTGCTAATGGATTATTTTCTCCTTTTATCCATTCAATCTCAAAATCATAGCTGAGAAATTCAAAATACCATCTTACAATTCTACCTTGAGCTATATCTTTATTTGGTTTTTTCTTGAGCAGGCTCCTCATAGCTTGACTATTTGTTCTTACGGTGAATTTTACTGGCTTTAGGAAAATTTTAAGCTTTTCTATACCTTTTTTGACTGCCAGTATTTCCTTTTCATAAATGTGATATCGACTTTCAATATCTGTGAAAGTACAAGAGCGATAGCCACAAATATCCCTTTTTTCCATTTCCCTCTTCTTGAATTAACACAGCAGACCAAGTTGTGTCAGAAGCATCAGTATATAAATATAAAGGTAAATCATTAGAAGGGGTTTGTAAAGAGGGCAAATGTTGGCATTTTGATTTTATCCTTTGGACAACTTCTATAGCTTTTAATGACCATTCTTCTGCTTCTTCTTTCAAGTGTGACTGGATGGCTTTTCTATCCTTAGCAAGTCCTTTATAGAAGGGCAAAACATAATTTAAACATCCAAGAAATCTCTGAATTTGTTTTTTATCTTGGAGAATATCTGGAAATTCCTGAATGCGCTGAAGGATGTGAGGCTGAAGTTTTACTCTGCCATTTTTCAATTTTAAGCCAAGAAAATCAATCTGGCTTTCTTCAATTACCATCTTCTTTGCTGTGAGGCATATCCCATGTTTTCTTAGTGCTGCATAAAGTGCTTCAAGGTGCTGCAAATGGTTAGGAATAGAGTAAAAAAAAATAAGAATGTCATCAATATAAACATCACAAAAATCTTTAAGATGCCTTAAGGCCTAGTCCATTCTTCGTTGAAAATATGCTGGAGTAGTACATAATCCAAAAGGCATTACATTCCATTCATACAATCCTTGTTGTACTGAGAATGTTGTTTTATATCTATCTGATTCTTTGACCTTAATTTGCCAGAATCCTGACTTGTAATCAAATTTGGAAAAAAATTTCTTGTTAGTAGCCCTTTGTATTAAATCAGAACTATGAGGAATGGGATAGTTGAAAGGAAGAATGATATCATTAAGTGGTTTTTAATTGAGACAAAGCCTTTTTTTACCTCTAACTTGTTCAGCCCTCTTATTCACCAAGAATGCTAGACAAGCAAATGGGATTTTACTAGGCCTGATGAATTGCCCATCTAACAATTCTGAGTTGCTCATCCATTTCTTTTCTTTCTGTAGGACTCATGAGATAGGTAGGTTCATGGGGCATGATTGACATGCATTCGGGTCTAATCTGTATTTCACATTCTTCATGATCCTGAGACCAGAATTGTAATGGGTTGAGATTGCAACAGTCTATCTCAAATCTTTGTCTAATTTCTCTGAATACATCTGTTATTTCTTCTGCCATTTCTTTGCTGGATTCCTATTTATTTTGCTTCTTTCCATTGTCAAATTTATGATTGACTATCTTTAATGCTGGTATTTCAATCTGACCCTCTTCATGTCTTAATGAAATTTTATGTTTCCAAAATTGAAGTGGCTCATATTTTGTTAAGAACAAGAATCCTAGCAAAACATCATCTTCCAATTCATTATATTCAATGAAATCAGTGACAAACATTTTTCCCATTATTTCTGTGTACATCTTGTGCATACCTACCCATCTGAATTCTTTCTCCATTTATTGCATAACTGTGTGGAAGGTCTGGTCGATGCTTCCAAAAATCTGGAGGAATTGCATTGGTTTTTTCCAAAGATCGAGAAGAACCTGTATCAACAAATGCATCTAATGGAATCTTTTTATATCCTGGAAAACAGAAATTTATTCTGACATAGTTACCATTGTTGGAGAGCAATAATGAACAAGTTTTTTCATATGTCTTTTCAATTAGACTATTTCCACTACTGCTGCTAATTTCTTTGTCTTCTTTTTCAAACTCAACTTGGTGGTCTACTTTGAACAAAATGTCTTTAATTTCCCCTACTTCTGCAGAAAGATTTCTGATTTCTTTTTGTTGAGTCTTAAGCAATCTTTTTAACTCAACAATATCATCCATAAGAATGTCAATTTTTTTAAAGATTGCAATAACATCAGTATCAGTAGCGGAAGATTTTTGTTTTGAAGAAGAAGTCTTTGAAGATGAGGATGTATCTTTCTTTTTCCATGGAGGCACTTTGTATCCATGGTCAATATGTCTTTCAACTCCTTTGGAGGGTTTTGTCTACAATCGTAACCGTTTCTCCACTTCCCCTTTATCTGATTCTAAACTTTTGAGTTTTGCCAAATGCTGGTGAACAACCTTCTTTCTTTCTTCTTTAGTTCCTGCCAGTTTATAAGGATCCTTGGATTTTTCTATCTGTATTTTGACTTGTAGATCTTTTAATGTATCTTTGAGGAGAGAAGTGAGGAAATCCTCATTTGGATCGGAACTCTCTGGTTCTGGATCAGAAATATTTTTCAAGTGTCTATATCGATCCTTAACATCTTTAAATTTTAACATAAAACTAGGTTCAGGAACTTTTTCAACTAACTCATAAAATTCATTAGAATTTTCTGAAAGATTGCTACTATCAATGACTTCCCATCCTGGATTATCATATTCAAAAATGGCATAAATTTTTGTACCAAGATTTAATTTTTTGGGATAGTTAGTAGCATAGTGGGGCCCTTTGCAAATAAAACATTTGATACCTCTAGGGGCCTTATTATTCCTTTTCCTCAGTAAGTATGGTGGTCTCTGTTTAGACCATTTTCTTTTCTTATAGGGGATTGCCCTATATTTCATTTTATAACCATGCTTACCATGCTTGCTGCATCTGAATGTGTATTCTCCTTCATGATATTTTTTGCGAGAACACCTCTTACATCCGCACTTTCAACCACAACTACTTCTTTTGAGCTGTTTCAGCTGCTGAAAGTCTTTGAGCTGATTTATTGGAGGAAGATCACAAAATTCTTTTAAGTTTCATGTATAATTGTATTCTTCCTTGTTGAGCTGCAAAGCTCCTAATAAACATTGTTTTTCCAACTTATATCTAATCAATCTTTTTATAGTTGGAAAACTCACATCATCAAGCTGCTTATGTTCTTTTCTAATAAGATAATATTGTGCCCAAGCACCCAAACCACATGGAAGAGAATTCAGATAATATTGTTTTGTGGTTAGATCATGCATCTTATCAGCTGCAACCATGTAGGATTCAAACATACAATTGTATTCATCAAACTTAGCTAAATTTTTTAACTTCATTGATTGCAGAATTTTATTTGCTTCCAATGTCTGGTTAGAAATATCATCACAGAATAAATCTATTAATAACCATTTGAATTCATCAAAGCCAGCTTGGAAAATATCATCTTTACCCAATTTTTTTGGATCCACAAGAATTGGATCTGAAGAATTTGTAGGAATATTTTTGGGCATGGGTCCAATATCTGGTAGATTATTCCACCAGTTTCTCAATTTTCCAGACATAAGCCTGACTGCATAAAGAACCTTAGCCGGTTTAGTCCATGTACCACTTCTTTCAAACATATTTTCTAATGTATCAGTCCAGGTACATATGGCTTCATAAGGGTTGACCAACTTATCTATATTTAAAATGTAACCACTAGAAGCATATGGTCTCAATTATTCAGGTCACAGATTTTCAGATAGTGGTTCTTGCATCTCAATATCCATAGTAAGCTTCTTCAGTGATTCCCAGGGTTCTTTTCCTTCAATTGGTTATATTGGGAAAAATCTATATTTATTTCTTCAAATTTACTATAATCAGAGTCAGAATCACTACTACTATCAAAAACAACTAAAGTATTTACATCAGAAGATTCATCATTTGACTCTTTATTTACAAAACCAGGCTCATCCATGTATACTGGTTTTGGCTGCTCCTGTTCTACTCCTAGCTCTTCAAGCCAATCTTTCAATTGTTCTTCTTTGTTGACTAGACTATGTTCCTTAATTTTGGGCATAGGAACATGTAGTGTTGGCGTATGAGAAGGTCTTCGAGAGTTTGAAGCTTTATCTTCTACATTATGAAAGGGTTTTCGTCTCTGGATAAATACCTTCTTTGGCTTAGGAGGTTTTGCAGATTTTCCTTTCTTTTCTCTGTCTTCCTCTTCAGAACTATCCTTACCAGTTTGGGATACTCTTATCTTCTTTGTAAGTATCCTGATCTTTTCAAGTTTTTTAACAACATAATCCAAAAGATTCTTATTTTCTATATCATTAACTTTTCTGGCAGACTCAAAATCCTGTTGATTGTCATAAAGATGTGTAAGGTAGCTATCTTGATGTTGTTGTGTAGACCACTGTCTAAAAATCTGCGACCTGAACAATTGAGACCATATGCTTCTAGTGGTTACATTTTAAATATAGATAAGTTGGTCAACCCTTATGAAGCCATATGTACCTAGACTGATACATTAGAAAATATGTTTGAAAGAAGTGGTACATGGACTGAATCGGCTAAGGTTCTTTATGCAGTCAGGCTTATGTCTGGAAAATTGAGAAATTGGTGGAATAATCTACCAGATATTGGACCCATGCCCAAAAATATTCCTACAAATTCTTCAGATCCAATTCTTGTGGATCCAAAAAATTTGGGTAAAGATGATATTTTCCAAGCTAGCTTTGATGAATTCAAATGGTTATTAACAGATTTATTCTGTGATGATATCGCCAAGAGTCCTTACAGTCGACGAGAGTCATATCGCTATTCACAAGTCACAACAACTTCAGTTTTCCTTTCGGCAAGAGTATTTCTCTTCAGTGAGACCACATATCGATATCCTAAGTCACACCAAAGAGTTATTCTTTCAGCAAAACATTTCGCTCTCGCCAAGACCTCATACCGGGTTCTCAAGTCATACCGACAACAGACTTCTTCATCGCTAAGACATGCAACTGTCGCCAAGAGGTTTCATCAAGCTATCTTATGTTACTCCAGATTGTTCATCTATCGCCAAGACATACGTCCTTCGCTGTGACTTTACTCTGAGATCCTTATGTTACATCGAGCACCGAATGGTTGGCAAGACTTCTGTCCATCGCTAAGAGTTCTTAGTGAACCCTTAGTGTTACGCCGATGCCTCCAAGTGTGTCCCCATCGGCGAGACCTTCATCGGTCACTGGGACTTCTTCCTGAGTGTTCAAGTCACCCTGATGTCTCCAGGATAAAGTTGTCGGCGAGACATCCATATCGGTAACACTTCTTACCGAACACCCTAGACTCTCCCTGAAGACTTCAACAGAAAACACTGTCGGTGAGACAATCATATCGCTAAGAGCTCATAGCGAACAACTAGGACTCTCCCTGACACCCGATTGAATGGCCTGTCGGCTAGAGATCTCCACGCGGTAAGAGGTCACAACGAATGTTTCTTGTCACAATGAGAGTTCATTCAACAAGACACCAACCTTGTCTTACCGACTTGGAACTGTTCAACAAGATTCAAGCTGCTAGTCGGCCAGACATTAAAGATGTCACTTCGAATTGGCTCCAATAGAGGTTACAACCTGTGATGATTTAGGCATATATTTCCAACAAGTATATATTTGAAAACTACTAAGTGACGATCAATAATTTCTTATAAATCTAGATGGGTGGGACAATTAGTTTGATAGGCTTCTAATGAACAGAATTGGGCCACAAATCCATTACCTCCTTTCTTAAGCAACTTCTACATTTGCTAAGTGCTTACTATTTATGGGGAATTTTCCTTTAAGCCTCTTAGCTCTATTGTCTTTCCTTTTGATTGAAATCTCATGAATAGTTCTTGGAAGTTCATCTCAATTGTTCCCAGTGTAGTAAGCTATTAAAATCCCAAAACAATATCTACTACACCCATGTAGATAGCATACATTTGGAAATCAAGGTGATAATCTCCCATAAATGACTTAATGCGACGATGTTTTATAAAAAAAACTATCAGTACCACCATTTACAATCAAGACCTAAAAATTTGGTGTTGGATATATAAAATGATTTAGACAAGTGGCCAAATTTTTGTTGATGAAATTATGAGTACTACTTGAGTTGATCAACACTATTATTTTTTGCTTTTTTAAGAAACCCACTACCTTGAGAGTTTGTGGGATGATAAAACCTAAGAGTGCATGAAAAGAAATGATTTATTGGGAATCATGTGATTCCTCATATGTCTCCCTATCACCCTCTAATATTGGTTCCTCCTCTTCTTCCTCACTTAGTCCTTCAATACAAAATAATTTCTTTTTACTATAATTATGTCCTTGATTGCATTTGCTGTCACAATTGAAACACAACCCTTTTTCTTGCTTCTCCTCAATTTATTGTAGAGTAAACCTAATAGGTTGAGGTAATGAATGTGTAAGAGAGCTCCTTTATTTTATGTTTACAATCCCTTGTTGTATATTGGCTAAAAACCTTGTCAACTTGTCTTTCCATAAGTATCACTCATGAAAAGGATTGTGGTTGTAACAAACATACCTCATATTTTACATTATGTCATTTGGGGGCTTGGTCTATACACCAAGTTGAAGAAATAGAGGGAATATTTTGGCCTCTAGTGTAGTCGAAGTTTCAAGCCAAGACTAGTATGGAGAAGATTAAGGGAATTTCCCACAAGGATATAATCAACATGGATAAGAACTTCTACTCTTTCGAAATGATGGGATACATAATTGCCATGGAATGGATGTCACTTTGGAATACCCTAAAAAAAATAAGTACTCCTTCAAACGAGTACTCAAATTTTTAAGTTTTGAATTTTTTTAATGAGCTCAACGTATATGGAACTGAGTTGTTGGGTTATTCTTCATAGGTGCAGATCCCCTAAGAGGTCACCAAAATTGTAGATATTTTCTCTCCATTCACCCTTCTAGGATGACACTTTAATGGGAATTTTATCTTCTTTCTCATTTTCTACAATCAACCATTTTAATTTCTCCTTCATCTAAATTATTCATTAGTTGTGAGATGTTACATAGTTTTCCTATCTTATATTTTAAATTTTATATAATTATGGTATTTTCAAATAACTCTAAGTTTTCCTATGCTAATGGTATCAGTAGTAGGTTTACACCATTGATAATACCAAAGATAAATAGCTAACACAATAATTAAATATTATTAGTCTAACACCTATTTTTTTACCGTGCAATTAGTTAATAATCAACACATTAGCTTGAGTGAGCCCTAACATGATGATGTTCATAAGGGAAATATTATGATGTAGTGAAATTGTTGATCTTGCTTAAAGGATCAAATGTTTGGTACACCATTTTGAAGTTGTCAATTTGACAACTTAGACATGTGTTATTGGATAAAACTTAGTGAGTTAGTGAAGATGAATATTATAAATATATGTAATGTTTATTGAAAAGGGTTTTTTGGCATTATAAAAAATAGATTCTTTTTATTCTCAAGCCTTTAAGGTAGAAGATTGTATTTCATTGTATCAATTTAATTAAGAAAAATATGATTGTGCAATTTTAACCTTTCATGCTTTGTGTAACAAAAAATGATATATGTAAATTATATACAAGTTTTTGGACTCAACTATGTATGTTTTTCAGTCAATGCTTTGGATCACATGATTGAAGAACATACACAGTTGAGTCCAAAACTTGCATACAACTTCATAGACTGTGGAGAACTCATACCAACTATATGTAAATTATCTCATTTCGTTGTGCATATGTATAGTTTTTTCCTACTATTTCTATATTATTTAATGGTTATACTATTTTAAGCCTAGTTCCAAAAACTTGCATACAACTTCATAGACTATGGAAAACTCATACCACCTATATGTAAATTATCTCATCTTGTTGTGCATATGTATAGTTTTTCCCTACTATTTCTATATTATTTAATGGTTATACTATTTTAAGCCTTAGTTAGTTCATTCAAAACTTTGTAGTTTATAAATAAAATGGTAATCATGCATACCTGTGTCCTTTCCCATTTACTAAAAGCTATTTGCTTCACAATATATGAACCCTATGCAAGTTTTGAATGACGTAAGTTAATCTCTTATTTAACATTTTGTCTCATATATTAGAATTTTTTTTTAATATCTTCTTTCCCTTTTCGTTACATTCTGATTCAAATTCATTGGAGATCATATGAAGAACAAGATTCTCAATCCCATAAATTGTCTTGTAAATCATGACCCACATTTACAAAAAATTCCATGTTGATACAAAGAGATAAAAATGCAAAACTAAATATCAACATAACAAAACATTCTTAACCCTCTCAAACTATTCCACTTATAACTCTTTTGATTTAAATCTAATTATTTATTCATTAATTATTTTTATTAAAAAAATTGTTATCTTCTTTTGCACTTGTATAATATTAAATATAATTAAAAAAATACCTATAGATGCATGTACATCATATGCCATACAATTATACAGTGACACATATAAGTGTGTCTCTCTCACATAAAAATAACTAATTAAAAACTATTGACCTAAGAGAATAATGTATAATTATTAAATGATCATATATAGATTGATTTTAAGCTAATTGATAATGAAAACCAAGTATTGCATGCTTGGTCATAGTTTATACTTTTCAAAATAAAAAAAGTCATTATAACTCGGTTTGTATAGATCACATTGTCATCTAGTGAAATATGTCTTTATGAATGGGATATTGTTCATCACCAAAATCTCCTCTTCATTTTTTTAATTATTTAATTATTTAGTAGTCGTCTTATAATTTGAACACAAACTTGGATTTTGTGAGTTGATTCATAATAAGGGACAAAGACTTTGATTCTTTGCATGGTATATTTTGGAGGTGGCAAAGTTGCCTAACAAGTCAAGTACTTCCACTTAAATACTATTTGTTGTTTTGTTATGAGTATAAATATGTGCCTAAGTTTGAATTTGTAATTTAAAAAAAAATTATATTTAATTTTTTAATTCTTTTATAAGAATTCACATGTCCTTTGTTAAGCTTAAATATTAAAATAAAGTAAATTGATAACACATTGTTTTCAATCTCATTGATATACCTTTTAATATATTTAATTAAGGTCACGCCCATAAAGATAGAATAATTTATGCTATGGAATCTTTTAGGTAATTACCTTTTTTAATCAAAAAAAATATGGGTTGCTTTAAACAAGATTACGAGTAACTTTTAAGATATGGTTTTATAATTTTAATATACTATCTCTTGTAAACAAGTGTTATAAAAAGTTATAAGGATAAAACAAAGTAAAAATAATTAAAACGTAGTTTTGAGAAAATATTTGAAAAAAAAATTGTGTTTTAGATTTATTTTGATAAGATTATTTTTTATGCAATGATTAGTATGTAAGTGGTATATTCTAATATACAAATAGTAAATAATTTGAACTTAACATAATCTCATTTACACATATTTTTAGAGATTGCTCTTCATTCTTAACACACTCATTCTTTTATTAGGGTCAAATTTGTAAATTATATTAAATTAATTCAGGTCAACTTCTAAAAACACAAATGATCTTTAAACCTTCAAAATTTAAATTTATTTTTGGGTCTTGATGATGCCCTCCAGCTAACCATGAGTGTAGAACTCATTAACGTATGTACTAGGACGTTGTATTTAAGGAAAAATCCTAATTCATTTCAAATCATCAAGACAACCATAAAGACATTGCAAGACATTAGAGTATGATAGAGAATTAACTTTACATTATCAACTTGCATTAGCATATTAAGCATTACTACATGTTTACTTATCTATATCAATAACAAGGATTTGATTAAAGAAGTGTAGTGTTGAAAAATGTACACTTTTACATTTTCACTCTATGTTTGGGTCCCTTAATTTAATGGGACTTAATTAAGCCTGATCTAATTGGCCTAATTATGCATTCAAAATCCTAATTAATCCTATTTTCCAAAAGGAGGACCTGTATTAAACAATTGTAAACATTAATTAAATTGCCTTGGAAATTGAGAGTCCTGGATTTAGGTCCTAGGACCCATTTGCCCAAGGGCAAATAGGTCCTTAAGTTGAGGGCCCCAATTTTTAATATGTTTTTGGTGGCATATTTACGATTCAAATTCAAATTGCAATTGTTGGCCTTTGATGTTTAATTGTTGAGAAATTAGAAAATTACTTATAAATACAAGGTCTTTTATCATTTCAATCCTAGAACAAGCAAGAGAGATAAATTATAGCAAACATTATTGTCAAGAGCATTCAAGAGTAGATTTATCAATCTTCTACATCAACATTCAAGATCTCAAGCATGATGTCAAAGTTATTTGCATCTATGCATGTTTTTGGAGCTAACATTGTGATGTAGGTTTCAAGCATTCAAGTATCAATCCAAGCATCAAGATCAACATCCAATCAAGCCATTTCATGCAAGATCAAGACCTTGGAGAAATGTGTTAAGACTTCAATCCTCTAAGGATCTCCATTCAAGGGTTTGGTGAGTTGCAACATATCATTGTTCATTCATCATTCCTTCCATTTATGATTTCATTTCATTTTAAGGTTTAATTACCAAGCTAGGGTTTGACCAAGGAAAACCCTTATACACCAAAAATAAACATTTTCTCCTCTCTTTGTGCATGTGCAAGTTCATAGGCGAAGAAAGGATTGGAATTGAAGATCTCAAAAGTGCAAAATTACAAAAGTTGTCAAGGCCACAAAAAATTAGATCCCGAATTCATTTGTGACATTTTTGTAGTGAAACCTGTGGAAAAAGGCATCTCAGGTCCATCTCTAGAGGCTTTCAAAAATTGAGGGAAAACTTTGTACAAGGACTCATTCGCCATTTCTGGACACTCAACAACAACTTTTGGTGATGAGTACACAGTGTCTTACCTTTCTTAGATTTGCTAAAATTTTGTTGTTTCTACTAGAGTTATGCTTCATCTACATGATTCAGGTCTTACATTGCATATTTGAGTTCATTTACTATTTTATTTTTATCTCCCAAAAGTGCTATTAAGGAAAATTTTACCCTGTCCTCTATCATAAGGAAATTTGCAAGATCTCCAATTGGGTTGACTCACCTAGGGATGAAAGTCAAACCTACCATTGGGGGATCTAATTTACTAATAAAATAGAAGAAAGATAAGTTCATTACACCCCATTTTTCCCCTTTCTATTTTTGGTAAACTTACATTTGTGAACCCTCATTTTGATGAACCTATTTTTTATGTTTATAGAAGAATATTCCTCACCTAGGAAACTCCTAAACAATGTTTATCAACACCACCTCTTTTAGACATAGGTAGTAGACATTAAGATTAGTTATATCCAAAAAATAATTTCCACCCAACTCATTTTTGTGTGTATAGTTCATTTTTAAGTGTATGGCTTAGATCAACAGTCATTGATCCAATCCAATTATTTTACACACATAGATATGGTCCTTGGAAAATTTTGAGAATGATCCAACTCAAATTTTATTGTTTTTCTTCCAACTCACCTACAAATAAGTAAAATTATAATCTATGGTTTAAAAGTTATGAAACAATGGTAAACTATCTAGCAACCTCCATAATCATGTCAATACTTTTTCTCCCTTGAATTTTTAGGTTTCTCAATTTGTCATATGATCTCTAATATTTTAAATTATATTATTATACTATATTATTTTCTATATTCATAAAAAATATACTTTTAATAAAAGAAGTTTGTTGTATTTAGACTTTAAAATTTTGGTGAACCTAACATTCAAATCTCTCTATGGTTTTAGCCTAGGGATTTTACCTTCTTCATATCTCTAACTTTTATATCTAATATATTTTTTATTGTTGTACCTTTTATTTTATATTTTAGTAAGGTTTGGATCCACCCCCTCATTTGTGCTTCATTGATTCATATTGATTAAGTTTTAGGTAATTATTGTTCATGATGTTTTTAATGCTTACATACACCCTCATACATTTTTAGTGTCAAATATTTATTATAGATGTCTTTCCCTCATTCCAAACCAAATTGACTTACTCAGCCACTATGTTTTCTAATTATACCTAATTTATGGCCTATGATAGTGACTTAGGCACTACTTCATTTCTATATTCATTTCATACATATAGATATCTTCATTCATTTGATGTTGTACCTAGTGAGCCTAATACTTCACCTTATGATAATATTTCTTTTACATCTATGGATTCACTTCTATGTTCCCCTCTTTATCCAAATTTCCTTGAGGATCCTAGTATTGTGACATATATTCCACCTTTACATGAGGTTGGTAATATATTTTTTTTATCTTTTGGTCTTGGAACCAACAAACATAACAAAATAAATAATATTATACTATATTATTTACCGTGTTGTTGAGGGATATCACCAATTCCCACTCTTCTTTCATTATCTATAGATGGTTAATCAAGGAGTTGACATCCATGAGGTTAATATCACCTAATTTATCTTAGCTCCTAGTGGACCACCAATTTCCTCAGTGCCCGCATCACCATTCTCTTATTTCCTAGATAAACCTAGAACCTTTAGGTGCTAGTAACATATTTGTTTATGGTGGCATGATGCTTAATTTAATAATATTATCCAAGTTGTTTAGATGCAAGGCCAAAACCACACCATGGTCATTTTTCCTTTACACCTGCAATCACCTCCTTCAAAAATTTTTCTTCACGTTCTAAATATTTTCTTGGAGTCCTTGGAAGCCCTAGAGGAACCCCCAAATATATCTATTTCTTTGTCTCCTCTTAGCTAAGTTGAACCCCCTTTCGTTTTATACACCATTTGAGTATGTTCTTATGGAATGTGGCTTCCTCTTAGATAATGCAAGTCTTTTTTTGAAGGTCCTCTACCAAGGTCTTCTCTTGGTTGTGGATAATAGGAATATCAATAGTTCTTGGGAAAAAAATACCATCATTATTCTTTGAATTATCTCCATAAATAATTCATCCCTACATAGAGGGGATTCATCCAAATAATCCAAATAATGGGGACGGGAAAGACTTTTATCTAGATCTCTCTCTTGCAAATGAATTTAATTTTCATTGTAACATATTTGTTATATTCCAAGGATTAACCCTTTGTTCCTTTTCATCTTTCCCTTTGAACTTCCCTACCAAATCCTCACTAGGTTTACTTGCTAACACATAATTTTTTTTGTATGTATTGAAATGCATTTTTTTTGTTGGCTCAAGGACATCAATATCAATGGCATAGATATTTTTCAAATTTTTTTGATAATATACTATTTTTCCATATGCACATAACAAAGAGCTTGGACATCAAGTTTAGCAGAAAATGGTGACTTGCGCAGCAGGCGGGAAGCGAGTTTCAAATTTTTCTGCAGATAGCAATGGCAATTGTGAGGGAGAGGAGGACAACGATGGGATGGTAAGGAGGTCTCATTTTTTTCCCTTCCTAGCAAGAAAGTTTTGGCACTACTGGTTGTTGACGTTCCTGGCTCGTCGGCGGGCTTTGGTTCTCGGGTTTTGCCTAGGGATTTTTCCTTGGTGAAGACTCTATTCTACTCCCCTATTGTTGCGTGGAATGGGGCTTTCTATTTCTAGTTTGTAGATGCTATGGACAAAATGGCTGGGCTTGTTGGGTGCTGACTGCATTCTTTTCCTCATCTCCTTTCCCTATCTGTCACGCGTGAGTTTGAGGGCTCTATTGTGGTTGCTGTTGGGGTGTCTTGCTGCGATGGAGGTGTTGTTGTCATTACCTGGGCTCCTACTACTTTGTCCTCTGTCTTCATGGAAGAGGTGTTCTCTCTTGTTAGGCTTCAAGCCTGTGTTCTCTTAGGCACCAATGAGGAGGTGGCCTTGGTGTGTTGCTGGACGTCCAGTTTGGGACCTTGCTTGTCCGCTCCTGGGGTGGGGAGGTGGCTATTCTTGGCCACAGTGGTGATTGGCTTTTGGGCTGTTGTTGGAAGGTGCCTTGGTGGTGTTTTTCCTAGCTGTGGAAGAAGATTTCCTTTCCCTCTTCCCTGGTGCATGTTGGTACTGTGTTCCTTTTCCCTGGAATGGTTCTTGTTGTTGGTATCTCTACTTGCCTTCTCTGCAGAGGTCTGTTGTTCTCTCGGTCTTGTGGTAGATGGTGGCTTCAAGGCACTTTCCCTGTCTCTGTAGTGTTTATGGGCCCCTCGTCTATGGTGATTGTGTTTGAGGGTGTGGTTAGGGGTGTTATGCTCCTGGTGCTTTCTGTTCATTCGGGGTTTGGATTGTACCCCTTTTGGGAAATAGTGGTTTGCTACCTTTGGGGCAGGTCTATGAATGTTGCAAGCTATGTGATAGCTTGGTTGAAGTTGCTCACAAGAGCAGTGGTCTTGCTTGCTATTTTTCTCTCATTTACTTTCCTTTGGGTGAGATGGGGGTGTGTTGTTGATGTGATGCTTAATGATATGGGCTGGAAGATTCCCTTGTGGTTTGTTGTGGGTTGGCAGGTTGTGGGTGCTCCCCTAGCTTGTGGGTTGCCCCTAGTGGTGGTTGGAACAGTTTCTATGTTTGGTGCTGCTCCGTGGCGATCGTTGTCGGGTTTGTTGAAGGGTGGTATGGTTACTTTTTCTTTGGGTGTGGCCGCTTCCTCCTTGTTTCTATAGCTTGGTCCTCTAGAGATGGATTTCTCTTCTATCAAGATCAAGATGGGTGCTTTGGGTTTGGTTGGATACTCCCTTTCCTAGTTTTCTCTACTACTGTCCCTTTTGAGGTGGGATCTACTCCTATGGAGGTGGAGTATTGGGTTGTTGGAGATCTCTAGGTCCGGTGGGAAAATTTCTCGTACGATCCTCTCCATTAGAGGGGAGCTCTCTCCTATAGAGGTGGAGTTTGAGTTGGCTTCCTGGTTCGGCTGGTGTGTGATGGAGGGCTTCATGTTGCGTTTCCTGTGCTATAGATGGTTTGTGGCTTGGTTGTTCCTGGAAATCTCTTGGGACCCACTGTTTGTGGGTCGTGTTATGGCTTTTTACCCCTTTGTGGTTGAGGATACGTTAGGCTCAAATTGGTCTATCTTGACTGGAAGGTCTGCTACAAATCTATTGTTGCAGATGATTTGTGGCCTTTTGTATGGAAGGTCTGTTACTACCCTGTTGTTGCAGGGTATTGATTCTATGTATTGGGTTGCTCCTAGTTTTCATAACAGGAATGGACTTTATGTATGCTTTTGGCTTGGACTACTCTTGGTCCTTGGTGTCTTGTCACTCCTGGTCTTATGTGCCCAGGTGTTGGTTGTTATTTTGTTGTGTGTCCACTGTTAATGTCTTGTAGGGTCTTATTCTTGTGGGACTGCACCCTTGTTTAGCTGGGATGTTTTCTATTGTTGGTGGCCAGTAGGGCCTTGTTCTAAGGGTTTTCCCCTTGTTTTGCTGCTCTTCTCATTCTTGTTTGTTGGCCCGTATGGTCTCGTTGTAAAGGGATGACACCCTTATTTTTCACTTTTAATTTCAAAATCAAAGAGCTTGATTTTCAGTGAAAAACCTATGTTTAATTAAACTAAAAAAAATACATAATAAAACCAAAATATATTAAAATTATATTTGATGGATAGCTCATTTTGAGGACTATAATCCTCCAATTGGGTCTGTGAAGTTGATTCCATTTTCATCTTCAACCTGAGCTTTGAAAGCCAAAATTTTGCAGAAAATTGCTAGAGGAGGGGGAGAAGGGGAAAAAGGGGGGTTTGAGCGAACCCCCCTGACTTCAAGTGAAGGGGGTTCCTCGAACCCCCATCCCCCTTTTATCCATTTTCCCTTTATTTCATAAAAAACCTATCAAAAGGGGTTCGCTCAAAGGGGGGTATTTGAGCGAACCCTTTTTTGGGTTCGCTTGAACACCCCCCTTCAAGTGAACTCCTAAAAACTCAATTTTTTTTGGAGTGTTTTTGCAATTTTTCTTCATGAAGGGAATTGTAACCCACTTTTGTAGGATCACCTTGAAATAATGATTTTAATTCTCTTTGGTCCCATCTTAACCTTTTTTCCTCCAAGATCAAGAACATTATTGTTAGATTTCTTTATTTGGGTTTGCTTGAACACTCCCCTTCAAGCGAACCCCTAAAAACCCAATTTTTTTGGGAGAGTTTTTGCAATTTTTCTTCGTGAAGGGAATTGTAACCCACTTTTGTAGGGTCACCTTGAAATAATGCTTTTAATTCTCTTTGGTTCCTTCTTGACCTTTTTTCCTCCAAGATCAAGAACATTATTATTAGATTTCTTTATCCCTTTTCTTTTATGTGAGGCTTTTACCTCCTTGACCACCACAATGAGAGAGATGTTGGGCATGCAAACTTGGAAAAATAAAAAATATAAGAGCTTAATGGATAGGGATTATTGTCTTCTATTGTTGAAAATCCAATGTAGTTCTTTCTAATGAACAAATGATGAAAAATGAATTCTTGGTTTATGAGTGAGAAATGGTAGGGATATAAACTATAATACTTGTCTTAAAAGGAAATTTACTTCATTATTTATAAGATAAATTTATCTTAGGGCCAAGGAAGAGTCACCTTGACTATCCCATCCCCATCCTTATAATGCTCAATAAAACCCCCTTTCTTATAAAACCTGTTCATTTCCAATTCTTACATCTTTCTTCTTTGAAGAATTTTAGGCCACCCGTGGAAATACCTATAATATTAGCAATGTTTTCTTTAGATATATCCATTAACACTCCTTTGAATGAAACCAACCTTCATTTCCAAGCCTTATCTAAAATTCATAGAGAGTGTCATATCATATCCTTTAACTTTCTTAGTATAGATAGAAATGCCCCCCTTCAATATGTTACAAAATTTTAGGATCCTCTTGGATACCTCATTATATGAAGGATTTATTTTCCTTTCCTAGCACCCATTTTGAAAAAACTAAAAAATCTCACTAAGTTAGGAAGAGATTCCTTAACACAACAATGAAGGAGAAGTGGTTAGAAGATCACTAATTTTTTTGACACCAAAGCTTTGGTTGTTATAATTGCTACTAATAAAAGTTATAAAATCTCTTAGATTTATTTACACTTTCAACTATATTTCCTCCTATAAGAGATATCTAACATACCTTTGTAAAATTAATGTCATTATAGTAAGGTGGTCCTTACCAGTGATTCTAGCATGGGGCCAAGTGAGAAATCATAATTACATGTCCCTTGACTAATAACTAAGATATTCCTCATAAATCCCACAAAATAATCACGTGTTAGCCTTAAAAAGATAGTACCATTAGATACATATAAGTCCATTGAAATATCATTTTTTTTCTTCATTTATAATTTTTAGTAATGAGGGTAGGAAGCCTTATGGGATTGAACCATTTTATCATTGTTTCTTTGTTGAATCCATAATTCACAAACTAATCAATCATGTAGTTTCCTTCCCTATAGGTATGGCTAACAAAAAATCTTTCAAACCTATATTAAAGAGCTAAAATATTATTAATGGTAATTTTAATAACATAGTTGGCCTCCTTGCTATTCCTTAAATAGTTTAAAATAATGAGGGAGTCACCCTTAATGATTAGACTCTTACAACCCACCTTCATGACCAATTGAAATCCCCCTAGCATAGAAAAGGCCTTAACACATTGGTTTGATTTATCTCTAATTAGATAGAGAATAGTAGCTAACATGATCCCCTTACTATCTTTAATGATGCCACCCACCCCAATGAGTAATGATTTTCCTTTAACAACTCCATTAAAGTTAAGTTTAAACTAGTTTAGTGAGGGAGGAATCCACTAAACAATAAGTATATCCCTTTTTACATTAAATTGACCCAAACCTCCATAATAGGTAGATCTTAGAATAGTGGAAATTTATTTCCTTAGAAATAAATTCATATTTTTCTACCATTTCACAATGTTAAAATTTTATTTTATAGCAACACTAATTTTTGAAGCAACTCTTTGAGCATAGAATTAATTATTCCTAATTTTGTTGTTGTTATGACATTGTTAAAATACCCACCACAAATAAGGAATATACATATTCATATCAATTTGATGAGAAAACTAGAGAAAGGGCAACCCATTTATATATAAATTAGAAATCAATGCTAGCTTGGCATAATAAACCTTAAACACCCTCAATATAACATCAATATTTTGTGTATGCCTAAATGTTTTTGATTAGAGGTAAAGAAGGTTTTGAAGGGGCCCTAAAACCCTTTACAAAAAATATAACTATATCAAAAGATAACCCCATAGATCAACAAACAACCAACAAGCAACAAAACAACTGCCAAAAAAGGAGGAGTAAAAAAAAAAAACTACAAATTCTTCATAATATTAGCAACCTCCATGTCACTTTCAATTATCTTTTGATGCACATCCATAACTTCAAAAATCTCTTTAGCAGGTACCCCAACTTTCAACTTAGTTTTGTTGTGGGTCCTAGTACAGGGCCCCAATTCACTTACCTCTTTAATAAAAACACCATGCGATATAGTATCATTCCCAGCAACAACCTTACCAACCAAAACTTCCTCCATCCATTACCTATTCCCAACAACGTCCTTATCACCAAGATCTTCCTCAATCCATTTCCCAACCTTCTCATTGAGGATAGTAAGACCCTTCTCTTCATTCCTCATAATAGATTTAGTCACTTCCACAACCTTATCCAACGTCACATTAACCTGTTCCATCTACTCTTCCAAGGTCAGAATCCTCTGTTCAAAAATTTGCTTCAACTTAAGCATTTCATTGGAAACAATCTTAAAGCATCAAAAAGCTAGTTAACTTGAGCCCGTAGAGAGGAATTCAAAGTTTCCCCAACTTTAATCACAACCCCTCAAACCTTCACATTGGTCATATTAATCTCATGGAAAGCCCATTTGAACAACCTAAACAGGGAGATAGTACCCTCCTTCGCTGGTCTCAAAACACTAGGAAAATCCTCCTAGTTAAAATTGAACACATCCATAGCCTCCACTTCAACCTCCTGGGAAGCATTGTTCAGGTCTTAACTGCCAATTATCTCTTTCCCTTTAACCTCAACAACCGACATTTGTATTTTATGAAGAGAGCTCATAATTTCATCAGTAACAGTCCTCCCTCTATTCTGCATATCCATCCCATGTTAAGGAAATTCCATGTTATCTTACCCGCCAACAACATTTGGAGGAGAATCAACTGACTCCTCTTGAATAGGGCTACTGTTCTGCTTAGCCATCTTCTTGTTACTTCCACCCTTCAAACCCTTTTTTTTCTTAGCCCTAGACACAAGGGGCATAGAAATATTTTCCCCAACATCTTTCTTTTCTTTCATGAGGGTAGAGGGTTCACCTATCCCAATTTTACAGGGTTTGTCACCAACCACCCCCTCACTACAAGTTTCATACTCTGTAGAAATAGGGGAAGATTTAGCTTTTTTTCCACTCTTAACAGGAGCAGGGGGCTCCGAGTAGACTTCCATAGAAGCCTTTGATTTAGGTTCATAATCCTCATCCTCTTCCGACCCAGTCTCATACTCCAAATCCACTTTCTTCTTTTTCCCTTTAGCAACCTTCTTAGGTTCTGCCTCCACATAGTCTTATACTCCAATTCTAGTTTCTTTTTCTTTCCTTTAGGAGCCTTCTTAGGATGCTTAGGAACCACATAAGACTTGGCACAATCTGATATGAGGAGAATTAAGCCAACATGAAGCACATGATTTTTTGGATTATGCTTGTGATCCTGAATCCCATTTGCCAAAGACGCCAACAAATACAAAGGAAAAGAAACTTTCTTCTTGTGTCTAAAGTGATTCAAAAGGACAAAATGATAACCAGAAATGACAGAGAAATGACCTTCTAAGGTTATATACCTCATAAGTTCTTTAATGACATCTCCCCAAAGAGCCTTGATAGAACTACAGAAGTTTCCACCACTTTTAGCACGATCAAGCTTCTTTTCTTCATCATCTTTAAAGAAGTTCTATAGTGCAACATTGGACTTCTTGTCTCTATACACTTTTCCACCCTCAGTAGATAGGCCTGTGATACTAGAAATAAGGTCTTCATTAATGTCAAATTCAGTTCCACCCAATTTCAGAACCCTATTATTCTAGCCCTTGACAAACAACTTTGTCTCCTTTAGATCATTTCCATGGAATCTCTCAATATACGATGTTATCCCACCTAGTTGCAGCTATTCCCACACTTTAGACTTGGATTTCAAGGTATCATAGGAAAATGGCTCAGCCTTGTCTCTATCTCCTCCCATGATCACATACGTAATGAAACCTAGAATCTTGATAACCTTGCAAAAAATGAGAAGCCTCAAGAACAAAGGAAAATAATTACCTACAATCCGTGTGAAAACTGCAAGGTGGCAAAAAGTAATTATTAACCTTAAAGGCCGCCCCATACGAAGGATACTCAAATTATTAGAAAACCAAGCATGATCCAAATCGAGATCACTCTAAAGGATAATTTTCCATGTGAATAGGGACGTGAAAACAAGTCATAATGAAGCCGACACCCTCCTTAACATTTTTGGAAATCATTATTAAGACAAGCAAGGGCTTCACTAGGAAGTAGATCATCCTCATCCTAAATCCTATGAATGCTAACACCAATATTAGGAAAGACATATGCTAGACCATTACCTTCTTTGAAAATATGTGAAATATAAAATTCATCAAATGAATTCAATATCTCAATCACATCCAAGATAAGGGATTCAACAGTCCAAGAGGGAGGATTAGAATTCTTCAAGTTATTAATAACATTTAATGAATCTCCCTCTAACCAAACCTTCCTAAAACCTTTAGATTGAGCAATGTTAAATCCATGATAGGCAACTGATGCTTCCACAAAGTGGATTGTATGTCTAAATGTTTATCATATTACATTTTAATTTTTAATGTTAACTTGTAATAGCCAATTGCATTGTAACTTAGAGCATGTGTCTAAATCCATTACTTGCTAGTTATTGGGCTTCCTCATCATTCTTATCACTCTATCTTGTCACTTTCCTTCTATGCATTATTTGTTATTTGACATATAGTCATTTGGTAGTAGACATTTATCTTCTAAAGTTTAAATTCTTCGTAATTCTATTTGTCTTTGGTAGCTACACATTGACCATTTCATCTTTACTACCATGATTTTTTTTTATATGTTAAAAATCTTTATGAATTGTCTGTTACTTTATGAAAATTTCTTATTGACCCATGTCAACTATATGGATGAATAATTTTAACATATGATATCATTGTGACTACCTTGTAGATTTTTTTATTAGCTAGTAGCTAATGTATAATGGGTGGCTAATAATTTTTACTTAAAATTACAAAGGATTGTTGTGTGTTGGATACTAATTTTCAAGGCATAGATTGGATAAGCCATTGGATCAACAAGCCATTTAGTAGGAAATATGATTTTTATTGATTGGTTGGGAAATTTTGAGGAATGGCATGGTGATTACTTTATGTATAATATAACAAAAAAAAGATTCCATGAATGGTACATGTCACATCAACAAGAAAATAAATAATAATAATTTGAATAGGTAATGAATGATTATGTGGAATAAATTGATTAGGTAGTGGTCAAACTGCACAAGCTTTTAGGATGGCCATTGTGAACCAGCCATTAGATCAAGATTATAATACATGAACACATGACTAGTGATTGATCAATGATGAAAATTTAACACGATATCATTTGAAGTGAACTTTGTATGAGTAAAGTTGATGTTTATTAATGAAAAATTTACTTATTTGTATCAATAATCCAAACTTTATTCAAAACCTACTCCATACCATTTAATGCTCTAGCTCCTTATTAGACCATAAAAGCCAACTTTTTAAGCTATGAATTTATTCAAGAGGGACACTCTATGAAAATATAATAGTTGGAGCTTAGGTTGTCTTGGAGATTATGCTTTCCAAGGAACCATGTCCTTAGGTTGTTGTGTTTTCAAAAATACATTGATTCAAGTGTTGGGGATGTGTAATTTCATACAAGTTCCTAAATTATGGACAAGTCCATGTAGAGTGTCTCTATGTTAAAATTAATTTGAGGAAAAAATAAAATGACTTTGAGTCCTCAAGAATTAGGGTTTATGGTCTATGTATTCTATAATTAATTTTATTTTCATAACTTTAAATTTCCAAAAAAATTACCTATGTGTTAGTATCCATAGCCCTTGTGTATAGTAAAAATCCTAGTTTTATGCTATCATATTGTTGAAAGGTCTACTATTACCAATAAACATGGGCTCTACTATTGCACAAAATTAATTTAGGGTCTAATAAAATCAATTCAAAGATCAATATTGAAGTCATCCCATGGGATTCAAATAAGTATAAGAAAGCAAATAGAAATGGTGTATCCTTCCTAATGCTTTGAAGGAAATAAGGAAGGTATAAGAGATGAAATGGGAATCATTCCAAGAAGATATCTATTTATGGGGATGTTCTACAAAAATAATATACATAAATCCATTTGTAATGCATGACAACTAGATTTTGCAAAGTTTGTACTATCTAACCATTTTATAGGTTTTTATATCATGACCTAGGTTGAAAAGATTTATGATGAGAAGTAGATGTAGATGGAGGATAATATTGATAATGTATTATCTAGTCTCAAAAAATAGTCAACTCAAAAGGAATTTAGGTTGAGGTAGGATTCCACTATGGTATTGAATATGTAGACTCTAGCAACATTATATAGGAAGGAATACCTTCTATACATGTCTATAAAAATATTAAGATTTAAAACTAGGGAGATAGGTGCACCTTTAGTTCTTATTTCAAAGGATAAGTTAGAGCCTTTGAATGAAACTAATTTTAAATATTAATTATATGATTTCTATTAAGATATATGTTAAAAGTTAGGCATAAATGTTGATAAAATAAATATGGGGATGTTGGCCCTTTATGAAGACAATAAAAATGTGTATGTTAACATATTATTTAACTATCAAAAATTATTTGCTGTTCATTTGCATAATAATTTGAACTTATTTAAGACATCCATTTTTTTAAACTATAAGAATCGAGTAGCCCCCTATAAATTGGAATGTGCCTAGTAATATTTTTTACATGATTGGTGATGCTGACATGACATGCCCTCCGATACCACGGGGACGAGGGGAGACTAGACCTTGTGACCTCTTGTTTGCAACAAGATGATTTAGCCAATCGAGCTAGGGATCCCATCCTTATTTAATACATCCATTACCATCATATGGATACGAGGTTTAGGAGGCACTCACTATTCTATTTCCTATTTTTATTCACCATGGTTGGGGACTTTGATAATACAATAGCCATTAGATTCAAATTATCAGATAAGTTCATGGAGGGAGATTAAATACAATCCAAATTTGGATAATAAAAATGGATATGAATCACCCCAAGAAATTTTATATAATCTCAAGGACCTCTTTTCCTCCCTAGTGTCCAAAAATTTAGGTTTTATCAAGCCTAGATCATTAGATGAAGCCAAGTTATTTCTTAGACCTTTGTAATTCAAGCCAAAAGGGAAGGTGTAAAATAAATAGGGAGATTGGTTTTCTTTTATAAAGAGTATAGTTATAAGAGTTTATGGGGCTATAATATCTCCCTATTTATTACCTATTATGTACTAGATACAATCACATACATAGAAGTAGTAAGGAAAATATATTATTTAGATTTTTAACATTTTAAAAAGTATATGGAGGTTATATTCATTCCACCAATTTCTTAGCAAGGAAGGGTTTGAGGCAAATGATATCCTTAGATTCCTAAATATAATCAATATAAAATAATAGAAATTATGTTTTGAAGACTTAATTGAAAAATGAAGAAGTAGGGGAATGGACATGACTTTTAACATTCTTTCTATGAGTATGAGGATTTAATAAGAACTATTAAGATGACATGTAAATAATTATTAATAAAAAATATGGATGTATATTTAGTATGCAAAGAATAAAAGGATGGAGTTGGATATTGATTATTAAGGGGCTTATCATGAGATTGAGGATACTATTGAGAGGATAAATACTAATAGGACAAATCAAATGATTTCTCTCAAAGGCCCAATTCGCCTGTAGCAAAATTGATTTAACAATTTATAAGACTAAGTTGATCTCACCCATCTACCAAAGACCATTTTTGTTGATATTTAAATTGTATTAGTGGTGCCATCATTAGAAGTTGTCCATGAAAAGTAATATGGGATAAAATAACCCATGATAGTTGACCAACCATATGGCAAGTTTGTTCACCACATGTGTTATGTGGCAATAGAACAAAACCAAAGTGAATATATTCTTTTGGTAGATTATGAATCATCAAATGTAATAAAAATATTTTTCCCTAGGGAAATTAGTAATTGCATAGGTTCAACCACTTGAAGAGTGTTGATGGTGTTTTTTGCGCAACAACAAATCAGACAGAATATGGAAATCCTATCTCTCTTGAAAGGAAAATCTCTATTAGGAAGCCTCGAGAGATAACCCCAAGGTCTCTAATGTCAGGTCTTGACAATCCATAAACAACTTAGTGATAATGTGAAATGCTGGAAATCACAAAGGGACCTTACTACAAGCAAATACTGAATCTTTGAACTTATCAGATTTTGTAATATGGTGATACTTGAAATCCTAAATCTAACCCAATTGATAAAAGAAATAGCAAAAGAGATAAGGGTTTTAGAGATATTCTAATTTTAACAGTAGTCCTAAGGTTAATGATGAAAATGATAAAATACTTGAAATGGACCAATCCCTCAAAACTAATTCCTGCTTGACCTAGATGAATCTGCAATCTTACAGAAATAGTGCAATCTTCTAAGGTATTAAAGATTTTTAGATCATGAAAATTCATCCAAAATGACCTTATTGCAATCTAAATGAACAAATATCCATAATTGAACTAAGCACAATAAATATAAAAGTGTAGGTTAACTTTGCAAAGCAACTAACAATCAACTAGCTGCAAAAAGTATGGACTAGGGATTGCTACAAACACTTCAAGCATCCAACCATAAACACCATTGAATCATATCTAATTCTAAATATAACATATATCCAATATTTCTCAAGCAATCTCAAAAGATAGAACAACAAGAACCATGCAAGATAATTCAACACAAGAGAGATCACTAAAGCACAATGTCTTCAATTGTATTGAGTCATCCAATAAAGCAACAATTCCAGTGTTCTGTGTTACAACACTTGCTCCAAAATAAGACTAACTCCTACCTCTAACTCTTGCTATACTACTCAAATCGCTCCAATGTAAAAACTAACTAGCCCTTTCAAATGAGGCACTAACTCCTATTTATAGAGATTACATCATGTGTCGGCCCAAATAGGGTTATAAACAATTGCCCCCCAAAACAAGTCGACCAACAAAAAATTGAAAATAAAGTAAAGTATGCATTAAATGCATGTATTCCATCCAAGTCGGCCTGGGATCTCCAACATAGCTCGGTCCAATGCATGTGAAGGAGGAAGGGAAATAATGGGGAAGCAAAAATTATGATAAGGCATTGTATTAACTGCTCTCCCCTTTGTCTTTGTCTCACTCCATTTTATCCTGCACCATCAAAAATATCTTCTCCAAGTCGGCTATAGGTGGAATAAATAATACTTTAATTTTCTTTTCAATGGACTTAATGTCATCTCTTGATTGCTTTGAAATCTTATCCCAATCCACCCTCATAGTTTGATACTTATCCATAATTGCAATATATCTGGCTACATCATCTAACTGATGTTCAATGACTTGGCCCTCATCGACTAGAGAATATAAATCCTGCCACCATCTTCTCAATTTCTCCAAGCTCAGATGTTTTGGTGCAAACCTTTTTCTTCCTATCATAACCTCAAAGAAAGAAACAAACTTGTTGTAGATCTCAGTCAGGGTGTCCTCAATTTGTTTCCCTTGCTTATGCACCTTCGTTAAAACCCTCTGTCTTATTTGAAAAACTTCAAACCATTCCTAGGGTTCTGCAGCTTTGGGAGAAGGGAGAATTCTATCACTTACCAATTTGTCTTTAGTATATTCCATGATGGTTCTAGTCTTCTGCAACAAGAGATCCACATCCTCCTTATCCTAAGCTAGTACATTCTTTAACCAATCTATTGACCTCATAGTGTCTCCACCGGTTGATAAGGTATATTTGATGGAATTATCTCCTTTAGCTTGCACTCCCTGCAACCAATTCATTGTGGCATGTGTAGTGGTTTTCATTTTCTCCAAATCAGTTATGGTCTTTTGTGGTAGAAAATTTGCAATAGACGAGAAGGAGTTGATGGATTGCAAGGGTTTCATCAAATCCTGTAAATACCTCTTAAGTTTATCATTCTCCTTCTTCAAATCCTACTTAGCCTGCACTTCTTTCTTTAATCTGCACAAAATAGTAGCACTGGAGCCTTCAAATTCTTCAACTTTGTGCATTATAGAGGTGGGTCCCAAGCTGATAGTTTGTACATTGTAATCCCTACCAGTCACTTCATCTTTATTCTTATCTGGCACTGGGGTGGCAATGCGAATCACTCGATTATTGGCTTCATCTCTCTCAATCCAGGAGATAACCTTAGCTTTCTTTTTTTACTTTTCCTTTTCCTATGTTTTCCAATAATTCATCCCAATTGGGAGGAGTATCATCTACCATAATTTGCTTTCTCTTTAACTCCTTATCCAGCCAACTAGGAACAATGGGGTCTGATTGTATATTACCTTGTCCAACCACATCTCGTTGGACCTTGGGTGCATCCTCATTCAAATTTTTCTTTTCAGGCATCTATTCAATCCTATCTTCACCTCCTTTATCATGTTCCTCTTATTCATGCCTTGGTGAAGGAGTCTTGATTAACATTTCTTCTTTGTGTGGAGGCCTATCCTCTTCATTTCTTGCAGGTGAATCTTCATAAGTTACCAAAGGAGACTGCAATATCTTCTCTATTTCTACCTTTGTGCTGTAAAGTTCACCTTCTTGGAATTCTTCTTCTCCTTCTTGATCTTGGTGACTCTCTGACTCTTTAGATTCACCTATTTCATTATGTACCTCATGAGAAGGAGGGGCATCATCATGTTGTTCTACAATAGGGGTAGCTAAAGGAACATCCTTCCTTGACACACTATCCTTGGGAGAAGGAGTTCTTGATCTTCGTGTGTACACCTATGTCTTTTCTCCTAAACTTTCCACACTAACTACTGGTGGGTCACCTTCATCCCTTGCCTTAGAGGATTCCTTCTCCTTTTGTGACAATCTCACTATTCTTCTTTTCTTAGGAATAGAAGCACTACCCTCTTTACCTTTCTTAGCTTCATCTTTTGTAGATTTCTTTGTCTTTGAAATGTGTTTCCTCTTCTTAGCAATGGGTTTTCTTTGCTTCTTTGCCTCCTCTACCCCTTCCACTTGAGCATCTTTAATCTTTATCTTGAAAGGAGAGCTCACCTTAGCCTTACCTTTAGGATCCTGCTCAGCTGACTCTTCAGAGGTAGAATGAGACTCCAAGTCTCCCATCAAGTCATAGGTGCACTGCATACCCTCACTTTCCAATTCCCACATCTTGTGCTTGAGCCACAACTTAGTGTACTTAATCATTGGACTCATGATATGTTCTAACTTTTTTTTCTCTTCCTCCATCCAGTCTATTTCTCCAACTGGTTTATCCTTCACAACTTCATAGTCATGGCCTTGAATCAAATCTCCAGCATCCTCAATTTGATCTGGAATGGCCTTTATGTTGTATAGCTGAACCAAGTTCACAGGTAACCTGGAGAACTTCTTTTTCCTAATTTCAAACTCATCATTTTTGTCAGCCCAATAATCCTCTATATCATCCTTATGGCTATATTCCCTGCTAGCTCTTTTCCATGCCTCACCAGTCCTATCAAATTTGGATCTCTTGGAATGGAAAGAGAGACCCAAAGTACTCATTTCTTCCTCAAAAGCATGTGTTGAATTAATAGAGGGGTAGGCCTCATTACTGCCTATCCTCAAAGGAAAATCACCACCAAATCCGGTCTTATGTTTATCCTTCTTGATGATAGCATCAAAATCAAAAATTTGCCTTGTGACCTCTAGAAGTATAATATGATCTGTGGGATATCTAGGGAGTTAGTATGGAGCCCTCTGACAACCATCTATTCTGATGTATGAAAAGGTAGGGAACTAGATAAACCAAGCTCCAAACCTCTTGATTAATTCCTTAGCATTATCAGAGATCCAAACATGCTCTGCACCTTGCAATAGCCTGGTGATGTACATGGTGAATGCATCATTCACCCTCCTATAACTTGTGCCACCCAAGTGCAATTGTGGGTATACCTCATAAATCACATCCTGCCTGAACACACCCCTTGTACTTAGCCCCTTGTATGGATGGAACCTTGTAAGTGCATAGACCAAGTAGGAGGTCATTGTGAAGGTCTTTGTCTATAGGACATTGCACATTTGTTCATGTATCATTGCAATTATAATGCCTGCCCAATGATAGTCAATATTCTGCTCCATCCTCACAATGACATGGAACATCCAGTTTTCAAATACTCCTGCACTCTTTAGTCCCACCACCCTATTGAGGAGTGTGATAGCATCATAGTATTCCTTCTTAAAATTAGCTCTGAATAGTTGCTTGGGTAGCTTGGAGAAGTGATACTTGGGTTTCTCTAACTAGGAATTGATGACCTGCTATGATTTGATGGTGTCTTCATCATAATACTTCTTCACAATATCCATATCAAAACCCACTATATGAGGCCTATCAGGCATGTCAAAGGTCTGGGCTATAGACACAGGGTTAAGATTTTCCACAATCCTTCCTTGAGGACCAACTATCCTCTGTGTGCCACTGTCATAATGTCTAGCACACTCAAGCACCAAATCGTAACACTGAACTATAGGAGGGAATCTAGCTACATGGGCCAATCCTAATTCCAATATCCTTCTAGCCAATATAGGGAGGTTTTGTGCTGCCATCCTTGCCTTAAATTCTTCATAATCCCACATCCCAACATTTGTATCGGTGACCTCTGACTAGATGGAATTCAGCTTGCTCTCTAGAATTATGCTCTTTATATCCATTTTAATCCTTTCTACCTTGGAGATAGTAGAACCTTCAACACTTGGATCCATTACCCTACCCTTGGTTCTTCTAGCAACAACCTGACTTGATTCAACTTGCATTCAACAAAGAGACCACAATAAAAATCCACCACAACATGAAATTCAAGTTAATCCATCACATAATGGTGTATCCATCCTTAAGACAAGTCCCATGATAAGAAAAATCCCCTAAGATCTCATAAGAATTACTCCTTTCAAAGTTCAGGTTTTAAGTCCTCTCGCAAAATTCGGGCCAGAGGGGAATTTCGGGAAATTCTAGACCAGACAAAATTCAACGAAACAAGCACAAAGAAACTTCCCATCAACCCCTTAATCAACCATCATTAACTAAGAAACAACATGACACATCCTAAAATAATTCAAATTGATCATATAATGCACTATCATCAGCAAATAACTCATGCTATCTCATAATTCCTCATTTTCAATAAGATCTTGGAAAATTCCGTTAGGGACGGAAGTATGCAAAAATTGCAGTTCACAGGTTTCGGGAAAATGAAGAACCAAAGAAGTTTAGATAAAATCCCAAGGAAATGGAATTTCACGAAGTCAGCATAATTTCCATGTTTTAAGCATATTTTTGGGAAATCGATAAAGCGATGGAAAACTGGCAAATTCCTAAAGTAAGGAAAATCCGCGAGATATTCAAAAACCCAAAATCTTTGACTTCTTCAGGATTTCACCCAGATCAATCAAATAGTCAAGAAATTGGGGATTCGGTTTTGGTTCAATTCGTTCAAAATGCAAGATGAATAATCTAGGTTTCCAATCGATCTAAATGAGATCCAATCAATATGAGGAGTGATTTCAATAAAGGAAAACCCTAAGAAATCACCATGAAAACACAACTTGGATCCTAACTCATCCTTTCCTTCCACTAATCCTGTTACAAATTCCCTAAAACCCTACTAAGACAAGGTGATTATCAGTAATTGGATTGTAAACGAAAGGTTTCAACTCGCCCAAGACGTGATCTCATCGAAGGTCAGGAATTTTTAGGTTAAACCAGAGCTTGACATAGGAAAGCAGGAAATCAAATTAAGAATCCAACATAGCAATGGTTAACCACATTGAATCACTGTCATGCAAAAGGAAAGGCAACATGAGCTACGAGGAAGGGTATCAGGCCAACAAATGGAAACCCTAGCCCTGCTACCAGAATCTACCATATTGAAGTCCCAACTCAAAGCATACACACACAAATCCTGAAGCAATTCAATCCATTCATTAAAAGAGAAGGCAACATGTACATACCATGAGAGAAAATAAAATCAAAATAGCAGCAGCCGACAAGAAACCCTGGAGTCCAGTCAGAATACAAGCGATCACCATAAAACTCTACTGCAACGTACAATCACAATCCCAAACACACAATCCAACAATAGCAACGCAAAATCCAACTCCTCAAATCTCATGACAAGGAAAATGACACAAAATTCTCATCACAAATTGTAATTAAATCCAATAAAAGCAAACTGCAAGATTGTATAGGAGACATCAATGCATCGAAAAGATAGCGGGCTTAGGAATCCAAAGGAACGATAGAGTTTTAGAAAAATCTAAACCAAATGAAATTTATTGAAGTCCTAGAATTTCTGAAAACAATGTAAACCAGCCTTCGTCGGGTTTTCAAAGCGTTCAGGGAATTCCGCCCTGAGGGAATTTTCCCAAAAATAGAGAAAAACCCAAAATATTTCCCAAAACACAAGACTTTCAAAGTGTTTCCTCAAAAGGGGAATTTGCACGGGTAGAATAATCATTAAAGCACATGCCAAGGAAACCAAATTCTCAAAACCGAAGGGCCAAAAACACCAAAAATGAAAGCAAAAGAGGGTCCCTGCTTTAAGCGGGGCATGTGTGCAAAAAATACACAACAAAGAGGTTGATAGTAAAAGTTATTTTCCTCTTAATACTCTAAATTTGATGCATTAAGTTTATGAGATTACAAACATAAGAGATGTGGGATACAAGGATTAGAAGTAATTTCTTGTTGGTGATTCCTTTATCAAGACCAATGCTTTTAATTCATTTAAATTATATGTTAAAGGAACAAAGGCTCTTGGAGGATAGAAATATTTTCAATGATCCATTAGAAGAAGATTAGAAAGTCATAGCTGAAAGCTCAAAACCACCTTAAAAAAGTTTGATTTTAGTATTGAGAGTATAATGATATATAATAAAAGGAAAATTATTATGGAAATTTGATTCCTCTCGTTTCAAGTATGGATTTTAGTATATGTCATGGTGCTTGAAACTATAATAAGAAATGAAGAACTATTTAGTAGGTAGGAAGATGTTGAAAAAATCTTTGAGGGTTTAACATTTAATTTCCAAATTGAATACTTAGCAATATGGCCACCTATCCTAGGGGTGGGTGCCTTGGATCGATTGGATAAAGAATCTCGTTGCAGGAAAGAGGTCATGTTGCAGGAAAGAGGTCATGAGGTCTAGTCTCCCCCCATCCCTATGGTACCATAGGGTGTGTCGCATGAGCGTCACTGGTCACATGAATTTTTTTTACTAGGTGCATTACAATTTATAGGGGGGCTACTTGATTCTTACAATCTAAAAAATAAAAATAAAATATGGCCACCTATCCCTATAGAGAATAAGTTTTATGTAGTCTTTATCTCAATAAGTACATGTGAAAATTTTAAAGAGAGTGATTGTATACTCTAGAAGCTAATTCTTTAGTAGCGTACATAATACAATTTAGCAAAGTCACTACTTGAAGGCTACACAAGGAGCATGAAGAGGCCAAATATTAATTATTAAAGATTAAAACATACAAAGTGAAAGAATAATCTATAAAAATAGATAATCATAATAAATAAAAATACTTGATAGGAAATCATTTCCATCCCCTCCTAACATATAGTAGGATAATAATACCTTACATGAGGAAATAAATAGATTGATGAACCTACTAATAAAAATAATGAGGAATGAGTAAGAGATAAATGTAAATGTAAAAAAATACAAATATCATGGTAAAAGGAATATTTGTGGAAATGGTTAACAAATTAACAAGAATGGTTGATGTATAGAAAGGCCATGAAAGTTTTATCAAGGAAAAATATTTTGATTCCATCCCCTCCTAACATATAGTAGGATAATAATACCTTACATGAGGAAATAAATAGATTGATGAACCTACTAATAAAAATAATGAGGAATGAGTAAGAGATAAATGTAAATGTAAAAAAATACAAATATCATGGTAAAAGGAATATTTGTGGAAATGGTTAACAAATTAACAAGAATGGTTGATGTATAGAAAGGCCATGAAAGTTTTATCAAGGAAAAATATTTTGAACTTGAGTTTGAAGATATCAATGTCAAGTGGGCAGTTCTTATCATTTAACCAACTCAACTAACCTTTCAAATAATAAGAATTCACTTTGTTTGAATATTGATGATAAACTAAAAATATTTATGGAAAATTCTTCAATGAGATCCTTAGAAAATGTTGGTTATTGAAGGAAAGAACCAAAAATTTCCAATGGTGGAGTTTTTTAATAAAATTTCCCATCATGCATCCATCACCATAATAAATTGAAGCTTTATATAGACATAAGTGTATAATTCTACCCACTAGTGAACAATTGGAGTATAAAGTAGTGATTGGTCCTTAAAGTCATAAGTAAATGGAAGATCAAGAGAAGTTTATCAAGAAAATATTAAAAGGAACAAAATTATACTAAGATCTAATCTAATAAAGCACAAAATCTAATAATTTTTTTTGGGTGTGTGAAAAGGTGTTCTTGTAAGAAAAATTACAAAAGAGTTCAATCATTTTTGGGAATGTAACAAATATTTATTTACACTCTCTAGCGCTGTTTAAAATATTGGAAAATATCAATATAGTGGCTTGTAGATTTGATAAGACACTAGCTTTAGATAGAATCCATAATTTCTTCAATGTCTCTCTTTTTTAATAATTTATATTAGATTCATTACATGCTATTAATTGGGATGTTTTTTTATGTGTGTGGTTTGAGAATGATATCCATGGAACTACTATGGTTACTTCATAATTGATGAGTGTAGCTATAGAATTATGCCATTGACCCATAAAAAGTTCTATTGGTACTATAAAGATCTAAATGAGATGTAAAAAATATTTTCAGATTTGTTTTGAAAAATTTATAGCTGACTTTTTGGAGGTGAATGAACTCTGCTAGGGTTTCTTGTGTTTGCAGTCATTCTTGGCCCCTCTTGGATTATACCGTACCTTAGGCACAAGATTTTCTCATTTACTATGTGTACGATCATATTTACTATAGTTTTCTTGGTTTTATTATGCCTTCAACCTGCTCTAACCCAATAGTTCTTGCTAGTGTTGGCGGTTCGATGAATCTACTCAATGACTCCTCCTCTGAACAAGAGTCCCCTAAAATTTGTTCTGAAAGTGTTCCATGAGGTAATTATTTTGAATCCCTGGCTGATGTGGTGTTACCCATGCTATATTTTTATTCTGCTTGTCAATGGTTAGAGTAGCATACTCTTGTTGGTTGTTTTGTTGGGAGGACTCCCTTGAAAGTGTGCTTAAAGAGTGGGTCCAAAAGACTTGGGTCCCTCATGGGGTCCACCTTGATATGGTCCAAAATTTGACTAAAGGCTATTTTCTTTTTCACTTTGCGGAGGTTAGTCATGTTCAAGCAATCCTGAACCACGGTCCTTGGTATGTTCGGTCCTCTTTGCCAGTTTTCTAGTTGTGGACCTGAGACTTCACTATCTCATATGACACCAAGTTGCGGGTTCCAGTCTGGATTGAGTTTCCTAGTTTTCTATTTCCTTGTGTGCATTTTTTGTAGCATATTGCCTCCTCTCTAGGGAGGGTTATTTGTATCGAACTAGATAGGTTCTTTTAAGCCCGCCCTCAAAAGTGAGCCTATGTCGAAGTGGACCTTTCATAGGATTTGAAAGAGTCCATTGATATTTAACTTGGTTCTTTTCGACATACCTAGAAGGTTACTTATTTTAGTTTTCCGAATACTTGTTATAGGTGTTAGTTCACTGACCACAAGATTAAGGATTTCCCTCTGGCAATTCCCTATACTCCCTTGCTGCCATGGGATGTTGATAAGAACCATCAAGTAGAAAGTGTTGCTGCCAAATCAGAGGAAAAATGGACAACAATTACCAACTAGAAAAACAAGTCCAATGGCTCTGGGACGGTTTTCAAAACCCCCAAGCCAATGAAAGAAGTTTCAAACCCTTATATGAAGGGGAAGGAAGCCCAAATGGGCTTAGATAGCACTTTAGTGCAGCCAAGGCCTAAGGCTATGCCTCAACCTACCTCAGTTATGATAACATAGCTGACTGAGTCTCCTCCCATGTTGGGAGTTCATAAGAGGTCTCAAAGTCCTTATCGACCTTCAAAAGATGGAGAATATGTTTAGGAGAAATGAAGACATTCATCTCCAACAATTCAAATTGGTTTAGTCCCACCAGAATTTTTATAGAATCGCTTCTCCACTCTAGATGAGGAGCCAAAATCTGATGATATGGAGGAATTTCATTCATGAATTCCTCTCATGGAATGTTTGAGGTCTAACAAACCTCTCTAGGAAGTATTCCATTAGGCATACTCTTCAAAAATATGCTGGTATTGATGTTTTGTTTCTTCAAGAAATGAAAATTGCTAGTTTTTTTCTTTCTTTGGCTTGTCATTTCATTTGGCCAACCAATAAAATGTATTTTACTGAACATGAGGTTGGATGTGGTGGAGTGGTCACCCTTTTGTGCCCACAATTCCATGCTTGTGTGGTTGATCATGGGTTTGACCCAACACATCCAATCATCTAGATTCTTCTTAACATTGATAATTATTCCTTTGCAATTATTAATGTTTATGCCTTGAATGATGCAGTTGAAAGATCTCTTCTTTGGTGATGGATTACTGATTCACTAGCAGTTGTAACTTGTCTGCTATGTTGGGATTTCAATATGGTTGAGGTGGTGTACAACAAGGATGTTACTCTTCCATTCTAATAGGCAGCTAGCGAAAGAGAGGCATGGTACTACATGCATAATAAATTAGGTCTTTTCAACCCTAATACTGGTTGTCGCCACTCTCATTATCTCTGGCACACTTGGTGCAATTATCGAGCTGGTTCTGATAGAATATTTAAGCACATTGATCATGCTATGATCTCAACTCAATATTTTTTCTCCTTTTCCATCTCTTCACCACTTTCGATAAGGCTGTTAGTGGGTGTGACATTGTTAGACCACTTTTCCATTACATTTTGCATTGAATGGAAATTAAAGTACCCTTGTGCCAGAAGGACTCAATTTTTTTTAACACTTCCTTGTTAAGTCACCAACCCATGCTAGCCCACATACATACTATTTGGAATTTGGAATGCACGTCACCTCACAATACAGGCTAGATTATGTTGGTGGAATGATTCCGTCACGCGCATCGCAAGGTTTCTCTGCATTTATGGGAATCGGTTGGCCATATTTCACAGATAGTCTTGTGAAGCGACCACATCTAACCTCCGTGTTGCCATTGAGGCCTTGGCAGCTAATCCATTTTCCACTTCTTGGCAAGTCAGGGTTGCGGAGTTATGGCATAAAAAACAAGTTGCTAGAAATTATGTTGCTAAAGGGGCACAAATCAAGGCCAAGCTTCACTACCTTAAAATTGGAGATCGTGCCTCGAAAGAATTCTTCCTAGCTCTTCGAGCTAGGATCTCATCTCTTGGTATCAAACAAATCAAAGAAGGCAATACAGTGCTTTATGAATTGCCTGACATTCTCTAGGAATTTGTTAGGCATTATGAGCAGGTATTCACAACTCAAGAGTACACTCTAGAGTGGCATCAAGCGCTTCAAGATTGTCTTGCTGTTGTGCCAAATAGGCTCTCCTCAACCTAGAAAGCCTTTTGTAATCAATTGCTCACAATTGAATATCTTAAAGAAGCTGTCAGCACTATGGCCAATGGTAAGGCCCCAAACATTGCTGGTTTCTTGTGTGAATTTTACAAAGCCCTTTAGGATTGTGTTGGAAAAGATCTGCATAAGGTTTACCTTGAAGCTTTTCATTCTAAAAGTTTATGAAATCTTATCAATAATGGTAATATTAAATTCATACCTAAATCTGGTGATCGCGAGGATATCTATAATTGGCAGCCCATCACACTCCTTAATGTCTCTTATAAAATCATTGCCAAAGCCCTTGCCTTGAAAACCCACCATCTTTTTCCTCAGATTATGCACCCAAAGCAAATTGGATTCATTAAGTCTAGGTTCATCTTAGATAACATTATTGTTGTCCAGGAAGGTATGGAATGGGTGAGATGCTCCAATAAAAAACTATCTTTATTAAAATTGATTTTGCTAAAGCTTATGATCACATTGAATGGCCTTTCATACTTGTTATGCTGTTTTCCCTGGGTTTTGGTCTTCAATTCATACAAGTTGTGCAAATGTTGTTTCCTGATGCCTCCACTTGCATCACCATTAATGGCCACTAGTCCCCTTCCTTTGGTCTATTCTATTC
>VDFB02270651.1:558264875-558312785 GCA_007258455.2 Sequoia sempervirens | reverse complement strand
AAATAGGTCAGAATGGTCTTGTATTCTTCATTGGAGCCCTGATTGGGCTTATTGGCCCCTTCATTTCTTGCATTATGATTGGAGGAATCTGGAGTGGACTCCTCCATCAACATCTAGTCGAGTTCAAGGAAATGGTTGGGTCCCTCAACAAAATCATTAGCCAAATTCCTCCATCATCTCGTGCTTGTTCTATTTAAACATCTATTCAGAGTTGTTGGACTCAATGAGAACATTAGGTTTTATTTTATCCAAATGGTTTGAACACCTGACAATAGTAGGTTCTACACCTGCTTCCACCTCCATAGCCATAGTTTTTTCCTCCTCCCCTAAACCTTTAGAGTCATCCTCTCCTTCATTTTCAGTGGTAGGTTCTTTGACATATAAGGTAATTAGTTTCTTCATGTTAGGTCCCAATTTAGGCTTGCTAACCTATTTAACTCTTTTAGTGGGGGTATTTTTGAGCTCACATAAACTAGCTACAACATTCTTCTAGAATTTCATAGGGTTGGATTTTTTCTTTTTACCAGTTAGTTTAGGTTAATTTTCAGGGGTGGGTTCCATGGTAGTTGGGGAAACTTTTCTTTTGGAGCGAGGGGTAGAAATAGGAAAGGTTTGTTGGGGGAATATTTAGGGGAATCAAGTTCTTTGGAAAACCTAGTAGCATTGATGGGTTTAGGAGGGCATAAATCCAAGTGGAAATGATATAGATGCAAAATAAACCCTTGATGCAAGGGGAGGGGAGGTTTGTTAGGGTTTTTAGCAGAAAGTTCCATGGTTTCCTTCACAAATCTTTCTAAAGAGGAAAGGAGGAAGAAAGGGAAACTGATAAGAAGGCTATGCCTAAAATGGTTAAGCAATGGAATATGATAATAATAATAATAATAGCAATTGAAATGACCTTCAAGGGTAACATACTTCATATGGATAAGACACACCTAATCCTAGGGGTTCAAGTGTTTTATCCTGTCATAAGTGACATGGATCTCAATTGGTTTCTCATTATCCTTAAAAAATTATTGCATATTGTTCACATCAGTAACTTTTGTGTGATTTTTTAACTTTTTCCTAGAGCAAGACAACCTTGTCACTTTAGCAATGACATCCTCACTAACTTCAAAATAAATGCGACTGAGAGTAAACAATCTATAATTTCAACTATTTGTAAATTAGGTTAGGATATTTTTGTCATGGCCTTTGAGATTATCCATTAATGGGGCCAACCCCCCTTCAATGCTAATGTGCTAGACGAAAGCATTTTTCCTAAACTCCTCACAAGAACTAGGTTCAACTCTAACTCTATCTCCACCCATAGTGTATAGAATTTTACTCAAACAACCATTAGAGCCAAGAAACAATAAGGTCCTATAAAAAAATAAGATGTAAATACAAAGCCTTTCCCAAAATAAATGGTAGGAAAAAAATTTCGTACCATTGCAATTTAAAATCATAATAACTTCCTACGAAGGAGTAGTATTTTTCAAAGGGCCAAACTTGGCAGCACAGGACTAGAGAGTGTTAAAGTACATCAAGCTAGAAGATTTGATAATAATGGAATTGTAGGTCATTAAAATCAAGTCATAATGAAACTTAAAGGTTAATGGGTATGATGTCATATCACAAATCCACCAGCTAGGATTAATTAATAAACCATTCATTTTAGGCTGAGACTCATGCCAAAAGAAAATGCACATACCTTTTTCTTCCCATATGTTACAAAGAAAAAAAAGCATAACATACTTGTCATGACTAGTCACCAACATCCACCTTTTCTTATACAACTCATCATGCTTGAACTACCACATTAGACCAAGGTTGATAAAAATAGTATACATATCAACCCCAAATAAAGAAGAGTTAACATACATCATGGGAAATATTATTTTTTTATCACTAAGGTGGGAAAAGAATTAAAGTTCCTCTAGTACCTAGTAACCATCTAGGGGGTCATAACATTAGCAAGGGAATCAACAAACACATTTCCTTCTTGGTAAATAGTTTAGGTTTGAAGAAAAATTTCAATGATAGCATCAATCACTAAATTAGAATTACCCTCAATATGCAGATTCTTGATCCCAATAGAGCTAGAAAATTTGATTCCACTTAGCAAGGCCCTAGCTTCAAAAATCATTGAAGAATGCACCCCCATCCTACCAGCATAACTAGCCACCACTTTTCTATAATGATCTCTTATGATACCCCCTATATTGACAAGGACAAGGTTTCCTTTAGCACCGCCATTGAAGTTGAGCTTGTGCTAGCCATGCAAAGGAGCCCTCCATCTAGTATTTAATCTTACCACTAATTTAGAGTTGTCATAGGATTTGGGGTTTAGGGATCTATTCCAATTAATAGCTATGATGATCTCTAAGGCATTGGGGAGTTTGGATGTTTCTAAACAAAGTGACCAATGTTCTCAGTGAGGATTTTGAAGAAAATATTGAAAACCTCCATGGAGCTCTTTTCCTCATTGCAGAAGATTTGGTTATTCCTTTTTTCCATAAGCACCAATAGATGAAAGGAGGGACCTATTGCCAAATTTATTTGGGTAGGGGGTGAGAGTAGGGGTTGACCCAATTCTCCACAAAGATTTTAATATCTCCATTCATGATCGAAGAGACAAATATTTTTCAAAGTTGTAGCCCAGACTTCAACAACTAAGGGACATTGGAGTAATAGGTGAGGAACACACTCCTCATCACTCTCACAAAGAAAACATATATTAGGTATTTGAATCCCCCTTTTTCTTATGTTATCCTATGTGAGGATTCTATTGTGGGATGTAGTCCACTAGAAAAAAATGATTTTTAGGATAAGATGTCTATTCCAAATCATCTTCCAGAAATTACCCTTGGTGTCCTGCATAGACAATAGTCTGTAAATCAATTTGACAGTAAGATTAACCTTGCTTTCCTTAGCTTAGAAAAAGTCATATTCTTGGGTAGAAATATAAATTCTAGTCAAGGAGAGAGATTCCTAAAGAAGTTTGGAGAAGTGAGAAATATTCAAAGAGTTGTGATAGTAGTTATTCAAAGCTTTCCATTTTTTAGTGCCATGTTGGCCCATGATGTAATCCACACCCAAAAGGATAAAGTGGAAAAATGCAAGGACCATCAACTCTTTAAAATTAGATTGGACGAGGGGGATCTCAAGCAGCTAGAGTCATCCTAGAATTTGATATTATGCCCATCACCAAGTCTCCATCTAAAGAAAAACTACAAAATCTATTTAACTTTGTTAATATTATTCCAAACTAGAGAGCCATGAGGGTGAACATTGGAAATATAGTTGATGAATGAGGTATTATTCTGATGCTTTGAATTTAGAATTATGCACCATTCCTTCCTTTTTCTCAACAAATCCCAATTGACCTTAGCAAGGAGAGCTTTTTTAGAAGTTTGGATTTTCTTAATACCCTGACCTACATTGAACTTGGGAAGACAAACAGTATCCAAACTAAGTAATGCCAATTTTTTCTTCTCAATACCAAACCAAAGAAAGTTTCTTTGAATTATCTCCATCGTCTCAACAATGTGTCTCAAAATTCTAAATAGTGATAGGAAGTACACGAGGATCCCTTGGAGGGAATAAACAAGGAGTTGCAACTTACCAACATGACTCAACATGGAACCTTTCCACCCAACCAACTTTATCTACATTCTTTCATCAAGTTCTAGAATTTAGGGGTGAATTCCTTGACTATTAAGAGATACAAATTGTTAGGCAAATTTTTAGTTTAAAAAATTGTTAGGCAAATTTTTAGTTTAAAAAATTGTTAGAAATTTGAAATAGATTGAATAACCCAATGAACTTTTTAAGATAAAATCAAAGTTACAAAAAATGGAAAAACATAAATGATGCGAACCAAAAATATAATAGTTTATGTAATGTTAGGATGAAAAAATTTCATTAAGAGCTACAAAGATGAAAAATATAAGCTAGGTAGTGAGTTTACATATAACTAAGGATAGGATGGAGAGACAAATCAATCAATAATAATTGACCACCAATAACCACCAACATTAAATAATGTGATGAAAAAGTAAACACTCCACCCTTAAAGGGTGGAGATAAATCATCACTTTATCTCCTAGTTATTAAATAAGAAACTCACTTTATTATCCTAAGAAAGATTAATAAAGTGTAGGAAAAACCTAGGACTAAGGAAAAATAAATTATACCACTAGGAAAAATAAAAACCTACACCAACACCCACCCTTAAGCATAATTTATGAGGATGTAAAAGATGACGGGTCCCAATAAATGAGGCATGTTAGGCACCCATGTATATATCAAAATTACCCTCCAAAAGAAGAAGCCCCCCGCAAATAGAGAGAGAACACCCCCCAAAATAGAGATAGAATAAGAGGAATAAGTAGCCCCTCCAAAGATATCTAATGGTAGATGCTCAAAACTAGATGGAGAAGATGGTCCATGATCATTGAACAACATTCCTCTCCTTAGGAATAAACAAAAATAATTGTGTATGTAAGCTATCTCCCCACTCTTGAAAGGAATATGTCAGAAGAAAGTGCAAAATATATAAAGTCTCTAAACTCGGCTCAAGTTTCCCCATGTCGATGTTGAAAGTTGTCACAATGAAATCAAGCTTTCTAGGCCACACTACTAAACATGACAAATTAGGATATCATAAAGATTGATGTAGAAAACAATCCAAAGACAATGATGGTTTGACAATAGTTGTACAATAACTATCATCAAAGAGGAGAGATAACCCCTCAGATGTGTCCTCCAAATTTGAAATGTGAGACTCCACACACAAGTCTGAAATACATGTCAAGAAATCATCCCACAAAGATGTCTCTAAAATACTATGTGTGTCCTACTACAAGAAGTCACTAGAGGCTTTCAAAGAGGCAACACTATACTTTGTAGTAGCAACAAATTCAAGGATAAAAGAGTGGTATTCAAAGAGAAGATTAATGTCCTCAGTAGTATCATCTAGATCCAAAATGAGGGACTCTAGAAACAAACAAGAGATGTTTGGTAGAAATTGGTCCCAATGGATTGAATCTAAAAGACATAAATGATCCTACTACAATAAATCATTGGAAGCTCTCAATGAAGAATATTTGGAATCCAAATTTGTAGTAGGCAATGTTGATGGGGTATCAATGAATTGATCATCCATAAAATATAGGGCAACATAGGTTTCAATATCATCCAAAATAGCTTAGTTCTCCAAGGAAACAACATTTTCAAATGAAGATGTCTCCATACAATTTTTGGATGATGGCCAAGTAGTGAATGTTGGGAATAGGATGCCATTTAATTGCAATCCTAAAAATATTTCATGTATCTCCTAAGTTCTTGGTGTTATCGAGTAGAGTTACACCCTAACTAAGCTGTAGGATTTAGCAAGCTAAGTTGTAGGACTTAGCACTCCAGAGAAACATTGGAATGATCACAAGGTGTGGGTACCTTATACAAGATCAAACCTCTAGAGAAGGCTGAAATCCTATGGTGTCACCTAAACTAATTTACTGACTCGCAGAGGAAAAGGGGAGAAGGAAATAACATAAACTAATAAAGTTACTCCTATGATGATGCACCAAATATTAAGGATTTGTACCACTATTTTGACACACAATGTGATCAATAAAACTCACTAAAACATACACAACTTAGTTTTGACATGTCTTGCATAAGTATTTCATGGAAGGGTTTTAAAGTTTTATGAAAAAAATCGAGAGGAATAACAAATGACCTTTTAGAGGCTCAAATGCTTGACTTCACATTTGAACCCTACATAGAACTAGTATACCATGAACTATGACTTGCACAAACATGCAATTCTGCAAAAAGAAAATGAGAAACTAGACAAAACTAGGGATAAACATTATCATCACAAGGAAATATCAATAATTTCATGTTATTGCACAATAAATAGTACTAAGAAGGAAAAAAATAGCTTTGATTTTATTGATTCAAAAGGAAAAGCACAACTGAGTACAAATTTGCAAAAGAGTTACCAAACTCTATATTTTATCCAAAGGACTCAAAAGAAGTCTTGAAGTAGAAAAGAACAAGTCAAAACTAACTCACAAAATGAAAAGTGAAGTCAATATATACTCCACCAAGAAACTCCACCAAAATAGAGATAAAAGCTTCTTGGGTCAGATGCATCAATAAAGCCTAAAAATTAGGCCTCCAACTCCCTCCAAAAGACTCCAATATGCTTGAAGAAGTCAATTTGACCAAGTCAAATATGATGACACATGAAACTACCCCCTAAAAGCTATCATTTGCTCCAAAAAGAAATTAAATGCTCCCTATATGCTCTCCTTGTGTTTGCAAACTTCTTAAACACCTTCAATATGCTTGCAAAAGCATAAATCCAAATATATTTCTCCTTAACCATATTTGCATGGCATCAATTTTTCATTAAAATAACATTCAACTAAATGATTTATAATATATCATTTAGTTAAACATTTTACATTAAAAAAATTCCTAGGCTCGCAATATATGGAGTACATAAGTTCAATTGAACACAGTATGGGATTGATTTTATATTGTAAATGTTTTAAATTAAAAGGTAAAAATACCTTTGTCAACTTAAGCACTCATTAGGGTTTAAACCCTAAAACAAAACAATGTAAAAAATTGACAAGGCATTTCATTTCCTTCAAGCCTTTTGGAAAATATAGGCGCCGCCATCAGAGGGTTTCATGAAGCTACTATGAATGATTTTATGAAGAATGTTGAGGCTGAGCTGGGTTAAAATCAAGGAAAAAACTTGGGTGAGCTTGCTGTTTTGATTTTATTTGCATTTCCTATGTAAACAACCACAACTTATTGCTATTCATTATGGAAGAAAATAGTGAATACGTTTCATATTTCTTCTATATATTACAATTTGAGCACTTTTCTAAAAATTTCATGCATTTTTCCTTCAGTCTATACAAAGAATACGAGCTCTTTTGCGTATTTTCTGATGCATTTTATTTTTCCGGTGGATGTAAACGTAGAAAATAAGATCAAGCATTTGATTATTTGTGTATTACTTGTTCATTACACTTTTCATAATACTTATGCAGAATGTTTAATATCCATTGTACAAATCTTTTATTTTTCTGTATACACCTTTTATGGCCATTTCTCTGTGATTAAGTTTTTGAAAAGAGCTTCTCTTGTAGTGTGATTATTTTCTCCCTTTGATGATTGGCTGAAATAAGAACTATCTCAGTCAACTACCCCACACAAAAATGTTGTCCTTTAAATAGATGACCGTCCTATTATTCATTTCTTGGTTGCCTTCCATACATAACAATTGTCCTCCTTTGATGTTGTCTTGGTGGAGTGTTATACCCATAGAATTATTTGCAACTCACTATCATATTTTTTATTCACATTCATGTAGCTCAAAAAGAAGAAACTCCAACATCCTCTATAATCTCATTATGCCCTTTTTGCTTGCAAAACTAACCCACATGGAAGCATCAATGAAGTCAAATCATGTGATGAAGCTCTAAACCATTTGAACATATTTGACTACCCTCGAGTTTTGACTTTCATATTCATATGGAACCCATGCTTTTCATTATGATAGTAGAATGATTTCATCCTCATACAAGGGTCTGTCCTTATTTGGCACTGTCTATCATCTATTCAACACTATCTTTTGTGATTGCTTTGATCTCCGTGAAACACTATCTCTTGATAACGCTTTGTTTTCTCCATAATAAACTCCCTTTTGTTTCCTCAAACTCTTTTCATGGTTTATTCATTAGCATCCTTTTATCATGGTTTATAAGTTCTATTGAATTTCCCTTATATCTTTACTCACCTTTGGCTATGAAGCATTGAGGAATAAAAAAATTGAGAGCTCATGTACTATCCTTTTAAAATTGGTTGGTGATTGCCCCATACGTTCAAAAATTATGCTCTTCTTAAAACCATCCCATAACTTAGATATGTTAAATAGGTGCAAGACAACTAAGAGGGGGGGTGAATAAGTTGTCACACAAATTCAAACCTAAAACTTTCATTTATCAAATTTCCAACCACACAACTCTATTATTAAATATGAGCATGAAACATAGATAACAAAAAGTAAATCAACAAATTGAACAATTTATTTTTACATTAAAAACCCAATAAGGGAAAAACCATGGTGAGGGTTAACTCACAATATAAAGATTATAAATTGAATACAAAGGCTCACTGCCAAGGACTCACTTCCCAAAAGAGGACTCATTGTCCAAATACAAAGGCTCATTTCCTACAAAGGACCCACTATCCAAATAAAAAGGCTCACTGCCTATAAAGGACTCATTGTCCAATAGGGAGGCTCACTACCTATAGATACAAAATAGAACAAAAGATCCACCACAATAATTAAAGCACATTCACAGGATTATAGAAACCTTCAATTCACTACCTTCAACACACTAAAAAAATGCTATCACAACTCACTCACACACACTTCTACTCTTATGATTTGTGGTCACACTTTCATCACTTTGCATCACAATGTCATGTAATTCTTCACAACTTGCCTTTCTTTTATATTGTTCTCAACCTTAGAAACATTTACCAAGGTCAGCCACAATACATCATTTCATAAATTTAAATTAGGTTGGCAATTCTAAATTCCTGTAGTGGAAAGGAATAAGAGTGGACTAATAAAATTATTTTCTTGAACCATCTGCATGCTTCCTTAATTGAATTTTATTCTATGAATGAAGTGTAAACGCCAGGTCGGTCAAACCTAATGAAAACAAAAATTATCAATGATGCACATGCTTCCAACAAGAAGATGACACATGGACGACCCAAAATGCTTCATTATGCATGAGAATACATCTCAAAATCTTCCAGATACATTTGCAACAAAAATAACAGAATTTAAACATTAAACTCCTTTCACCAGTCAATCTGGGCTGTGTAGACACACAAAGAAATGCTAAAACATGATTTTCGAATCACTAAACTCCAAACCTCTTCACCAAAACATAGGAAATACCTTCACAAGACATCTCATAGATCTGCATGATCTGAAACAAAGCAATTGAGAACTGCAAAGGAAACATATTTCTCCTAGTCCACAAAACACTGACTCTGCCGGTTGAACACATATACCAGTTGATACAACTTTCATGTACCATCTCACCAAAAATTGAAACTCAGACTATATCATCATCAAATCATCATCAACAAGCCTTTAGATCCACACAAGAATAGGATCAACATTGGAGAAATGCGAAGCACGTACCCAAGCACATATTGAACACACTTAACACTCTAACTTCTCTTCTTAATTAATTTTCTCAAAATCACTTGGAAACTCATCACGCCAACATATCTACAACACCATAAAGGTAGCTCCATGTAATCACAACATCTCATCCATACATGTACAATCTGTAACATACTGAATAGTGTTGACATTAATGACAACACCACCAGACAAGCTCATACTTGCAATAATCTCCCCCTTTGTCATTGATGGAAACACATAACCTTTTCTCCCCCTTTAAAATCAATGGCAAAGAAAAAATTCTATAATTACTCCCCCTTAGGAGTAACTCATACTGCAGCAATGAAAATCTTTTCTACTCCCCTTGCGGAGTAAACCCATAAATTAGTATAGGTAAATAAAGAACCTATGAATTCACTGGACTGATGCACTTTCATATGCACCTAGTTAGGAGGGACAATGACCCCCAACCTCTCCCTAAGATGCTTGAAAATATTCTTTGGAAGAGCCTTAGTAAATATTCCCACAATTTGTTCCTTTGTAGTTACATATTCCAATTTGACCTCATTCTCCAACACTTTCTCTCTCAGAAAATGATACTTGATAGATATGTGCTTCATTCTTGAATGCATAACCGGGTTCTTCAAAATGTTTATTGCACTTATATTATCACAAAAAATAAAAATAGGTTAATCACATATTACACCAATGTCTTTCAGTGTTTGCTTCATCCACAAAACTTGTGTACAACAAGATGCGATGGTAATATATTTAGCCTTTGCAATGGATAAAGAAACCGAGTCTTTCTTTTTACTTAGTCATGAAACTAGTCTTCCGCCAAGAAAGAAAGCACCACCACTGGTACTCTTTCAGTCATCTACACATCCAACCCAATTAGCATCTATATAAGCACTCATGGTGAAATAATTACTCTTAGGGTACCATAGTCCATAATCCAGTGTGCCTTTAAGATATCTAAATATTTATTTTATAGCCATAAGATGTGCTTCTCTAGGATCTGCTTGAAATATAGCAAGTAAACACATTGCATGCATAATATCTAGTTTGGTAGGAGTAAGGTACAATAGTCTACCAATCATGGATCTATATTTGATCTGATTAGTCTTAGTAAATTAATCATCCTTGCTTAGTTTAAATCCGGTTACCATAGGGGTACAAAATAGTTTAGAATCCTCCATCACAAACCTTTTCAACAACTCTTTTACATAGTTGGATTGTGAAATAAATATCCCTTTGTTAGTTTGACTCACTTGTAGACCAAGGAAGAAATTCAATTCACCAGTCATAGACATCTCAAATTATTTATGCATTTCTCTATAATTTTTTTTACACATGCCTTCATTTCCTCCAAAAATGATGTCATCAACATAAACAACTACAATAAATATCTTATTACCTTGTACTTTGAAGTAGAGGTTGTTGTCAACAAAACCTTTCCTGAATCCTTCCTTTGTCAGATATCTGTCCAGTCTTGGATACCAAGCTCTGGGAGCTTGCTTCAGTCCATACAACACTTTCTTCAATTTACAAACCATGTCTGACTTGTCAGGCAATTGAAACCCTTCAAGTTGCTCCATATATACTTCTTCTTCCAAATCACTATTCAAAAAAGTTGACTTAACATCCATCTGATACACGTTGAAGTCCTTGTGTGCAAAAAATGCCAATTTTTTTTTATAGTTTCCATTCGGGCCACAAGGGGCAAGTGTTTCCTCAAAATATATGCCTTCAACTTGTGAATATCCTTTGCATGCCAATCTTTCCTTATTCCTTACTACTTCTCCATTTGCATTTAATTTGTTTTTGAATACCCATTTTTAACCAATCACATTCTTGTTCATAGGTCTAGGGACTAGTTCCCATGTATGATTCTTCTTTATCTGCTACAATTCCACTTTCATAGCTCTCATCCAAATTTCATCTTCACATGCTTCTCTTATAGATTTAGGTTCTATTTTATAAAGTAAACACAGATTTACCTCAGTTGCAACTCTGCTTCTTATCTTTATGCCTTCACTCTTGTCTCCAATTATCTAATCTTCCAAATGATTCTTCTATACATATTTAGTAGTCCTAATAACGGGTTCTGGTTCATTCTCTTCTTCTTATTCCACTTGTTCCTATTCCTTCTCCTTATTTTCTTCAGGTATATGTCTATAGATAGGATCATTAGGTTCAAATTCACTTATCTCAATAGGTCTATGTATGTCTTCATCAACTTTCACATTAGCACTCTCAATAATCTTCCTTAATCTTTTGTTAAAACATCTATATGCTTTGCTAGTGGTAGAGTAACCAAGAAATATTCCTTCATCACATCTAGCATCAAAATTTCCAAGATTTTCATCATCTATTTTAATATAGCATCTGCTTCCAAATACCTTAAAATATTTCATAGTAGGAATCTTACCAGTCCATAACTCAAAAGGTGTCTCTGTGCTATTGTGTTTGACCTAAACTCTATTAAGAACATAAACAATAGTATGTATCGCGTCTCTCCAATATACATCTAGTACATTTGATTCTTTCATGATAGTTCTAGTATTTTCCTGTACTATCCTATTTTTCCTTTCAACTACTCCATTTTGTTGAGGGGTTCTCAGAGCAGAATACTGTCTTTTTATGCCATGCATCTCACAAAATGCATTAAATTCACCAAAAGTGAATTCACCACCTCTATCCGATCTTAAACATTTGATTTTCAGATTTACTTCACTCTCCACTCTTGTTTTGAATACCTTAAACCTATCTAGGGTCTGATTCTTTTCTATGAGAAAAGCAACCCATGTCATCTGAGTGTAATCATCAATAAGCAACATGAAATATCTATCACCATTTAGGCTTCTAGTCTTAGTCGGACCATAGAGATCAGTATGTCAATAGCATAATATTCTTTTCCTTTGAAGCTACATCTTGTCTGCTTCCCCAGTTGAAAACTTCTGAAGATAGCATTAGTAGGTCTTGCGATTCTAGGCAATCCTCAAACTATTTCCTTTTTATTGATCTTGACCAAGTTATCAAATTTCACATGTCCCATTCTTCGGTGCCATAACCAAATTTCACTGATCTAAGATACAAGACAATGACCATCAACTCCTTTCAATTGATAGATTTTTCCATGAGTTCTTCTTCCAACAACAATCATATCTCCATTTCCTGATCCTTTTTTGATTTCACAAGTATTGTTCTGAAACACAAGCTTAAAGCTATTGCTACACATCTGACCAACACTCAAAATATTATGCCTCAAACCCTTCACATAATATACATCATCAGTGCTATGTACTCCATCAAAACTGATCAAACCTTTACCACAAATCTTAGCTCCTGAATCATCACCGAACATGACTAAACCACCATCATATTTTTAAAGTTTAGTGAACTTACTCTTATCTCTAGTCATGTGATTTGAACATCCATTGTCAATTACCTAGTAGTCTTCATCTTGTCTTGCATGAAATTCGGTAACCAGAGTACCTTCCATCCTATTCTTCTTAACTTCCATAGCCCTTTTTCTTACACACTTTCCAGGGTTAGTGGATACAAATTTATTTTACAAAGCTAAGAATAAGAATTCACTATCATCAACCTCATTTTTAGATTCATCATCAGAAATACCCACCTCTTCCTTAACATAGTACAACTTCTTATACTTCTTATCCTTCCTATCCTTATCCTTATAATCCTTGTTCTTTTTATGTTCAACTCTATTCAAACATCTTGAAGCATAATGGCCAATATTAAAGGGAAACATACCTTTATACTTTCTGGTACCTTTCTTCAACTTCCTAGTGAAGTTAGCTTCTAACTCATCAACATCATCACTATCCGGTTCCTCCTCAATCTTCATTTCCTTAAATGTCATTTCTATCTTTTCTTCTATCTTGTCATCTTTACAAAAATTTCTCAATTGAAATGCTTGTAGGGTGCTGAACAAGTGTTCCAAGGTATACTTCTTAGGGTCATACATTTATTCAATCACTGAGATCTTGTTGCTATAACAGTCCAATAGGGTGATCAATATCTTCTCTATTATGTCTTCATCTGCTAGCTTTCCTTCTTGATTTCTAACCTCATTTACAGTTTGTTCAACCTTGTGAAAGAAACTTGTAAATTCTTCACCATCTTCTATTTTTTAGGTTCAAAAATCTATGCTTTTTCTCCAATCTATTTGTCAATTTCACTTTTTCATTCCCTTCATACATATCTTCTAGCTTCTTCCAGACATCATATGCAGTATCGAAAGAATTAATCTTAATTCACTCATTTTTAGATAAACCACTACAAATTGCATACTTCGCCCTCTCATTTTCTTCATAAGCAGAGATCTCATCTACAAAATTAACACCACTGAACGAAAGTGTATACTTATTCTCAATAGCCTTCTAGGTCTTGAAACCAAGAGAGATAATATATCCTCTCATCTGTCCCTTCCAATATTTGTAGTTAGTTCCATCAAAAATAGGGATCGACAACTTCTACGCCATTGGATCTTCCTTAAATAGTTAATCTCTACAACAAGGAACCAGAGCTTTGATACCAATTGTTAAACAAGCGCAAGACAACTGAGAGGGGGTGAATCAGTTGTCACACAAATTCAAACTTAAAAAATTATCACTTATCAAATTTATAACCACACAACTCTATTATTAAATATGAGCATGAAACATAGATAACAGAAAGTATTTATCAACACAATGAACACCATATTTTTACGTGGAAAACCCAATCAGGGAAAAACCATAGTGAGCATTAACTCACAATATATAAGGTTATAAACTGAATACAAAGGCTCATTGCCAAGGGCTCATTGCCCAAAAGAGGACTCACTATCCAAATACAAAGGCTCACTACCTACAAAGGACTCACTATCCAAATACAAAGGCTCACTACCTAGAAAGGACTCACTATCCAATAGGGAGGCTCACTACCTACAAATACAAAAGAGAACAAAAGATCCACCACAACAATTAAAGCACATTTGTCATATTACATAAACCTTAAAATTCACTACCTTCAACACACTAAAAATTTTCTATCATGACTCACTCACACAAAATTCTGCTCTTATGATTTATGGACCATTTTTGTCACTTTGCATTACATTTTCATACAATTCTTCACAACTTGCCTTTCTTTTATACCATTCTCAACCTTAGAAAAATTTACCAAGGTCAGCCACAAGACATTGTTTCATAAATTCAAATTAGGTTAGAAACTCTAAATTCCTGCGGTGGAAAGGAATAAGAGTGGACCAATAAAATTATTTTCTTGAACCATCTACACACTTCCTTAATTGAATTTTATTCTATGAATGAAGTGTAAACACCAAGTTGGCCAAACCTAATGAAAACACAAATTATCAATGATGCAAACACTTCCAACAAGAAGATGACACACAAATGACCCAACACCCTTCATTATGCACGAGAATGCATCTCAAAATCTTCCAAATACATCCACAAAAAAAATAACAAACTTCAAACACTGAACTCCTTTCACCAGTCAATTTGGGCTGTGTAGACACACACAAAAATGCTAAAACATGATTTTCGGATCACCAAACTCCAAACCTCTTTTCCAGAGCATAGGAAAGAACTTCACAAGACATATCCCAGATCCACACAATCTAAAACAAAGTAGTGGAGAGCTGCGAAGCAAACATATTTTTCCTAGTCCACAAAACACTGACTTTGTCGGTTGAACACATATACCGGTGGACACAAATTTCACGTACCATCTCACCATAAACTAAAAATTAGATTATATCATCATCAGATAATCATCAACATGCCTTTAGATCCACATAGGAATAGGATCAACATAGGAGAAATACGGAGCATGTACCGAAGCACATATTGAACACACTCAACACTCTGACTTTTCTTCTTAATTAATTTTATCAAAAGCACTTGGAAACTCATCACACCAACATATTTGCAACACCATAAAGGTAGCTCCATATAATAACATCTCAACAACATCTCAACCATACATGTACAATCTACAACATACTAAACAATGTTGACATCAATGACAACATTAATGACAACACCACTAGACAAGCTCATACTTGCAACAAGATACACATGCCTTCAATCCCGTTATATCATTGTTCACACCTACTATCTAAAACTGATTTTTTTTATGTTTGAAACTATATGGGGATATATATGATAATGATTCCTTCATAGCTCATATGGTAGTCTCATCTTGAAGTGATTTTCTTGTTAAGGCTCTTAGTGGATTTTCAAAATTGTCATTATCTTTATATTGTGATTGTATTGGACATGAATTTTATTATCATGTTGTTTAAAACCTCATCCAAATTTCAATGTCTTCATGGTAGACTTATGATATATTCCATTGTGATTGATACAAGGCCAAGATTTTACTTGAGTAACATTCTCTCTATTTTCTTAACAATGACCGTATTTTAATGGTTGTCATCATATCACTGCCTTTCACACTATCACTATTGTACCCTCTATTCAGTATATTCTTGGCATATATTATTGAGAAATTGGATCCTCCATTGGGTCATGATCATTGTCTCTTTGATATCCTTTCATAGATTAGTGCTCTCATGGATTAGCACATCAATGCATTTATGCAATCTGTTCTGATACATATTATTGCTTGCATTCTTTATGATTTTCGTAAGCAAGTATATGTCATCTAGGATAGTGAATAAAACTCATTATCATAAATGATGTAAACTTTGAGTAAAACATAAAGAGATGAATTATCTGATGAATCATCTTTCAATGTCTCTTTAAAACATAACAAAGTAGCACACTGGGCTCAACCCTTGTGGGAGCCACATTTATCCCATGTGTTGATATTAAATGAAACAAAATAGCAACATTACTTTTTCTATACCTGCACATGAAGCAAACAAGTTAGAAAAATAAATGCATATTTTGGATGTGTTTGATGACTTCATCGTTCTCTTGGACATTTACAATTTACATGCTTGTTTAATGCATTTGAGGATTATTTTATATGTTCACGGGTGCTTGTACATGTAATGTTTGAAACCTTCATTGCTCTAACAACATTTTATCACTCAGATGCAGGAACTAGGAGTAATATGGAGCTAAGGAGGACTCAAAGCAGCTCAAGGTAGGAGACAAAGCAAGGCAACACACACTAAACCATTCATTTAGGAAATGACTGGCCTCTTTCCTTACATGTGCATTATATTTTTACCTTTCAATGTATATTCTTTTCTTCATTTACATTGAACAAGTTAGTCTCATGGCTTGTGTGAGACAATATGCACTTTTAATATCAATAAGGATTACTTTTTTAGAAAAGATTTGTGTAAATCTTTCCTATGTTACATGCACTTGTATAAATGCAATAATCTATTAATATAATATTTTGATTTATGCTTATGCACCTGAATGTACTGTAGGTAAGATTAAGAAATGTACTTTTCTCTTAGTCTAAAAAATCAAAGAGATCAAACTAATTGAGCTAGTAGTGAAATTAGGTAACACTTGGAAAGTGTTCCCCAACACTAGGATTAGAAAGAGATTAAATTCAAATGAAATGAACATGTAAATTGACATTTGTAATTATTCCTAAATGATAGGAACATGTGAGGGCATCCATGAAGAGATCCTAAAAAATAGGAGCACATGGGGCACCTACATGGAAGGTGGAACCCACCTTGATTTCAGCTAACTATTTGGAGAAAGATAACATTTTGGTAATGTATGTAAAGATCCTAGAAGTTGGGAATTGATATTTACATGAGTGGAGTTAAGTTAAGTTAAGTTTAGTTTAGTTCAATATCAGTTGAGTTTAGTTATCTTTAGTTGCATGTAGTTAGTTTGAGTTGCATGTTAGTTGACTTCAATTGACTTGAGTTGCATGCTAATGACTTAAGTTGCATGACAAATAAAAAGTGGCTACATTCAGTTAAGTGAGGATAGTCAATCATGCATCATGTTTGCATGAATTGATGGAGAGATATGTTTCAGTTAACAAAGATTGACTTGGACTCACCTTGGGTGCTCAAGTTGAGATCTTGGAGTTAACACCTTTGCATGAGAAGATATTTACAAGGATCAGTTAAGTGGGGCCCATTCTTGGGCACCAAATTTGAGGAGAAGCTTGGAAGATATCTTTGTAATCAACATTGAGTTAAGACTTCATTTTGGGATGCCCAAATTGATGGACTTGGTTTGACATTGTTTTTCATAGAAGAACTCTACTTGCACAAGAATGGCGTAGATATTTGTGAGAAGCTTTATCCTCTTGTAATTGTCAACTCTTTGGAGTTTACAATGTTCACAATTGTCTATTTATTGCAGTAAGTTGAAGAGAGTTCTAAGAGAGTACTTTTGTGAAGCATGGCATAGGATGTGTGGATTCATACTTGGACACATGAGAGTTTATTGCAGATTGTGAAGAAGAATTGTTGAAGGAAAAAGAAGCATCTTAAGCAAGGATTGATAAAGAATTATTGTAATCTTGTTCTAAGGTTAACTAATACAAGAGCTATTGATTTTGGCGATGGAGTTTTTTCCCTAAAAGGTTTCTCCACAATATATGTTGTGTCACTTCTATCTTTTGGTCTTATTATTCTACAATATTCTATCTACTTCTACAATTGGTAAGATGAATCTAAATAGATAATCATATACAAAGAAATTGTAACAAATAACACTTAATTAGAACTACAATCTCATAGTTTCACAAAGTATTAAGCTACAATTTCAACTTCATTTTCAACATTTGGTATCAGAGCTAATGGTTGGGTAGAGTTTGGGGCACCTCTCTCTTAAAATTTTGAAGGTTTTTTGGCTGTAGTGGGAGCTTTTACTATTGTGTTATTGTAGATTTGTAAAATAAATATGTTACAGTATATTTGGGATGATGGTTGTAAGACCTGGTATGGCTTGCTCAATCCTTGAAAGGAAAGGCCTGGTAAGAGAGGAGTTCTCCCAAGGGGTAAGGGGAGGGAAGTTGGGTTAAACTAGTTATTGGGTTAGAGTTAGTGGATTAACCTTTAGTGGTCTTTAACACATGGTTTTGTGCTAGTTGAATTGGTCCATGGTTTTGGAGCTTATGGTTTTGAGCCCATGGTTTTGCATGTATAGATGATCTTCATTTAGGAGATGGTTATCACAATGTCATGGATAGCTTGGTTACATGTTGCAATGGGATTTTTTTGACAGTGATGGTTTGATGTTTATCTTGTTGCCATGTATAGCTTGGTATCATAGTTCAATGGAAGCTTTAGTAGGATATGGTTATCTTCATGTAATTTGAAGAGGTTTTAACATCTTTTTTCATAGAGACCCTTAGAGTTTTTGGTAAAGGTGTTATTTTTTTTCCTTTGGAGAGGACGTATTTGTTTTTAGTTTTGAGTATTAATAATTTGCTTGGAGCTTCATGATTATGTAGGTTGCATTTGAAGTTGGCGTGGATTGATTAGTGGGTGGTCATGGATACTAGAAAGACTTGGGTTAGGCCGAATATTTCTTATGTTAAGAGATATATGTTGGAATGGTTACTTGTAAGAAAAGTTTTTTCAATAGTAAATACTAAGAAGCCTACACCTAGAAATGGATACGAGTCCATCATATACTTGATGAGAAGGTTGTCTATTGTATTCACAAGACAATCTTGTATCCCACTCTTGGTATACTTAGTAGGTAAAATGATCTAAGAGGTGTTGCTCACCTGATTAATAGATGCATTATTAAGATGTATCTTGACTTCTCTTCTGCATTGTTGATAAGTAGATGCATGATTTTATGTATTTCCATTGTTCTCCTTGTAATCTTGAACTTCAGTTAGTTCGAAGGATTTGGGTAGGAGAGGTATGGGAGATAGTGGCTTTGGGCATATTCCCTTTTGTTGTGGGAATGTTTGGATAAGTTTGATCTACTTTCTATGAGAGGTTTACATCTAAGTTCTGCCATGTTTCATTATAAGTTGAATGGTTCAATGTTGATATCCTTTTAGTTTGGGAGTGTTGAAGGAAATATTACTTTACATAGTTTGGCACATGTTAGTGTGGAATAAGAACATGGTTTGATTTGCAGGTTCTCTCTTTGTGGGAATAGTATTCTTCTTGAAGGTTCTTGTGTTATGAGATATTTATTTTGTATATCATTGTATGCTTCTTTGACACTATGATAGAGGAGTTAGCCACATGCTCTATGTGAAGTTCTATAGGAGGACTTGTTAATGTTGTGATCTTGTTTTCAGATTTGACATTACTTATGCAATGGGAGTTCAAAAAGGTATATGTGTTTTGTATGAGAGGGGTATATCTCTTGGATTGGTTACACTTTGCTACAATGATTTACTTCAAAGGTTTTTTATCGCATGTTTATGTGTGTTGTTACCTTGGAGTCTTATTTTTCAAGATGGTGGATATACAAGGACTTGTTTGCAGATTTGGGTTGCTATGTTGATAGCATGAAGTTCTACCTATGTCAATTTTGGTTGAGCTAGCAACTTTCTATGGTTGCTATTCCAGTTTGGTATGAGTGTGGCAGTCACTCAAAGTATTTTGTTATCTTTTGAATTTGATACTTGTGTTCATGAATAGATTGGTGTAGGATTTAGTGATAGAAGAAATGGTTACATAGACTTGGGAAAGGTATTGGTTCTTGGTGCAGGAAGGCCATTGGCCTTGAGTCTTGTTCTTTATTTATAAGAAGGATTCCTTGTTTAGAATAATTGTAATGTATAATGTCAAGTGGGAGAATGTTGGGAATATGATTCCATTTAATTAAAATCCTAAACATATTTCATGTATCTCCTAAGTCCTTGGAAAGTGTTCCCCAACACTAGGATTAGAAAGAGATTAAATTCGAATTAAAGCAACATGTAAATTGACATTTGTAATTATTCCTATATGATAGGAACATGTGAGGGAATCCAAGAAGAGCTCCTATAAAATAAGAGCACATGGGGCACCCACATGGAAGGTGGAACCAACCTTGATTTCAGTTAACTGTTTGGAGATAGATAACACTTAAAGTAATGCATGTAAAGATCCTAGAAGTTAGGAATTTATATCTACATGAGTGGATTTTAGTTCAGTTATCTTTAGTTGGATGTAGTTAGTTTGAGTTGCATGTTAGTTGAATTCAATTGACTTGAGTTGCATGCTAATGACTTGATTTGCATGATAGATAATAGGTGGCTACATTTAGTTAAGTGGGGATAATCAATCATGCATCGCGTTTGCATGAATTGATGGAGAGATATGTTTCTATTAATAGAGATTGAATTGGACCCACCTTGGGTGCCCCAAGTTGAGATCTTGGAGTTAACACCTTTGCATGAGAAGATATTTACAAGGCTTAGCTAAGTGGGGCCCATTCTTGGGCACCAACTTTGAGGAGAAGCTTGGAAGATATCTTCATAATCAACATTGAGTTAAGACTTTAGTTTGGGATGCCCAAATTGATGAAGGACTTGGTTTGGCATTGTTTTTCACGGAAGAAATCTACTTGCACAAGAGTGGCATAGATATTTGTGAGGAGCTTTATCCTCTTGTAATTGTCAACTCTTTGGAGTTTACAATGTTCACAAATGTCTATTTATTGCAACAAGTTGAAGAGAGTTCTAAGAGATTACTTTTGTGAAGCATGACACATGATGTGTGGATTCATGCTTGGACACATGCGAGTTTATTGCAGGTTGTGAAGAAGAATCGTTGAAGGAAAAAGAAGCATCTCAAGCAAGGATTGATAAATAATTATTGTAATCTTGTTCTAAGGTTAAATAATACAAGCAATATTGATTTTGGTGGTGGAATTTTTTCCCAAAAGGGTTTCTCCACGGTATATGCTATGCCACTTCTGTCTTCTGGTCTTATTCTTCTACAATCTTCTGTCTACTTCTACAATTGGTAAAATGAATCTAAACAGATAATCATATACAAAGAAATTATAACAAAGAACACTTAATTAGATCTACAATCTCATAGTTTTACAAAGTATTAAGCTACAATTTCACCTTCATTTTCAATAGTGAAAGGGCACTCGATGTGTTGTATATGATGTATAGTATCCTTAGAAATAGCAAGACATTAAAAAAGGGAAATTGGGTTCCACATTTTGGGAGATGGAATTGGACCTATTTCACACTTTAATTCATTAGGAAACTAGATCCCTCAACCAAATGACTTGATTGAGGAATGGATAGTGGATTCCTATTAAAATTAGATGGGGGTTCACCATGCAATGAAGCTTCATAAGGGAGAAATGAAAATACTTATGCAAACTCACTATGAAACCTAGAAAATTGAAAGAATGAAACAAGATTGATAAACTAAAATCAAATAGTAAAGTACTTGGTAGAATGATGGAGCAAAAACAAGGTCTGCAACTCTACTTTTTAAAGTGTACTAGGACTAATACACTAGGTTGGGTGTATGAGTCCTGCTACAGGGTTTCTATGAAAAATCTAGAATCTTCTGATGATTGATTAGGATCTGTAGAAAGATGGAAAAAAGGGGTATACTGGGACTTCTGTAGTCTCTAGTGATTTTCTATAGCTTCCTTCTTGTCCAATCTTTAAGTCTGAAAGTCTTAATTTTGGTTTGTAGGTGAGTTTCCATGAATATGACAAGTTGAAAACTTTGAAAACTTTTGCAAAATTTCCTTCAAAGGATCTTCAAGCTCATATTCACCTAGATCTACAAACACACATCAAGAGAGAAAAATGTTGTTTTGTTAGGGAATGGGGGTTTTCCTTGGTCAAACCCATTTTTTGTAATTAATCCTTGAAATGAAATAGAAAAGAATAAAGGAATGATAAATGAACAAATGCAATATTGTAACTCACCAAACCCTTGAAATGAAGGTTGAAAACTTGTGTGAAGTGACTAGCATGAATGTGGATCTTGACTCTTGATTGAATTCTTGGAACTTTTTCTTGAATGCTTGCTTGAATCATGAAACCTACATCACAAATGTTAGCTCACAAACACATATGATGCATGAAGACTTCAACATGATGCTTGAATTTTGAATATAGCTCCAAGTGCTTGATGATTTTCTCTTGAATGCTCTTGTAAACTATTACATGAATACTTGAAGGTTCTTAGATTGCTTGCTAGGAGAAACTTAATGAAATAACCTTGTATTTATAATTTATGCTTAATTTCCTAAAATTACAAAAGTACAAGTTGACATTCAAAAATTGAAATTAAGGATGATAAAATCTTGCCAAGAATTTGAATTAAGATAGGTCCTAGGTTAAAGTGGCACCAATACACCCAATGGGGCATATGAGTCCTAGAGGCTTAAACCCTAGACACATACTTCAAGAAGTGTTATGTTCAATGTGACATTTGAAATCAGATCCCAAGTCCTAGGGAGGACCCATATGCCCAGATGGGCGTATGGGTCCTAGATACCTAAGTCTGGAACTCAGCCAAAAATATTAAATTATGATTTTCCATTTTTTGTATTTTTTTTATCAAAAGGCTAAAAGCCTATATAATTGTGTATGGAGGAAATCTGTAAGATGCAAATAAGATCAAAACAATGAATAGAAAATTTTCTAATCCAAAACCATGACCTAGATCTATGCCCATTACACAAGTTTTACAATAACAATGAATTCAATAACATAATAGTTTTGCCATCTTTTGTCAAAGTGTATCCCTATTGACATATGTTGGATTGTTCAATTCAATAGGAAGCCTCCATTGTGTGTGTGAGAGCTTTGAAGAGCATGTGTGCGTTTGATCGAAGATGTTGGTTGAAGCTTTGTCAATGCCAATTAGGATATTGGAATTACTTCATTGCATAAATTGTATTGATTCTCCAATCCGTTTTTGTGAGGCAAGAGGTTTGTTATATAGAAATTGTGATTTGAAATGGATGCTTGAGATCGCGTGGTAGAATATCTTGATCGATAGTCAAAAGATGTTGAGAGGAAATAGATGGGCATAATCTATGCAAATTGAATACATAATTAGTGTGATTGAAAAATAGATTGATCTATCAAGAAATAGATTGATCAATCAAGAAATAGATTGATCTATCAAGAAATAGATCAATCAGTTAGGAAATAGATTGAGCAATTAGTGATTTGTAATTTACTCAATTAAGAAAGTGGGTGAGGATAATTAATCCATTGTTTTAATTAATTAATTATTTTTGGAGCTGAATGTGCAAATCAAGTTTGAATTTTGCAAACAAAGTTGTATTTGTTTTATTTGATTTTTGATGATGTTTTGAATAATTAAATTTGATTATTTATTCAAAATTTTGGAGGGAAAGTGACATAATTAAACTTTTATGTTTTAACAGTTTAATCAACTTAGGGGAATAAAGTGAATTAGTGACATAATTAAATAATTGATGTTATTTAATTAATCAAGAGGAATAAAGTTAGATTAAGACTTTATTAAATAAATAAAATTTATTTAATTGGTCAAATTTGATGAAAAGGTGAATTAATTAAATAATGTAGTTTTATTTAATTAATAACAAAAATTAGGGGTTTTGATGCGTTTGATGTGAAATACTAATTTGAGGATGAATTAATTAAATAATGTTAAATCACGTAATTAATAGATGAATATGAGAAATGATAATATTTAAATAATAGTGTATTATTTAATCAGAAGGGTGAGATTTAGTCAAATAGTTTTGTTTTCTAGCCAGGGCAATTTTAGGTGTCTATATTTTTCCCTACTTTGATACAATGTAGTTTTGAGCATTATGTCAAAGAAAAATAAAAAATTCCTATTGAAGAGTTGCTCGAATATGCCCATAGTTTCCCCACTATGCCCTAGATGGGTTAGCATGCATGGTGCCCCCTCGGGAAATTTGGTGAAAATTCTGGATAATGTACCAAAATTTACAATAAGCTGATGTGATGTGTTTAAGTGCAAGGACTACCAAAATAAATGTTGGAAAGAAGAAAATGTTAATAAGAAGTGAAGAATAGTTGATGTTTTTAGTCATTGATGATTTTTTCTTTTTCTTGCATGGAGGTTTCGTATATTTAACAATCCTTATTGATGTAGCAAATAGACATGATGCACTAGGGTATTAATACCCAAGGTGGTGTTGTATCCATTGCATGGACTTTGAATCGAAAAAAAAAGAATATTCTTGCTCATACTAGACATACAAAAACTCTATTAGAGTGTATGGGTGAGAAGATTTAAAACATGTCAGACCAATAACACAAGAGGTATTAAGTACCTAATATTCCATTACTACACAAAATTCTTCAAAACAACTTCCATACATAGAACAAAGCAACTATTTTCCATGGTAGTATAACAAAAATATCTAAAAACATAGCAAACTAAAATGACGCTCAATTTCCCTCATTCCTTCCTCTCTAAATCCTTATGGAAATCCTCAAGAGATCCTAGGAATGAGTCAATAATGTAAATCAAAAAGATAAAAAAATGCTATTATATGACTTACCATATTTGTTTTTGGGTAGGGCTATTATCCGGTGTTGATCATGTCTATTGTAGGAACAAATCCATTAAGACATATCTTAGGATGTTGTTGGTGAATTGTCAAAAGATAGGTAATTGATATTGCCTTTGTTGTTCTCCAATTGTGATCAAATATTTATGATTGTTTGCTTGAAAGTTCTAACTTTTGATGTTGCTTTGTTTTTTGTTTGTTTAATCAAAGGGTGAATATGACAATTTTTTTAATTATGGGTGAAAAGTTTATTGCGGATTGTGATGACGAGGTTAGGTCTTTTTTTTTCAGTTTTATGATGTTTTTTTTGTTTTTAGGGGATTATTCTAGGGCCTTAGGGGCTCTTCAAAGATAATCCTTGCCTACGTTGTACATGTAGAGGCTTGTAGTTCACTTGGTTTGAATTTTTTTGATCTTTTCTATTTTGTGAATGTTTTTGGATTTTGGACTTTTGACTAAGTTGAAATAAAGCATGATAGAAACCTAAGGGGACTAACCTAATGCCTCGGGGAATAATAAGATATAAGCCTTGTGTATGTTGTAGACGGAGAGGCAACATAGTTTAACCAATTGACTAAAAGCATAAAATTGTTTTTGGGGTTTTCAAACAACATTGTTAACTTGGATTGATATTCCACTTCCATTTCTAGAGGATATGTTGTGAGAAATCTACTTGAACTAGCCGTGAGGTTCAAGCAAATGTTGACATCTTAGAATATTGAGTGAAGGAATAATCCAACGATGTTGTTTTGTTTTTTGTTGTTTTTTAGATGTTTTTGATTATTGATAGTTTTGACCATGATAGGACACTCAAATATCTAATCCATGACCAACTTTGGGAAGTTGCCCCCAAGTTCAAGACAAGACTACTTTCCTTAATCAATAACAAGCCACAGTTGGACACATGCTTTATTATGGAATGAATGGGTGAATGCTTTGGATAGTATTGATACATAATGATGCAAGTATTATTCAAACTTAGTGCCTATTTTCTAGGTTTTCACTATGGTACATGTTCTAGAAGCACCACAAAGTGATTTTCACTAAAAGAACATTTTATTTTTCTTTACTATTTTTCTTGCTTTTTTTATGTTTTTGATTTTTTTGGATTTTTACCCTTTTTCCTGGGGTATTATAATGTGCTTCAAGTGTGGAATCTCATGAGGTGGCTAGTATTCAATGATTCAACTAAGGGTTCTCCTTTAGGACTAGCCAATTGATAAGCTCTAGACCCGTAGCTTGTTGTGATAATAAATGGGCCTAACCAGTTGGGTTAAAACTTTCCTTTTCCATCTTGATTCAGTTGTACCTTTTGGTTATCTTTGAGTACTAGGTCACCAACTTGAAAATTTGTATCCTTGATCCTTTTGCCATAGCTTCATTTGAGCCAATTTTGATAAACCTATAGATGGTTTAACACACTCAAACACCTTTCATCTTGGAGCTCCAATTCATTTAACCTGGATACCCAATATTTTTTGTTGTTGACCATTCATTTTAGTGAGATTTAAAATGAGGGGATTTCAACCTCAATAGGTAAGACAACCTTTGATCCGTAGACCAAGGAGAAAGGTGTGGCATCTATAGGTGTTTAGATGTTGGTTCGATAAGCCCATAGGGATAGGTTTAGCTACAAATTCCAATCATGCTAGCTTCATTAACAATCTTCTTTAGTATTTTTAGGATAGTTTTGTTAGATGCTCTGGCTTCACTATTTCTTTGGGGATAGTAGGGCATGGAAAATCTATGTTGGATAAATAATTTAAAACAAAGTTCGTAGAAGTCTTGATTCTTGAAAGGGGTTCCATTGTTCGTTATGATCGTTTGGAGAATTCCATACCTACAAATCAAATAATTTAGAATGAAATTTGATATCTATTTTCCAGTGATGTAGGTCAATGGAATTGCTTCTATCTATTTAGTGAAATAATTTGGTGTTGTGATAATAGACTTGTGCCCATTAGAGGAAGCCAAAGAAATATTACCTACTAGGTCTAATCCCCATTGTGAGAAAGGCCATGCTGTTGTGATGGGTCTCAACTACTATGTTGGTGCATGAACAAGGTCACTATGCTATTGGCATTGATGATACTTTCTAGAATACTGAATGGAATCTTGCTCCATGGAGGGCCAATAGTACCCCATTTTGAGTAGTTTTTGGACTAGGTTAGGTCCACTAGAGTGGGACTCAAAAACACCTTTTTGTACCTCTTGTAAGGCCATTTGCACTTATTCTATGTTAAGACATCAAAGTAAAATACCATCTAGACTGTGATGATATAGGGTATCTCCTAGGATCATAAATTGGGAGGTCCTATAGGTGAAGGTATGCTTTTGGGAATTTGTCAAGTCAAGTGGTATAATATCATGTTGTATGTAATAAAATGTGTCTTGGCACTATGGGGAGTTAGGACCAACAACAAAACATACCAGTTCTAATTTTGAGATGTTGAATGCAAGCATAGGTAGTTTCTCCACAAGGAACTCATACTTAGGAACATTTTGTGGAATATCAAGAAACAAACCTACTATTTCCATGGCATCGACTACTCTATTGTTGATCTTAGGGACCTATTCATAAGCTATTGTGAAAAAATATTCATTAAAACTATTCACCACTCTTTTATATTACTTCAACTTGTATTTTGTTTGGTACTCATCATTTACCTGTCTAATCACTAGTTGAGAGTCTTCAAAGACCTGTAGTTCTTTTATTTTCCATTCAATAGCCAATTTGAGTCCTGTGACTAGGGCTTCATACTTTGAGATATTGTTTGTGTATGGGAAAGAAATCCTATATGCCTTGGGCATACTGTCTCCTTGTGGTGTGAGAAATAGAATACCTACTCTAGAGCCATGTTGAGTATGGGGCTTGTCAAAGTATAGGATCCAATGGTTTTTCTGTTTTGTCAGCAATATGCCTTAATCTGGGAACTTTTTCGTAAGAGGCTTGTGATCTTCTATGGGTGCTTCAACCAACTATTCTGCTATGATTTATCCCTTGATGGATCTAATATCCACACACTCTATATCAAATTCACTTAGAATATTACCCATTTAGCAATTTTTCCTATTAAGGTTTCTTTTGCTAGTAGGTACTTTAGTGGGTCTACTTTTGAAATCAACTTTAGCTTTTTTTTTAAGATATAGTGTCTCAAATTTTGTGTCACAAATATCACTAAGAGACACACTTTTCTATGGGAAGGTAGTTCAACTCATAGTCCACTAGTGTTTAGCTAATGTAGTAGACTGCTCTTTCTTTGTTATTATCATCTAGTTGGGACACTGCTTGTGTGGTAGACACTTAGAGTACCATTTCTTTGTCTAGAATAGGCGGCATGAGTATGGGATGAGTAAGTAGGTACTCCTTGACTTGTTGAAACAATTTGTCACATCTCCCATCCCACTTGAAGGTGATGTCCTTGTGTAAGAGATGAGTGAAAGGGTGACATTTTTTTGCCAGTTGTGTGATAAATCATTTGATAGATTGTAGTTTTCGGGTTGTAAAATTATTAGTTATTTTAATGTCTTTGTTGGAGGAATATCTTATATAGCTTTTACTTTTGTGATATCTACTTCAATCCCCCTTCTTGACACTATATACCCTAGTAGCTTTTCAAATGTTACTCCAAACACACATTTTTTTGGCTTGAGTCTCACCTTATATTGTTCTATCCTATCAAACACCTTTGCAAGATTGGTTAAGTGATCTTCCTTTTGATGAAATTTTCTAGAATTCCATCCACAGTCTTCCATGATTGCATGCATCATATCATGGAATATGGTCATCATTTCTATTTGATATGTCACTCTTGTGTTCTTTAGGACAAATGGAATTACATTCCAATAGAAGGTTCCCCAGGCACAACTAAATTCTATTTTGTGTTGATCATCACGAGATATTTTTATTTGATTATACCTAGAGAAACCATCCATAAAAGATAGCATCTCATGTCCTGCTATTAAATCCGTGATCATGTCTATACTTGGAAGAGGAAAGTAATCCTTTGGACAAGCCTTGTTTAGGTCTTAGAAACCTATGCAGATCCTTATGCCTCCAATAGGCTTTGACACTGGTACCAAATTTGATATCCATTCCAGATAATTGATGGGTCTAATGAAACCCACATCTAATAACTTCTTTAGTTCTACCTTTACCAATAATTCTATTTGAGGATGCATTTTTGAGTTTTTGCTTCATAGGATTTTCTCTAGGGGATATGGCTAAATGATGTACCATTAGTGCTAGATCTAGTCTAGGAATATCTACATAGGTCCACACAAAGTTCATTTTTCTATTGTTGATGAATGCTGTGAAGTTTTCTCTCTTTAGGATTAAGTGACACTGCATGGTATGTGATCTTTGGGTTCTCTACTATGCCAAACTTTATGGATTTTTCTTCTTCCACTAGGAGTGTTGATTTTTCTTGATATTCAAATATGGGGAGATTGAACCCTCCATCCTCTGGTGCCTTGAGGAGGTTTTCACCTTCAGATGCATCCTTTATTTTCTTCTTTTCAAGATCCAATGGAGCCACATTGTGGTCTTCTCTAGGGGATCACATTTTTATTTTTATGTTTTCTCTTTCATTTTTACAACTAGAGGATTCAATCTCCCCACTAAATTATGCCTCTTGTTTGAGCTCCATGACGAACCCTACTTTGTGATCACCTGCTAGTATGTTCGTTCAAAGTCCTATGAACTGCTATGATTTCTTCATCATTATGGAAATGATTCAGAATAGGCGCATGTTGTTGTTGGTCGCAATCTATCAATTGTGGGTAGTAGAGGGCTAGGATATCATCATTATCCACAAAGCTTATGGAGGTTGTTGAAATGGTTAGTATAACTCTGGTATCTTTTTCCCATAGGGTGTCTAGGTCATCATTACTAGAAGTGGAGGAACTATATCTAGTGATAAAGGAAGGGGAATCCCATTCGTATTCGTTAGAGTCCATCCCAGAATAATAATATATATTGGGAATAATTTTGATAAATTGGAGAGGGAACCTATCAATGCTAAAGTTGTTGAATAAGTCTTCGATAGGTAAATTTTTGTCCATGATATGGTATATATCCAATGCCTTAACACTAGTAGAAGTTACTCATTTCTTAAAAGAGGTATGACTAGTTTTTGGAGTAACCACATCGTTTGGCTCATAACCTAGTCCCATATTTTTCTTTCTCTATTCCACTATGATAGGCTCCCATCGCCCTTGTTTGTGTAGCCCAAGGCCACCTATTCCCTAATATCCAATTTGTTTAGCTAACTGATAACCTCTACTATTAGGATAAATTAGAATGGGTCATGGATTTTTTGGTTCCTTTTGGTCCTCTTTTTAGGTCATGGATGAGAAGTCCTCTTTGAATATCTTTCGTCTTTCATATCTCCCCACTTGGTGGAAATCATGGGTTTGGCTATCATTTGCACTATCTGAACATATTTGATCTCTTTTTGACCTCCATAGACTTTGGGTGTTGGTGGAAGCATGCCAATGTGGAATGCTTGGTTGAAGTGATAATTTCCATTACCCCTATCCAATACTTGAACCCTGGTTTCCATTTTTGGTTGCTCATTTGATGTGATCTTGGTTGAGGTTGATGGAAACATGGATTTCAACATATGAGAATGAATGGAAGGATATGTTGGTTGCTTGGTATACATTGGATCTTATTATACTTCTCTTCCAATTTTGCGTAAAAGTGGAAGGGTATAGGATCGACATATAATGTCACCTCTTTTCCTTTGTGGGGAAACTTTCAACATTGGTGAAAGGTTGATGGAATCACTTGTAATGTGTGGATCCAAGGGCGTCTTAGGAGGAGGTTATACGACAACTCAAGGTTAAGTACTTGACATGTAGTTTCTATGATGGCTAGTCCTATCTGCATTGGTATCCTGACTGTCCCTTCTAAATTCCTCTCAAGATCATCATAGGCCCTTATAGTAATGCTCTTTCCTTTGTTTATCACATCATCAAAATACCCCAAATGTTTGAAAAATTTCAACGTATAGATGTTTAGACCCACACCATTATCTATCAACACTCTCTTGACCATGTTTTTGTGAACACCAACCTCTATGTATAGAGCTTAGCTGTGGAATGAATTTTGTGGAAGGTCTTCTTAGAAAAGAGAAAATGATGATTGGCCATGATTTTTCCAACCATGGCTTGGAACTAATCCAGATTAAGGTCTTTAGGAACTGATGTTTCTAATGCTTTTTCTAGTATCTCCCTATGTGTGGATGATAATTTTAGCAGTTCTAGGACTAAGATCAAAGCTCAAGTCTTTTTCAACTATTCCACAATATTGTAGTCGCTTGGTGACTTAGCTATAGGATTAGGTGGGCTTTCTTGTATTGTAACTCTCTCTTGATGAGTAGTTACATTACAGTTGTTGTCTCTAACTTGTATAGTCACTACATCCACCCTATTGTCATCTACTTGAGAGAGGGTTCCTATAACTGTGTCACCATACGTTTAGTTAGAATTGTGATAGTTTTTTTCCTTTTCTTTGTCATTCCTTTTAGCATGGTTTAGAATTGGGTTGGTAATATATCTAGAGGTCCTTGCTCCCAGGATGATGTTCAATATCCACTTCTCTTTTGTCTATCAAGTCTTTTATGAGGTGCTTGAGTCTCATGTAGTTGTTGGTTGTATGCCATTTAATTTTTTTGAATTTGCACAAGTCCTCATTGTACCATGGTGTTATGAAGCTAGGCTCCTCATAGTTTGGGCAATCGTTAACCTTGATGAGGTTTTGTTGCACTAGCTTTCACATGACCATCTCAAGTGGCTCTCCTAATACTACAAACTTCCTTATTGGTTGATCTTATTGTCTCTTCTACCCTCCCTAATATGTTTTTTGGTTGACTGCTTGATTGTTTTGGGGATATGTAGGCTAGTTATTTTGTGCAATATTAGGAGTATAGCTCGTTTATGCCACTTGAGGTTTGTTATGAGGTACATTTGGATTTTGCACATTCCATACTACTCTTGCATCCACCACTCCATCATTTGTAATATTTTTGTTCTTGGCCCAAATTTTTGGTCTCTCATTTGAATTAGAGGAATTGTCTCTTGGGTTGTTTAGCTTGATCACCCCTCTTGCTACAAGGGCCCTTTCTATGTGCAATCCCTTCTCAATGGAATCTTTAAAGTTTTTGGGACACATCATGGTGAGTTGATAGTTGAATTCTGCTTGGGCATTTGAAACAAATATTTTGACCAGTTCCTTGTTGGGAATAGGTGATTTGCGTCGACTAGCCTTATTTTGCCATCATTGAAGGTAGGAGGTGAAGGATTCTCTTTGAATTTGCTTAATTTTGTATAGATATTTGATGTTTATGTCTTGTTCTATATTGAATGAGAAGTGTGTTATGAATTTGGTAGATACTTCATCAAAGATTTTGACTCATTGTGGCAGATGGGCGAACTACTCCATGATGTGACCAGTAAGACTATGGGGAAATAGCCTCATGAGGTAAGAGTTGTTGTTTTGGACTTCCATGCATACTACTGAGAAGTCCATCATGTATTCTACTAGATTTCCTTTTCCTTTATATTTTTCAAACTTTAGTATCTCAAAGTTTTTTGGAAAGGGAATCATAGTGATGGAGTGATCAAATGGGAATGTACATATATCCTCGAGGGTATAAATTTTCTTTGATTTCCCTAACTTCATGTCTGATATTCTCTGCTTCAGTGCCTATAGTTGTATTTCCATCTCCATATTTGGTGTGTTTTTTTTGGAATCTTGTGTGTAGTGACCTTGTTGTCCTATAATGTTTTGATCATAAGTTGGGTATTGCTGAGGTATAAGACCTTGGTAACCATGATGGGTGGAATGAGAGTTAAACCCTTGTTGAAAATAAGGAGAGTTAGCTCCTATGTAAGGAGGGTTAGTTCCTTGTTGCTGAATGGAAGGAGGATTAGCTCCTTGTTGGATGTAAGGAGGATTAGCTCCTTGTTGGACATAAGGAGGGTTAGATCCTTATCGTTGAATGGAAGGAGGATTAGCTCCTTATTGAATGTAAGGAGGGTTATACCCTTATTGTGATGAATTGTACTTAAGGTTTCTGTGATGGTGCATTGGTGGGTTACCTTGTTGATGGGATGAATTGGGAAGGGTGCCCTATGGTACACCTTGTTGTTGGAGTGAATTATAGTGAAGGTTTCCCTGATGGTGTGTTGGTGGGTTACCTTGTTGATGGGACAAATAGGGAAGGGTACCCTGTGACACACCTTGTTGTTGGGGTAAACTATAGTGAAGGTTTATTTGATGGTGCATTGGTGAGTTACCTTGTTGATGAGACGAACTAGGAAGGGTGCCTTGTGGTATGGCTTGTTGTTAGGGTGAACTATAGTGAAGGTTTCCCTGATGGTGCGTTGGTAGGTTACCTTGTTGATGGGATGAACTGGGAAGGGTGCCCTATGGCATACCTTGTTGTTGCTGTGAACTATAGTGAAGGTTTCTTTGATGGTGTGTTGGTGGGTTACCTTGTTGATGGGACAAAATGGGAAGGGTTCCATGTGGTATACCTTGTTGTTGGGGTGAACTATAGTGAAGGTTTTCCTAATGGTGCGTTGGTGAGTTACCTTTTTGATGAGACAAACTAGGAAGGGTACCTTGTGGTGTACCTTGTTGTTGGGGAAAAGTATAGTGAAGGTTTCCCTAATGGTCCGTTGGTAGGTTACCTTGTTGATGGGATGAACTAGGAAGGGTGCCCTATGGCATAACTTATTGTTGGGGAGAACTATAGTGAAGGTTTCCCTGATGGTGTGTTGGCGGGTTACCTTGTTGATGGGATGAACTAGGAAGGGTGCCCTATGGAATACCTTATTGTTGAGGAAAACTATAGTGAAGGTTTCCTTGATGGTGTGTTGGCGGGTTACCTTGTTGATGGGACAAATTGGGAAAGGTTCCCTATGGTATACCTTGTTGTTGGGGTGAACTATAGTGAAGGTTTCCTTGATGGTGTGCTGGAAAGTCACCTTGTTAATGGGATGAACTGGGAGGGTGCCTTGTGGCATACCTTACTGTTGGGGAAAAATATAGTGAAGGTTTCCCTGATGATGCTTTGGTGGGTTACCTTGTTGATGGGAAAAATTGGGAAGGATGCTCTGTAGCATACCTTGTTGTTGGGGTGAACTCTAGTGAAGGTTTCTCTGATGGTGCATTGGCAGGTTACCTTGTTGATGGGATGAACTAGGAAGGGTTCCCTATGGAATACCTTGTTGTTGATATTGTTGATTAGTAAGGGGACTGTAAGAACCTCCTTGTTGTTGACATTGTTGATTGGGAAGGGGACCATAAGACCCTCCTTGTTGATGGTACTATTGTGGGAATTTCCTTCCTTGATTTTGTACATTTTGAGAAGGGTCAATATATGAATTTTTTTGAGGCATGCATTATCTTGGTGGAGGATTGTTGCATTGTGGTACATATTGGGATGGAACTCCTTGGTGCTATTGGGCCACCGTTGCTTGTTTGATTTGAGTTGGTTTTCTATACAAGGGTTTTCCATTGGTTGAACATTATTTTATGAGAATATAGGTGGCATGTTTGGAATCTCTATGGGTTCGGATATCTATCTCACAACTGAGTTTTTCCATAGGGGAACGAGGTTAGGGTTTTTGAGAGCTTCCACATTAAATTATATTGTAAACTTAGAACCACTTTGTGCTAATTTGAAGAAATAAGAATTTGGGCCCTTTTTCAACAGTTTGTCAATAAATTTGAGCACCTTGAGGTTGTTGGAATGTTGAAATAGTTCATCATTTATCTCCTCGTCACTATCCACTTCTTCTATAGCCACATCTTTTGGGTTATGGTTTGATTACTCCACCACTTCTTGTCATTTGTGGTTTATCTCTTCCTCACTAAATATTTCTTTGAACATGGGTCTCTTTTGAGGTGTTTCGAGGTCATTTGGTTTATATTCCCATGGCCCCCCTTCATCGTTTGTGGTGTTTGTTGGTGGTATGTTGGCGTTGTTTTTGTTTGCTTCCATGTTCTTTCTATGTTGTGATCTTGTAGTTGTCATAAACAATTACCAAGCTTTTGTGAAATTTTTTGTGACTCCTAGCTATAGAAAAAGAATTTGTTTGTTTTTGGATTTTTTGTTTTAAGGAAGATGAAATTGCCTTTGATTTTGGATTTTCTATTGAGCATTCAAGTCTGGTTCACCCATTAAAAAGCATCTATAGAAATTTCTTAAGAATATTTCCCAATTGCGATAAGATTTCATGATGTGTCCCTTGATAAAATTTTGACTACGACATTTCTTTGATAGGTGGATATGGAATTTTCTTTAAGGATTTTTTTTCCTAGAGATCATGAAGGATGGATACCTATTTCCATGTAAGAGGTGGTAATATGGGTCTCCTGACCCTGCAAGAGTTTCTTTCTCCTCTTTTGTATCTAGAATGTTTGCTATGTTTCTCCATTGGTTTGGGGTTTCTTTTGTTTCGAATATGAAGCTTCTTAAACTGTTGATTACGTCTTTTTTTTCTCCTTCAATTAGCTCAAAGTTTGGTTGTATGACATTTGGTGTAAGGTTCGATTGTTGAAATGGAGCAATTGGTTGCCAAATGGTCAAAAGGTTAAATGGTGTTTTGATATGGTTGTTATGAAGCTCAAGACCCTAAGGTTTGAGTGTTGTTTAAGAATGATGCTATTCTTGGATCTCAAAATGATAAAAGGCCTAGATTGATATTTCACTTCTTCTTCTAGAGGATATTTTGTGGAAAAGCTTACTTGAACTAGCCTTGAGGTTCAAGCAACTATTAATATCTTAGAAGTGTGGGTGAGGAATAATCCAGGTTTGTTTGTTTTGATTTTGATTTCCAAAAGTAGGATGGAATGTTGAGAGTGGATGAAGGACTATATGATGTATCTTGGGTTTTGAATCATTTTGTTTTAACAAAGACCTTTTAACCAACTTTGGATCATTTTTCCCAATTTTTAGCAAAGCACATAGCAAAAGCAATGGTTTTTGAGTAGAAGTAACCAATTTTGTCAACTTTGACTAGGTTATTGTCAAATGCATTGATTATTAGAAAGAAATTGTGACTAGGAATTTCAAGTGCATCCTCTATATGTAGTTTTCTCAATGTGGTGATTCACACAGTAAAAAATGAGCTATTTGAGCAAGTGAGGCTAGTTTTCTGGAAAGTTCCCTAGAAAATATTTGGAAAGTGTGACATAAAAATATCAAGTGCAACCAGTTTTGAAGCAAGTGCACTGGTTTTGTCAAATGTAATAGATTTTCATCAGTGGCTATTATGGGACAGAGAGAAAAAGTGAGCTTTTTCTAGAAAGTGCAATCAAATTTTGGTCAAGTGAGACATAAACAGTAGTAGAAGCAGTCTTTGTTCACATTTGTTTCCTAGTTTTAGTATTTGGAAGCAACTTGGATGATTTTTTTAGTTTTAGATGTTTTTGCTTGATCTGTTTCAAGATTTGGCAAGTGATATCATGCAACTTAACAATCAAAACTTGTGTGACCCTATATTTCTATACTTCAAGCAAATTTCCCTCCATGAGAACTCAAAGTTCATAGAGGTAAAAATGCTAAATTTATAGTTTCCAATGTTTACGTTTTCCCTAATGCAACTTGAAATGTGAGCCTAAATATCCAAAAAAAATAAAAGATATTGTTTTACGATATCCTTTAAGAGTGCAAATAGATGTCTCTTTTCAAAGGATTCACATTAATTTTAAAGGGCTTGCTGTTTTAGAACCATGTTAATTGCTTATTTGGATGTGTTCATTATTAATTCAAGCACAATGTTTGATGTTTGAAAGTAGCCGAATAGAATTTTGGAAATTTCATGAAGACCCAGTACACCCTAGGGATATACACTTCTTCCTCGATGGGCTTACCTCATGCCCTAAAGGGATGATTTTACATGCAACAAATGGAGAGGTTTTTATGCTCCACCATAAGTTGAACTCACTAACTTGTCAGAAGTAAATTTTGATGCACCACTTTAGAGTATGTTTTGGATAAAGGGGGTAGCTTCTACAAACATTTGGTTCTTAGTCATATTTTGGGGAGATTATTTTTTGATGTCTATACATGCGGCGATTCACTCAATTAAGAGGCCTCCCAGCCCTTGCGGGTTTTGATGTATCACACGGATATTGGGGGAGACATTCGTTAGTATAGAAAAGAACACTAGGTGGGTGAGAAATTTCCTCACACCCACAATAATTATATAGAGGACCAAAACAAAGTACTGCTTGGGTTTCCTTTGAGTTCTCTAGTACAGGATGTGTCTCAAAAGGAAGTCCCTCTAAAAAGGTATGCTTTGAAGTAAAAAGTGTGAAACTCAAGATGATTTTTGTCACCCAAGATCACCAAAAAGGCTCAAGGAGAGAGGATAGTCACCTAGTTTTCTAGAAACAAAATACACTTCATCGCAATGTTCTTTTTAAGCCCCTCAAGCAGTACTATCCAAACAAGTGAAATTAGGTGTGTACAATATAGCAGTGGTTCCTTTTAAATAACCCAATAATTTTTTTTTGGATATAAATCAATTGAATAGCAAAGGTGCAAGACAAAAATTGATTTGTTCATTTTAAGCCCAAAATTGAGTGTTTTCTAGATCCTTGTCTTATTTGGTCAACAAAATGAAATCGAGCATTTGTCAACAAAAAATGAAATAACTTTGGTCAACAAAAATCAAAATATCATTTTTTTAGAGCACTAAATTGAAAGTGTTTGTTTGTAGGATTCTTTTTATTGCACCAATTTGAAAACATTTTCTAACTTATGAAGCTTTGAAAATTCATTTTAGATGCACCAAAATTGAAATGATTTTTTTTGGGGGTTATTTTTAAGCACCAAATGAAAGCATTTTCAAACTTAAAAACCTTGGAAAAAAATCATTTTAGAGCATCGAAAACAAAATGCTTGTTTGTGGGGGTTCTTTTTAAGCACTAATTAAATATTTTCTAACTTAAAAAAGCTTTGAAAAATTTAGAATTCTTTGATCGTTCATCTTCCCTATAACAAATGCATTAGTTGTTTGTGGATAAAAATTTGTTATACCTCTAGAAATCCTACAAAAACAACCATTAATACCTTTCACACATTCAAATCAGGTACTTGTTAGCATTAGAAATTGAAAATGAACATTTAACTTTTAGACAAAAGTGGCCTTTGTCAGATGTAAAAAGTGCTAGAAAAAGTCAACAACTCCTCTATTTCTAGAAGTAGAAGCACAAAAACCAGTCAAAAGCGCCCAAAAAAAAAAGTAGAAGCATTGAATTCAGTTAAAAGTTCAAGAAAACAAAGCAAAAGCACTGAAACTATGAAGTAAAGTGCAAAATTTTTTTGGAACCTATGTGTGAAGAGTTTTCTAGAGCGCTTTTGGCACCTACAACTTCAAAATTAGCTCAAAAAATTGTTAGTGTTAAGGACTCGGGTCCCACCGGGCATGCCAGAATGTGTAAGGGGGAAATCTATAAGATTCAAATAAGATCAAAATAATGAATAGAAACTAATCTAATCCAAAACTATGATCTAGATCTATGCCCATTACTCATGAAATGAAACTACGAAATTAAAGAAATCAAGAATGAAATTGAAAGAATACAATAACAATGAATTCAATAACACAATAGTTTTACCATCTTGTGTTGAAGTGTATCCATATTGACATATGTTGGATTTTTCAATTCAATACGAAGCCTCCATTGTGCATGTGAGAGCTTTGAAGAGCGTGTGTGCTTTTGATCAAAGATGTTGGTTGAAGATTTGTCAATGTCAATTAGGATCTTGACATTACTTCGTTGCATAAATTGTACTGATTCTCTAATCCTTTTTTGTGAAGAAAGAGGTTTGTTATATAGAAATAATGATTTGAAATGGACACTTGAGATCGCATAGTAGAATATCTTGATCAACGGTCAAAAGAAGTTGAGAGGAAATAGATGGGAATAATTTGTGCAAATTGATTATGTAATTAGTGAAAGTTAGAATAGATTGATCAGTCAGAAAATAGATCAATTAGTTAGGAAATAGATTAAGCAATTAGTCATTCGTAATTTACTCAATTAGGAAAGTGGGTGAGTATAATTAATCAATTGTTTTAATTAATTAATTCTTTTTGGAGTTGAACATGCAAATCAAGTTTGAATTTTGCAAACAAAGTTAGATTTGTTTGATTTGATTTTTTATGATGTTTTGAAGTATTAAATTCAATTATTTATTCAAAATTTTGGAGGGAAAGTGACATAATTAAACTATTATGTTTTAATAGTTTAATCAACTTAGGGGAATAAAGTGAATTAGCAAAATAATTAAATATTTGATGTTATTTAATTAATTAGGAGGAATAAAGTTAGATTAGGACTCGTAGACACCTAAAAATTATCATTAGGTCTGTGGATTAATTAAAACCCTTTCATCATCCTTGATAATTAAATAATCTTAATTATTTAATTATTATCTAATGTTGCAAAGTTTTCTATTAATTAAATAATCTAAATTATTTAATTAATTCACTTTTTATCCTTCTATCTTTTCTTTTGAATAATTAAATAAATTATTATTTATTTAATCACGTCACTAATATCTTTGACCTCTATAATTAAATAAATATATATTATTTATTTAATCACGTCACTAATATCTTTGACCTCTATAATTAAATAAATCTATATTTATTTAATTATCTATCATTTTCTACTATAATTAAATAATTATGACATTTATTCAATTATTCATTTTAGCCTTTTCTAACACAAATTAATTAAATTTTTATTTAATTAAATGACTTTCCTTTTTGTTCACCCTTTTTAATAAAATTTCTATTTAATAAAAAATATAACTCACTTTTTTCTCTTGGAATGAGATAATGTTCCCATTATTTCAAAAGGAAATTTCCCTCTTCGAACTACTTGATTTTATCGAAAAATCATTCACTTTCCTCTTTCTCCTTCACTTTTGATCTTATCTCGTCCCATCTTGATTAATTACAACCATTGATCAAAATAAAAATCTTCTAATCTCGTTCGTCCATTTTTCATCCATTTCTCTATAAATGCCATCGTAATTTATCATTTTGATCATCTAGAATTTGAATAGGCTATCATGCTGTTGAGATAATTAGATTCTTCAATATTTTGTTGTCTTAGTCATAGGCTAGATAAGTGAATAAAGAATTATAATTATGAGGGAATTTCATATCTTTGTAGCAAAATGGAGAAGGGCAATATAGGTCAATCAATGGAGGCTTGAAGACTAGGTGACTTTGTTTCATGTTTTTATATTTCTTGCTTTCTTTGTTCTCTATTGTTGATTGGGGTTTTGTTTATTATGTTATTTGTAATTATTCTAAAAATGATACCTTGATCACATTTGGTGAACCTGACGTGAATCGTAGACAAAATTACAAGTAGCGAATAAGGAAAAATTTGCAAGTTTTGTGTCACGACAACAAGAAGATTTAGATTTAAATTAGATTTAAATTTAGATAAATTTTTAATCTAGATTTAAATTAGATTTAAATTAGATTTTTAATCTAGATTTAAATTAGATTTTTATTCTTAATTTAGATTTAGATTTTAGATTTAAATTTCTAATTTAGTTTAGATTTTAACTTCTAATTTAGTTTAAATTTTTTAGTTTCTAATTTAGTTTCTAATTTAATTTAGATTCAAGTTCCTAATTTGATTTAAACTTAAGCTTCTAATTTAGATTTGGCTTTTTAGCTTAGATTTAGTTTCTAATTTAGACTTAATTTAGAATAGAGATTTAGTTTCATTTAGAATTGATTTAGCTTAGATTTAATTTAATTTAATTTAGATTAATTCTAATTTAGATTAGTTCTTACTTTAGATTAACTTTTAATTTTAAATTAAATTTTAATTTAGATTAGCTTTTAATTTTAGATTAGTTTTTAATCTAGATTAATTTTCTTAATTTAATGTATTTTTCTTTCATAGTTTAAATGTTGTCTCAGGGGCGCAATGTTGATTTTCTCTTTTGTAGGTTTGCATGTTAGAGATTTGAAAAGTTGTAAACATAAACACATGTTTAATGAAGATTTGAAATCAAAACTACTAACTAGTTTGGTGCAGGACATGGTCAAAGGAATGTGATTTGAAGCTACGTGTATTTATTTTATTAGATCACATTTTTCAATTGGTGCTTAAAAAGAACAACTATCTTGTCTCACTTACATTTAATTAGGGGGTTAAAGAACTTTGTTTGATTATTCTTGAAGGTGGTAGGTGATTATGCTCTCACCTCGTGTAAACTGGGTGATTAGAAAATCAAACCCATCTATTTTATGTGTCACCTTGATTCAATAATCGAAGTATCTTCTCCCCTTACACACTTGTACGATCTTGGGTGCAAGAGAAACTATTATTGACTCTAGGAATTGGGCCTTCCTTGGTGGGAAAAATTACTCACCCCAAGGTGAGTCGAATTGGAAATGAAGCTCTTGGCCAAGCTACCCCCAACTGGTATATAAATGTGAATCCTAATGAAAAGCTTAGGATTACGAGTGCAAATGTGTCACATAAACAAGTGAACTCCCCAAAACCCTGTTGAGCATAACCTCTTTAGGCTGGAGTTCCTCCTTATCAAAGCTAATCTTGCCCCATGTGTGGCCACTCGAACGAGGGTCCTGAACTAAAAAAAATTGTGTAGTTTCCAAAATCCCATCTATTTGCTAGTGCAACAATGGTTGTTGTGAAGGCATCCACATTCTCATAGTTCTTAGTAGAGGTGATCAACCTTCCATGGGATATTTATGGGGGTTGGAAGCTTGGTTGACCTGAGAAGTGAGTGCACTTTAAGGGGGAGCCCGTGTGGCCAAACTTTTGGATTCATCCTCTAAGAATAAGTGTGGTTGGGGAAACCCACATGGAATCTAACAAATATTGTCCTTTCCAACCTCAAGATTTGTGCTTGTATTGCTAAAATCAAACAACATTCATGATTGAAAACAATTTTTTTTTTTTTTTTGTCTATTGTGTCTTGCATGTGTATTAAAAACATTGTCAAAACAAATCAAACATCACACCAAAATTTGATAACATTTCAACTTTGACACAAACTGAGCCAACATTTTCCAAACAAGTTGTTTAAACCAAGGATTTGCTCACTTCATTTCCCATCATTCCATCACATTCATTTAGCTTACTTGCATCACTTAAAAAATCTTAGGTTGCATACACCTTTTTGAAAAATTTGGAATAGGGAAACTTACCATATCTTATCATAGGCCCATTGCTACAAAGAAATTTATCATTGACTTATCATTTTCCACACCAGTCCTTGTCATCTCATTGTAACCTTTAAAATCATCAGTCTTGTTTAAGGCTCACCTTGTCAAACTTATCACTTGTCATCAACTCTCCTTGAGGTCATTAATAATTTCATTTGGAAACATTGGACTATCTTAGGTTGGCTAATAAATCCTTCCTTAAGTTTCACAACAAAGGTGCATAATTCATACCATAGTCATCTCAACTGCATATCATATTAATGCTTTTTCATTAGAATCATCCCCCTTTTAGACTTGGTCATACTTTTGTAAGGAAAATTAGATGCGGAAAACAATTCTCCTAATGTCAATACCTCAGGAAAGAATGCAGATACACTTTAAAATTTACAATTACAGTCAAGTTAAGATGCACTATGAAATAGATTACAGAAACAAAGTTTGAAAATCACACAAGAACACTAGATATACGTGGGAAAACCCTTACGGGAGAAAAATCCACCACACCAAGAGAAATCACTTTGTATTATAGTAATAAGGATTACATACAATTGTCAGACTTATCTTTCTGGTGTCTAATTTATAGTAGCATTCACCATTAACAATATTACACATGAACCTTTTCTATTTATAGTCTTTACAAAATCAAATTCACACTGATACAGTTCAAACTCTTCACACTCCACTGTTGATTGAACCAACCAACTAATTACAATCTGCAATCACATCTAGTATATCTCTATTTTTCCATGTCCACTGAGCTTCCTCACAGAACCATCGCAACGAATAGACTCCCAACAGTTCCAATTCGGCTCCTCTGATTCGTCCATGAGACTCCACATAGGATGGTCTTACTCGGTCAACAAAATTCGCAATGTATTGGCATCTCGGTGAGACACTAACAGTGTCTCTTTGATGCCAAATAGACTTCATATCAATGTCCCCAAGAGACTCTGTTATCGATAAGACGTTCTATCGAGCTCCATGAGTTACACCGAGTCACCAAGCAGTTGCCCAGACCTATCACATTCGCTAGGAGATCATAGCGAGTCACTCAAGGCTATACCGAAGTCTCCAAACATATCGATCGCCAAGTAGAAGTCAACAAGACTCACATCTTTTGCCGAGAGTTTTCTCTAAGACATAAAGGTTACCCCAAAGTGTTCACCCGTCGCCAAGAAATTTCCCTTCACTAAGAGAACATACCAATCTCCATATGTTACCATGAAGACTCCAACATAAAACAATGTTGGCGAGACGGTGTAGGAGGAATTAATGCTACATCCTTATTATTTTTTGACTTTGTCTCTGACTATAGATCCAAGGTGGAAGGTTTCAGCTCATGAAAGATTACACTTCTGTTGTATACAACCTTCTCTGTAACAGGATTCCAAAGCTTGTATCCTTTAATGTTAGCACTATAGCCAATAAAAATACACTTGACAGCCTTGTTCTCCAACTTAGATCTTTTTACATCCGACACATGTGCATATGCCTCACAGCCAGAGACTCAAATATGTCTAAGAGAGGGCTTCTTACTAGACCATGCTTCCAAAGGTGTCTTCTCAACAAGAGTAGAGTTTGGAGACCGATTAATTAACATGCAGTAGCAGTATCTTTAGCCCAAAATTTCTCTTCCAAACCAACACTACTAAGCATACTTCATGCTCTCTCCATCACTGTCCTATTGAACCTTTCTGCAACTCCATTATACTGTGGAGTATAAGGTGTAGTCTTGTGTCTTTTGATCCCATGGTCTTTACAGTAGCTTTCAAATTCATCAAAATAGAATTCACCGCCATTATCAATCCTTAAGCATTTTATTGTTTTACCAGTCTGAATTTCAACAAGATTTTTAAACTCCTTAAATCGACTGAACACTTCTGATTTACTTTTCAAAAAATATACAAATGCTCTCCTTGAATAATCATCAATGAATGACACATAGTATCTTGATTTAGACAATGAAGGAACATTCACTAGACCAAACACATCTGAATGAATAGAATCTAACAAACCAAAAGATTTATGAGGACTATCATAAAATGAAACACGATGCTGCTTTCCATATATATAGTGTTCACAGAATTCAAATTCCAGATTACAATCTTCAAGCCCCTCAACCAGGTTTTTGTTTTTCAAAGTTTTTAAACCTTTTTCTCCTATGATGCCAAAGCATAGTCTTCTCTGTAGGAAGTTTTACTTCCGTAGAGTTTACATAATTAGGGATATTTCCCTCTTTACCTCCATGAGCAACTTTTAGTGACTTCAAAGAGACACTGTTACATTGAACAGCTTGTGCATCCAGCTTGTATAGGGTACCAATTCTAGCACCTCTAGCTAGCACCATTGAACCTCTAGTCATCTTGTAGCCACTTCCTGAGAACAAGACTTGTACTCTGATATCATTAAGCTTACTGACAGAAAGTAGATTCCGAGCCAGACTTAGTATGTGCATAACATCATTGATTCCCTTTATTCTGCCATCGGGGAATTGGATTATGACTCTTCCACAACCAACAATTTCCAAAGTTGAATCACTTGCCAAGTACACCTTTCCACCATCGTATTCTTCATACTTTGTGAACCATTCTCTGTGAGATGTCATGTGGAATGATTCTCCAGAATCAATAAGCCAGAAATCATCTGATGCCTATGTAGCCAAGGCTGCAATGAAGGTGTCATCATCACTATGAGAAGAACCATTATCAGAAGAGCCCTTCTTCTTCTTTTTCTCCTCTTTACAATCCTTTCGGACATGATAGGTTGCCCACAGTTCCAACACTTCACCTTGGAATTTTTTCCAAGAGACTTTGATCTCCCCTCTGATTTTGATTTGGACTTCTTGTCCTTCTTCTTGCCTTTCTCCTTTGACCTTCCTTTGATAGTAAGAGCCTCCTTTGCCATCTTAGAAGACTTCCTTCTCATTTCTTCTGACAACAAAGAACCAACAACATCTTCCATCTTGAAACTGGATGTTGTACTCCCAATAGCCATCACCAGATGATCCCAAGAGTCTGGCAAAGAACACAACAAAAGCATACAACGATCTTCTTCTTCAATCTTTACACCAACAGATGTTAATTGTGCGAGCAACATGTTAAATGCATTCAAATGATCAGCTACAGACCCTCCTTCCTGCATCCTCAAAGAGTATATCTTCTTTCTTACGAACAACTTATTCACCAAAGATTTCCCCTGATAAATAGACGCCAATCTCTTCCACAAAGAAGAGGCAGTCTTCTCTTCATGCACATTGAGAAGAACTGAGTCTACCAAACAGAGCCTTATTAGCCCCTTATATTTTCTATCTGCAAGGTCCCATTCTTCTTGCTTCATGCCTGTAGGTTTAGTTCTAGACACATCAATCTAAAGATCTTGATCTACTAAGAGATCCTCCATCTTGAGTTTCCATAACTCAAAGTTACTGCCATTGAATTTCTCTATTTCAATCTTCCCAGATGAACTAGACATCTTAATCTATAATTAGAAATAACAATCTCTACAAAACTCCCATTAAACAAAATTGACACAAAAAACCCAATGTACCCCCAAGGATAACACAACTGGCCAGGCTTTGATACCACTTGTAAAGAAAATTAGATGTAGATGTGATAGGTTGAATGTGAGCGTTAGAAAATGAGCAACAAGTAAAAGAGTGCAAATAAACACCAAAACAACCTACACCTCAAGATTAGCCTAAGTTGGAAACAACACAAGATAAAAGTAAAAAATGGAACCTTATACCTTGTGTCGAATCGATCCTTTGGTTGGCCCTTCGATCTTTGATGTGTATGCTCCTTGGATGGCATAAGATGCAAGCTAAGTGATGTTGTGAGGATGAATGCAAGTGGATGAAAACATGAAAAATGGCTAAGTGTAAGTTGAGAAACAAAATTGCAAGAGTTTGGCTAGCAAAATGATCTCCCCCAAAATAAGAGAAAAGAGGGGGTATTTATAGGAATTTTGAGAATTCCTAGAGGAGATGGATGGCCAAGATTGAGCCACCAAATATCAAGATGTAGGGCTAAGGTGAGTTGAGAACTCACAAGCCCTCACATCTTGACATGTGGCATGTGATATAGCCCTAAAAGGTGAAGTGGACATGAGGTGGAAGGAGAAGTACATGACATGGAGGGGGTACAAAGTACCTTAGGATTGGACAAGATATCCTCATAAAGGAGGTCCTTGTCCCCATGTGGGTGAGAGGACATGTGAGGAATTAAAAATTCCTCAAATATTCTCATGGGGAGATGGGAAAGAATAAAGAATAAGTGAAGGACATGTGGGGAGAAGTGAAGGAATTAAAAATTTCTTTTGGGTGCCTTGGGGGCTTAAAAGGTGAATTAAAAATTCACATAGGGAAGTGGAGTGCCTTGCCCAAAAGGAGAAAGCCTTTAATAAGGTTGACTCAAGGACACATGCCATAAATAGGATGAGGATTAGGTTAGGCTAACCAAATGATTAAGGTTGTGCAAGTACTCAGTTAGATGGACTAATGACTCATTAGAAGCAAGTGGGAGATTATGGAGGATGTGACCTTAATAATGATTAAGGGTGTGCACATGCTAACCCTAGTTAATTAGAAGAAGATGAAGTAATTAAGATGGATTAGGGACCAACTTGCAAAAGTTGGAGGATGTGACCATGAGAGAGAAAAGAGGAATTAAAATGAATTTTAATTTCAAAAGGGGAATATGACTAAATTAAATAAAATGGTAGATTTATTTAATTTAGAGGAGGAAAAGGGGTAAATTATTTATCAAATTAAATACTTTAGGACCCTTATGTAAGATGCAAGGTATTAATTAAACAACTGGTTTAATTAATATTGACAGAGGGGATGAGGAATTTGATGAATAAGGAGACGTGTTTGATCATATGGAAGTGATCAAATTGGATGTCTACATTTTTTCCCTCTTCGAAATACTATTAGAATAATAGGGTTTCAAAGAAAAACAGAATGCAGATGACTCTGTAGAGGAAGAGATCAGAAAAAGAGATTCCCCAGCATGGGAGAATGCACGTGAGCTGCCCCAAATGGAGGGAATGAGGAGAGGATGCCCTAGTCAAGCAAAGGTAGGCTTAGAGCGACGGGTTAGGAGGGAATGGTAGGGTATGCCCCCTCGAGAAGGGGGACAGGGGAGGAAAAGGGAGCCCTGGTCAACTTCTCGAAAGTATGGAGTGGTACATGTTGGAAAGAGCGCGAAAAAATGAGAAGAATGGCACTTGAACGGAGTCAATCGGACAAACGATGTGCGAATGGTGGCCCCAGGAAGAAATAGGCTGGGTGAATTAGTTGGAGGAATTACTGGATTAAAAAAAAGAAAAAAAAAGAAGAAAAAGACCCTAAGGTGAAAAAGGGGGGAAAAAGTGAAAAGGGGATAAAAGGTAATTGTAGAATTACCTTTGGCTCATTGTGACAGCTGGCAAGTGGAGAAGGAGGAGAGGGAGAAGAGGCAGCGAGAGAGAGAGCAGGCACAATGCTGGAGTATGAAAATGAGATCATTCACCAGGCTGACGAGAGACGTTTATTTTTCACCTACTGTGTTGTACCATGCCAGGTTAGCTCAAAACTTAACTTTGTGTTTTTTAGTCATTTATGCAAATGTTTTCAAAAAATGACATGGGTTTTGTCTGGGGCGTCGAGAAGAAAAATGGGTAGGAGGTGATTTTTTAAAAAATTTTGTATCGACATCGATTTTTGTGCTAGAGGGGGGAGAGTGGGTAGTGGCCCAAATGGACCTATCCGTCGTCGCGGGTGGACTAGTTCGTCGCCGTTGGCGGATCAGTCCGCCGCCGCAGGCGGATCAGCCCGCAGTCGTGGGGGCGGATAGGTCTGCCACTGTGGCGGACAGGTCTACCACCATGGTGGCGGACGGGTCCGCTGTCGATGGCGGATGGGTCCGCCGCCATCGGTGGCGGACGAGTCTGCCACCGCAAGGGGAGGACGACCAGCCAGGGGGGGAAGGGGGG
>VDFB02270651.1:558202466-558264068 GCA_007258455.2 Sequoia sempervirens | reverse complement strand
GTTTGGTGGGAGAGGGGGCGGCACAGCAGGCTGGCAGTAGGAAGACAAAGGATGTAGAGAGTATGCAGAGAGAGCTAGCCAAGCTCAAGGACAGGGTGCGCATAGTGGAGGCAGAGAGAGATGTGGCATAGGCCTAGGTGGAGGTGTTGGAGGCAGGGAGGGATGTGTTACAGGCACAAGCTCAGGTAGCACAGAGCGAGAGGCAGGTGGCCGAGACAGAGGTACAGTCTCTGTGCAGAGAGAGATACAACGATAGCATAGGCATCTAGCTTGCAACAAGAGCGAGATTTGGCTGAGCTGAGATTGCAGGCCCTATAGAGGGATAGAGATGCAGGGGTGGCATGGAGATAGGCTGTACAGAGGGAGAGGGATGGTGCAGAGTCACGGATGCAGACATTACAAGGCGAGAGGGATGCAGGACGGGCTCAGTTGCAGAGGGGGCTGGTTGAGGGGGGAGGGCCAGGGACAGATGTGCAGGAGCTACACACATAGTTACAGGTGATGTAGGTAAAGAGGGATAGAGGCTCAGAGCAGATACAACAGTTGATACTAGCTCAGGAGGCCTGGGCATAGGAGCAGCGGGCGATCAGCGTAGATCAAGATCAGTATAGGCATGAGCTGAATGCTGCGAGACTGATAGCTGGGCAGAGGGATGAGTTTATGCAGCAAACTAGCTATTGGAGAGGGGTATATGAGCAGGTTGTTCCAGATCCAGTGCAGCGCACGACACGCTACGTCAGTCAGGCTCCACAGCGACCAGGGCCATCCCAGTCATTAGGGACATGCACTAGGGGATTCAGCGATTATCGACGGACTCCGTCTCCATACGGCGGTTATCAGGGGACACCCACCCGTGAGTACCAGGGGACCCCAGCACACAGAGGGCCAACACCTAATTCTCTGCAGAGGTCAGATGTGGGCAGCTCACAGTAGAGCAGGCAGATGCAGGACATTGGTTATTTTTGATAGATACAGGATGGATGGTTTGTTCATGTCACCAAAGGTCAGAGGTGATCCACATCTCTGGATTTTGTATCTTATTTGGCGATATATGATGGATATGTATTGTATTATGACATGATGTTTATTATTTTGATTATGCAATGGTCTTTATTGACATTATGCATGATATTTCTATTTATGTGGCTATATGGGATGATTCATGATGTGGTTTCATATACATATATATACACATGTTTATATGGATGATTTATGTTTTATGATTTATGTGTTATGGATAGATGATTTATGATCGATGTAAATGTTTCTATAATTTATGATGTATGGATGCACATGTGGATGGATGATTTATGCATGTTTATATGATGTATGATATATGATTTATGGATGCAAATGTGGATGGATGATTTATGCATGTTTATATGATTTATGATGTATGATTTATGGATGCACATGTGGATGGACGATTTATGCATGTTTATATGATTTATGATGTATGATTTATGGATGCACATGTGGATGGACGATTTATGCATGTTTATATGATTTATGATGTATGATTTATTGATGCACATGTGGATGGATGATTTATGCATGTTTATATGATTTATGATGTATGATTTATGGATGCAAAAGGTAAATGCTTACAATGCACCTAAATGTTAATAACGACTGTTATGAGAAACCGGATGATTGATAGGCATGTGGAAGAGTGCATTTGCCAAAAACAACCATTAATATCCTGACAAGAAGAGGACTTAAGAGGAAAAAGAACGAGAGTACTTGCACAACCGAAATCATAGGCGATGGTTCTAATGGAAATGAAGGGTGCATGCGAAGTGGTAAAAATGCAGTGAAAATGAGATTTTTCCATCTTTGGAGCATTGATTTTTATTATAGTGTAGGATACCAAGCACCTTGATATGGAAGATCAAGGCGAACGAGTACCCTACGCATGAAACAAACACAACAAACAAGAAGGTTATCCCAACACCCCGATGTCGCGATGACCTCGGTCGGGCTCGATGTTGAGATAACCACAAACACACAAAGTTGTCCCAGCGTAACATAAGACCTTGGAGTTCTCGGTGGGTCTTACAAGGGACAATCGAGAAGACAACAGTCAAAACAAACGATCAAGGTATGCCCCCATGTCAGCAGGTCAAGGCACGCCATGGTATGATGGACCAAGGCGACCTTGACAAGTGATGGGAAGGAACCCAAAATGATAAACAAAATTCAAAAGCATCAAAAGATCATAATCAAGACAATAGGTCCTTTGCCATAGAATCAAGGTGATGGATGTGATTGGTGAGGTCTGCTAGGAAGGATTCATCCTGTTGAGACCAAAGATGGATGCGAAAGTAGGATGATCCAGTTGACGCGGGATGTTGCCGAGGGGCAAGATCTTGTGACACAAGGGAATTTTGTTTATTAAGAACCGGTTAGATGTGGGCATAACTTGATAATGAAGCACGAAAGACCAACATAACCTACAGACCTAGGGGCTCAGGGGTCGATCATAGATTAGCCTTGCCTACGTGAAAGCGCAGAGCCCTCGTAGTTCCTAAAAAGACCATGGATAAAGCAAAAAGGAGACAAATGATAACTGATGATAATGGACAAATGCCCCGGGGGTGAATCAAATGATCAACCTTACCTACGTGACAGCGTAGGAGCAACGTAGTTCGACTAACGGACGCGACAGGATGGGACCTAGGTGAAGATCGACAAGATGGATGATCCTAACCGATGACACGAACGTGAATGACGTAAGCTCATAGTGGGATACCGAAAAGCTTAGGAATGGGGGATAGACTAGATGGGTCGTCCAATGCTCAATCAATATTTACCAAGCAGCCTGGGATGAGATGGGTGGGGAAAATAGTGTGAATGACGGCATAAAATAACTATGATGTCAGATAGATAATGATTAATCCCTCTATGGATGACACCTGTTACCAGGTTTTCACCACCCATACCTATCCAAGGCACCACAAAAATGTGGTTTTCACCATATGACAGATTTATTTCTCTTGACTATTTTTGGATTTTTTTTTTTGACTTTTTTGATTTTTTTTGGATTTTTTGACAAGGTGGGGTAACCAAGCAAATTTAGGTGTAGAACTTTTTCAGATGCATGATATTGATGGGATCGTCAAGGAGGTTTCCTTTAAGAGTAGTCAACTTGTATGCCACAGATCCATATTTAGCGGCTATGATATAGGGCCCCAACCAATTTGCCTCAAATTTTCCTTTCTTGTCTTGGTCTTGTTGAGTATGCTGGTTCTCCTTAAGGACAAGCTTGCCCACCTGGAATTGTCGAGGGCAAAATTTCTTATTATAACTGCGCTTGAGGTGATTCTGGTATGCTTGCAGATGATCATAGGCTTTTATTCTTTGTTCATCTAGTAACTCTAGCTATGCCAGCCGCGCAACACGAGCATCCTCTTCGCTGATAAGGTTCTTTAGAGAGATTCTCAATGATGGAAGTTCAACTTCAATTGGCAAAATGGCCTCAGCACCATACACTAAAGAGTAGGGGGTGGCGCTTGTCGGGGTGCAGATGGATGTGCGATATGCCCAAAGGGTAGGATGAATATGGAGGTGCCAATCTCATCCAGTATTATTGACAACCTTTTTGAGAATACGGATAAGGGTTTTGTTGGTCGCCTCTGCCTGACCATTACCCTGGGGGTAATAAGGCATTGACCAACGGTGCTGGATATGGAAGGTGTCACAGAGATGTTTCATGGCTTGGTTTTTGAATGGTTTGCCATTGTCAGAAAGGATGGTGGACAAGATACCATAACTACAGAGAATATGGTAAAGGATGAATTTGGAAATCTGAGTACTGGTGATTTGTGAAAGGGGCATTGCCTCCACCCACTTAGTGAAATACTCAGTGGCGGTGATTATGAATGTATGGCCGTCGGATGATGGTGGGTGAATCTTGCCAATCAAGTCGAAACCCCATTGAGAAAATGGCCATGGTGCCAGGAGGGGCTGAAGATCTTGCGCTAAGGCATGGATTAAATCTGCATGTTGCTGGCATGGAAGACACTTTTTCACAAACTCGCAAGCATCATGTTCCAACGTAGTCCAATAATATCCAGCTCGTAAGATCCTTTTGGCCAGAGCCATACCATTTGAATGTGCTCCACAAACACCGCCATGTACCTCCATTAATGTAGCATGGGCTTCGGTCTTATTCAGACATCTAAGGAGGATTCTATCATTCCCGCGACGATAAAGCATATCACCGACGATGACGTATCGAGAAGAGCGATGAATGAAGGATTTGCGTTGGTTACGTGTAAGGTCTGGGGGTATAATGTTATCATGGAGGTAGGTATAGATGTCTTGGTACCATGGGGAGGTGGGACCCATAATTTCGCACACCATGTCAGTCTCAGGGATATCATATGCTGGGATTAAAAGTTGTTCTACAAGAAACTCACACTCTGTTCGGTCTTTGGGCATGTCCAGGAGGGAGCCAATAGTGGCCATCGCATTAGCTGCTTTGTTTCGTACCCTAGGAATCTGTTCAAAATGTATAGAGGTGAAATATTTCTTGAAATCATCCACCATGTGCTTGTAGGGTAACAACTTATCATCCTTGGTTAGGAACTCATCATTAACTTGCCTAATGACTAGCAAAGAATCACCAAAGACTTTCAACTAAATTATGTGCCACTGTTTCGCAATTTTGAGGCCAGTGAGGAGAGCTTCATATTTGGCCATATTGTTGGTGCATGGGAACGCTATCCTAAATGACTTGGGAATGTAGTCACCTTGAGGGGTAACTAATAAAATTCCTACCCCCGATCCATTATGTGTATATGATCCATCAAAATACAGTGTCCACGTGGGGGTTTCATCAACAGAGAAGACTTCCTCATCAGGGAATTTCGTGATCAATGGATGAGTATCAACTAGAGGAGCTTCTGCTAACTGGTCTATGATTATCTGCCCTTTAATAGCCTTGTGGTCCACATATTCTATGTCAAATTTGCTGAGGAGCACGACCCACTTAGCCATGCAGCCAGTCAGAGTGGTTCTAGATAATAGATACTTCAATAGATCAATCTTAGCGATTAATTTTACTGGATGGCTAAGCATGTAATGTTGAAGCTTCTGTGTGCCGAAGACGAGTGCAAGGCAGGATTTTTCCATGGGGGAGTAGTTTAACTCGTAGCCAACCAATGTCTGACTGATGTAGTAGATTGCCCTCTCTTTTGACAACTCATCATGTTGTGCCAACAATGCCCCCAGCGCGACTGAAGTGGCGGAGATGTAGAGCAAGAGGGGTTTGTCGGGAATAGGTGGCATCAATATTGGTGGATGGGCTAAATATTCCTTAATTTTATTGAAGCCCATCTGACACTGTTGGTTCCATCGAAAGGTGGAATCTTTTTTGAGAAGATGTGTGAATGGCTGACACTTGTCTACTAGCTGGGCTATGAACCGACAGATGGACTGCATCTTCCCCTGGAGGCTCCTTAACTATTTGAGATTGCATGGAGGTGGCATGTCTAGGATAGCTTTTACCTTGGCGGGATCAACCTCAATGCCCCTGTGAGAGACTATGAAACCCAACAACTTTCCTGAAGTGACCCCAAAGACACACTTTTTTGGATTTAGCCGCAACTTGTAGTGCTCTAACCACTCAAATATCTTTTTCAGGATGCCAGGATGTTCTGCTCATGTTCTAGATTTTCCTAATAGGTAATCGACATAGTCCTCCATGATGATATGTATAAGGTCATGGAAGATGACCGTCATTTCCCTCTGATATGTTGCCTCGACATTTTTGAGACCGAAGGGCATAACATTATAGCAAAAAGTCCCCCAAGGAGTTGTGAAGGCGGTCTTGTGTTGGTCCTCAGGTGCGATTCGGATCTGGTTATACCCGGAGAAGCCATCCATAAGGGATAACATCTCATGTCCTGCTGTCAGGTCGACCAACATGTCAATGTTAGGTAGGGGGAAGTCATCTTTTGGGCAGGCTTTGTTGAGATCCCTGAATTTTGTGTAGATGTGAATGTCTCCATTTGGTTTAGCAACCGGTACTATATTGGAGATCCACTCGGAGTAGTCAATTGGTCTGATAAAACCTGCCTCTAGTAACTTCTCCAATTCCTTCCTGACTAACAATGCGACTTGCGGATGCATCTTGCAGAGCTTTTGTTTGACAGGCTTGGCATCTGGGCGAATGTCCAAGTGATGAACCACTAAGGTGGGGTCTAAGCCTGGCATGTCTGAGTATGACCAAGCAAAGTTAATGATCCCCTCTTGGAGTAGCTGCACAATGACCGGATATTCTTGCTCTGAGAGTGACTTAGCTACATAGGTGACCTTAGGACTGTCAGTAGTTCCCAGATTGACTTCTTGAGTCTCTTCGATCAGAACAGAGGATCGAGCAGATAACTAAGTTCCCATAAGGGGAAGATGAACATCTCCATCTTTTGGCACCTCTTCGAGGTTTTTTCCATCAGATGCGTCCTTTATTTTTACTTTTTCAAAGTCAAGAAGTGCCTCAAGGAGGTTTTCACTATATGACCTTTTGTTATTTTCTTATTCTTACTTTTACGACTGGAGTGTTCATCCTCCCCCAATCCCATAAGGTTGACATATGTATCTACAGACATACTGACAGGTGTGCTAGTATGTAGGTCCCAATCAATAAGCTCAAGATGGCAAAGGGATAGGTTAATAGTGCAGACAGATAGGCATTCGAACATAGATGATAGGTCGGTGTGGTCGACATCATTGTACGCACATATGATGGATTCCTCCTCGGGTATGTCTTCCAATAATCCCTTGTCCATAGCGACACTATTGGAAGCATTAGACGATGTTTCGGGGCCTTTCTGCTTTCTGTCATACCCAATGCCCACATTTTTTGGTAGCAGGGATGTATCAATGGGTTGCAACCGCCCTTGTTCTTGATTTCCTAGGCCCCTACCTTGATAGTTATGCTTTTCCATGAACTTTGTTGGTCAGGGGTACTTTTCTTGAAAGTATTCCTTGAGAGGAGTTTCTGGCTGAGGCTCTTCTCGGTAAACCCATTGGCTTATGTCTTCTTTTGGTGCATCTGTCTTGATACTTGGGGATACAAAGGTAGTGGTAGGGATGTTTTTGCCACGGAAGGTGATAGTCGTGTCTTCCTTTGGGGTAGCATGGGAAGGTTGACCATACTCATGTGGTGATGGTGGCATGGTCTCTACATTAAGAGCAGTATGCATTTCGTACTCGCCACACCCTTTGTCAATGATCTGGAATTTTGTGACTGTAGAATCAATGGTGGAGGATGGAGTGGTTATCATGGTGGATGGTGGATTAATGGGTGATGATTGAGATGCCCCCATTTCAACCCCAGGACAATAATGTAAATGGGGAAATGATGCTTCTAGAGCGTGGAAATATTCAAATGGTTGGGGGTCGGCATAGATGGTGACCTCTTGTCCGTTGACTGGGAATTTGAGGCACTGATGGTAGGTGGAGGGGATGGCTTGCATAGCATGGAGCCATGGACGACCGAGGAGGAGATTATATGGCAAGTCCAGATCAAGGACATGGCAGGTAATGTACTGAACCACTGGTCCCACTTGGACAAGAAGATTGATGATCCCTTTTGAATTCGTTTCTACATTATCATAAGCCTTGATTGTAATAATCTAGTTGCTTAAGTCTGCTTGGGTATACCCCACCTGTTTTATGAATTTTAGGGTGCACAAGTTGAGGGTAGAGCCATTATCTACCAAGACTCTTTTAATTTTATGGCGGGCAACCACAACTTCAATATGTAAGGGGCGATTGTGATTAACATCAATGTTTGGCATGTCATTTTGGCTGAAGTGCAGTTGATGAGATGAAGCTAGGTGTCCTACCAAGGCTTGGAACTGTGTAGGATCCATATTATTAGGCACATGGGTTTCTTGTAGAGCTCTGTTGAGGATTTCTTGATGCACGGGGGAAGACTTGAGTAAATCCAAAATGGAGATATGTGCAGGGGTCTTTCCTAAGTGATCAAGGATGTTGTACTAGGAGGTTACAAGAGTCGATTGGGCGGGTGCAGAGGCTGCAAGAATGGTGATACAGGCTCATCGTGTAGTAACAACACATTGAGGGTCCTTAGCTTTGACATCTATAGTGGATACACGAGGTTCTACCTGCTCAATGTAATGAATAATACCCTCGTAATTGAGGGGTACATTCTTATAGCTCATGTTATTTGTGTTGTTGTTCTGAGGATTACTGTTGGAGGTGCTCGGGCCTTGATTATGGTTTGGGAAGGTGTTTTGATAGATCTGCAATTGAGTATTGGACGACGGAGCTTGACTAGGGTCAACCTTGATATCACCTCGATCTATGAGATCCTAGACATAGTTTTTCAGACCCTGACACTTATTTATAGAGTGTCCTTTGATTTTATGGAACTCACAATATTCATTTTCCCTAAACGATGTGGGCTTAGGTTTGGATTCGTCGAGTGGCTTGGTGATAGGATACGTAATTGGATAGCTGATCTGTAACAGCTTATTGAAGATGACACTCAAGGGTTCTCCTAGTTGAGCATACTGGTGTTTGGTGTTCCCTTGGTTATTTTGATTGGACTGTTGGGGAGGACGGGGTGTCCCTTGTGGTACAAATATGGCATTAGGTATGGATTGTTGTTGTTTCTGGGATGTGTTGGCCACGTGGACATGTTTAGTATCAGTAACACCATCGTTTACTACGTTTTTGTTCTTGTTCCAAAAACATGGCTTGTCTTTGAATGACCTTTCCTTATCTTGATTATATATTTTGATGTGCCCCTTGGCAATAAGGGCACGCTCAAGGATGGGTCCCTTTTCTACCACCTCTGCGAAAGTGGTGACACAGTGTAATCGGAAGTTATGAGCCATGTTAGGATGAGAGTTCTCCATGAAGAGGGTGACCATGTCCTTTTCTTTCAAAGGGGTTTTCATTCGGCTTGCTAGGGCACGCCACCTCTGGAGGTAGCTAGTATAGGTTTCCCCTTCACGTTGCTTCTCTTTGAGAAGATCCAGGGTATCAGTATATTTCTCTAAGTTGAAGGAGAAGTAGGAGACAAAATTTTCTGACAAGTCTACAAAAGATTTTATAGATCCCTTTTCGAGGGTCATGAACCACCCTAGCACGTTGCTTCCCATACTTCGAGGAAACAGGCGCAAGAGATAGTTGTCATTGTGGATAACTTCTTGACACTGGGAGTAGAACTCCTGTAAGTGGGCCTTAGGATCTTTGTTCCCCTTATATTTGTCAAACTTTGGCATCTCAAAATGTTTGGGGAAGGGAATCAATGAGATGGAGGGATCATACGGATATGGGCATATATCTTCAAACTTGAACGATTGTTTGCCAGTCCCTGCCTGGAGATCTTTCAGAGCGGCTTTGATTTCTAGTATATCCACATTGGCCGGTGTGTTGGACGGATATTGATGGTAGGATGATTGTGGATCTTGACATGACATTTGGGGATGGTTGTATGGATAATGAGGAGGTAGTATCCCCTGTTGATATGCTAAGGGACCTTGTTGATAAAGAGGTTGTTGTTGCGAGATGGGATATGAATTGGTTGGATAGTTATGGGTGGCGTACTGTTGGGAAGTATGGAGAAGGTGTTGTTGATTAATTTGTGGATGTTGGGGGTGCTGATGAAGAAGGTGTTGTTGATTAGTTTGTGGATGTTGGGGGTGCTGATGTGACTATTGTGAGGCCACATATGATGGTTGTTATTGATATTGTTGTTGATTATAATAATTGTAATGATAAGGTGGTTGTTGATGCATAGTTGGCAGATGTGGTGGGTGAGATGGGATGTTATGTGGTGGTTGTGCTTGCAGGCATAAAATGGATGCAAGGAATGGAGATATGGTCGAGGTTGAAGGTAGAGGTTGATTTCCTTGCTGTTGATGTTGTGATGGTTGTGTTGAAAATAGGGGATTGACCAATGGTTGTTGTTGAGGTAGAGGTGCGATTGAGATGCTGTGCGAGGGAGGTTGTTGAGCACTAGTGGGAGCATAGGCTTGGCGAGGTTGTTGGGATACGAATGACGATGGAGGAGGGACGTTGGATTGGGACGGTTGTTGGGGTATGAATGACGATGGCGGAGGATTGGTAGATTGGGGTGGTTGTTGGGGTATGAATGACGATGGTGGAGGATTGGTAGATTGGGGTGGTTGTTGGGGTATGAATGAAGATGGTGGAGGATTGGTAGCCCCAGGAGGTGGGGGTAAGGCGGTGAAAGGGTTGCCCCCAGTGTTGACAGGAGGTGGGTTCGAAGGGAGTGGTGCTGGTAGCATTAATGGTTGTGGTTGCGAGACGTTTTGCGGCATGCCATAGGCAAAAGGATCATTGGGGTCAATGGTCTGGGGTGTTCCCGTGACCAAGATGGTGGGATGTGTAGGATTTTTGACGAGATACAGGATAGCATTGCCGAACTCTGGTTGATGCCAACCTTCTATGGAAGGAACATTGGGGACATACGAGCTACTGGGGATGTCATGTGAACCTTGGGGTACATTAGATGTGGAGGTACCATACTTGGATAAGTCAACACCTGACAGCAGCTTGACACCTTTGTCAATCAAGTGAGCCAAGATTTTGTCACCATGTCTTTCGAGAAGGCGTTCTGTCATTTGTGCATTAACAGGGTTGCTAAAGTGTTCCTCGAATGTGAGCCCAGGTTGATCAGCCATGTTTTCCTCCCCAGGTGGTGATGTGTTTTGACCATCCACATTGGATTGTGATGAGGTGCCATTATGGGGATCGTGAGGGATATTAGCACCATAGTTAGGATCTGATGAGATGTTGACTGTGTTGGTGGGATTTTGGGGGTTGTTTGATTGGGCATTTAGGGCTTGTTGGTCGGCCATTTTCTTTGCCTGTGATCAAGTCTGAATGGGCATGCAAGGTGATGAGGTAGATCAAGATATTAGAAAAACCTTGATGATGAAAGATTGATTCGATTTGATGGGAGATTAGTTGATGATGATTGGTTAGGCTGACATGGATTCTAGGTTTTGGATTTTGATCTAGATAGATTTGATGATGTGAGGGTTGGATTGATCTGATGATTAGGATTGATTTGATGATAAATATGATGAAGACCGAGATCCACAACCGAGTTTAAGAAGGATCCTTGGTAACACTACGTATTGATTGAAAGGTGGATGTATGATAACGACACCAAATCCAACTTGAGATAGAAGCGGATTGATTGGGTCAGAAAGGATAACTGACTTAAGATGGATAGCGATCCTAAGCCAGCTACGATGATTATGATTAGGGATGAACACCTAAGTCAACTTGGATGACAACTCCAATGAGGTTTATAAAGGATAACGGAGATCAGAGATGAAAGCGGGTTTAGGATGGATGGGGAGCGTCTCAAGATAGACGAATGGCTCTCGAAACAAGCAAAAAAGTGTTTAGGATAAATGACTCTTAGAACGAAGGGATGGAGACTTGGAACAGATGTTCAAATGTTTGTTTTGGATGCTGAATGGTCGTATCGATGTTCAAAATAGAGGGACAGTGAATGCCAAGTGATAATATAGGTTGTTGAAAGGACAGGTCCACCACAGCACAAGGACAGGTCCACCACTGCACTAGGACAGGTTCACCACAGCATAGGGACAGGTCCACCACAACACAAGGATAGGTCCGCCACAGAGTTAGGACAGGTTCACCACAGCACAGGGACAGGTCCGCCACTGCACAAGGACAAGTCTGCCACTGCACTAGGACAGGTCTGCCACAGAGTTAGGACAGATCTACCACAGCATAGAGATAGGTCTACCACTGCACAAGGATAGGTCCGCCACTACACTAGGACAGGTCCGCCAAAGGATAAGGACAGGTCCGCCAAAGGATAAGTTTAAGCTTGATTTTTTTTGATGGATGGGTAAGGCAAAGGACCCAAAATATAGCAATCATAAAAAGACTTGGCCAAACTGATAATCACTGGTTTTTGCACAAGAAAGATAATTCAAACAGCACAACCCTAAGATTAGTAAAAACGGGTATGGTCGACAAAGTCTTCTATTCTAGGATGCACATGGTTGCTAAGGAGTCCTCGATATACACCCAGTATGTGAGGCCCAAACTGTGAACACCAACCCATTACAAGCGTGAGTCAGGAACCTTAGCGAGATACTAAAGGCTTAGACCAACTCTTCATGTCATCCCAACGCTTCGCCAATTACAATGTGGTTGCATTGAGGTACAGCTTTCGCTCTCCCCACTTTATATACTCTGCCAGTACACGTGGTTGGAATCGTCCCTTGGGGTGATGAAATCCCCAAGCAGGTCCCACTAAGAAAGTGAAAAAGGGGTGACTCAAAAGGACTTGGAAAGCTATGATTTCTCATCACCCAGGATCGCCAAATGGCGCAAGGGGATTGGATACGTCAAATAGCCTTCTCAAACATTCCAAACAAGGTTTATTGACCCCTTTAATTAAAATATGTGCCTAATTTATCAAAAGACAATCAGAAAAAAAAAAGAACTTGAAATTTTTACCTTCTGGAGGACAGGTCCGCCACTCTGCAGGAACAGATCCACCACTCTGCAGGGACAGGTCCGCCACTCTATCAGGACAGGTCCGCCATAGTAGGACAAGTCCGCCACAGTAGGAAAGATCTGCCACTGGAGGACAGGTCCACCAGCTTGACAGGACAAGTCTGCCACTGCAGGACAGGTATGCCATAGCAGGATAGGTCTGCCACTCTATCAAGACAAGTCTGCCACCGCAGGATATATCTGCCACTTTGTCAGGACAGGTCCGCCACTCTATAACCTGGACCTTCAAAAATGCAAAAAATAGTAAACGTGAAAGAAATAGACCTGTTTGTGGGTCCCACCGGGTGTTCCAAAAATGTGATAGGTCGAATGTGAGCATTAGAAAACAAGCAGCAAGTAAAAGAGTGCAAATAAACACCAAAACAACCTACACCTCAAGATTAGCCTAAGTTGGAAACAACACAAGATAAAAGTAACAAATGGAACCTTATACCTTGTGTCGAATCGATCCTTTGGTTGGCCCTTCGATCTTTGATGTGTATGATCCTTGGATGGCACAAGATGCAAGCTAAGTGATGTTGTGAGGATGAATGCAAGTGGATGAAAACATGAAAAATGGCTAAGTGTAAGTTGAGAAACAAAATTGCAAGAGTTTGGCTAGCAAAATGATCTCCCCCAAAATAAGAGAAAAGAGGGGGTATTTATAGGAATTTTGAGAATTCCTAGAGGAGATGGATGGCCAAGATTGAGCCACCAAATATCAAGATGTAGGGCTAAGGTGAGTTGAGAACTCACAAGCCCTCACATCTTGACATGTGGCATGTGATATAGCCCTAAAAGGTGAAGTGGACATGAGGTGGAAGGAGAAGTACATGACATGGAGGGGGGTACAAAGTACCTTGGGATTGGACAAGATCTCCTCATAAAGGAGGTCCTTGTCCCCATGTGGGTGAGAGGACACGGAGGAATTAAAAATTCCTCAAATATTCTCATGGGGAGATGGAAAAGAATAAAGAATAGTGAAGGACATGTGGGGAGAAGTGAAGGAATTAAAAATTCCTTTTGGGTGCCTTGGGGGCTTAAAAGGTGAATTAAAAATTCACATAGGGAAGTGGAGTGCCTTGCCCAAAAGGAGAAAGCCTTTAATAAGGTTGACTCAAGGACACATGCCATAAATAGGATGAGGATTAGGTTAGGCTAACCAAATGATTAAGGTTGTGCAAGTACTCAGTTAGATGGACTAATGACTCATTAGAAGCAAGTGGGAGATTATGGAGGATGTGACCTTAATGATGATTAAGGGTGTGCACATGCCAACCCTAGTTAATTAGAAGAAGATGAAGTAATTAAGATGGATTAGGGACCAACTTGCAAAAGTTGGAGGATGTGACCATGAGAGAGAAAAGAGGAATTAAAATGAATTTTAATTTCAAAAGGGGAATATGACTAAATTAAATAAAATGGTAGATTTATTTAATTTAGAGGAGGAAAAGGGGTAAAGTATTTATCAAATTAAATACTTTAGGACCCTTATGTAAGATGCAAGGTATTAATTAAACAACTGGTTTAATTAATATTGACAGAGGGGATGAGGAATTGGATGAATAAGGAGACACGTTTGATCATATGGAAGTGATCAAATTGGATGTCTACAGTAGAAAAAAATTCTCCTAACGTCAATACCTCAGGAAAGAATGCAGATACACTTTAAAATTTACAATTACAGTCAAGTTAAGATGCACTATGAAATAGATTACAGAAACAAATTTTTACAATCACACAAGAACACCAGATATACATGGGAAAACCCTTACGGGAGAAAAACCCACCACACCAAGATAAATCACTTTGTATTATAGTAATAAGGATTACATACAATTGTCAGACTTATCTTTCTGGTGTCTGATTTACAGCAGCATTCACCATTAACAATATTGCACAGGAACCTTTTCTGTTTACAGTCTTTACAGAATCGAATTCACACTGATACAGTTCAAACTCTTCACACTCCACTGTTGATTGAACCAACCAACCGATTACAATTTGCAATCATAGAGTATATATCTATTGTTCCATGTCCATTGAGCTTCCTCATAGAACCGTCACAATGAACAGACTCCCAATGGTTCCAATTCTGCTCCTCTGATTCGTCCACGAGACTCCACATAGGATGGTCTTAATTGGTCAACAAAATTGGCAATGTACTGGCATCTTGGTGAGACACTAATAGTGTCTCTCCGATGCCACATAGACTTCATATCGATGTCACCAAGAGACTCTGTTATGGCTAAGACGTTCTATCGAGCTCCATGAGTTACATCGAGTCACCAAGCAGTCGCCCAGACCTATCGCATTCACCAGGAGATCATAGCGAGTCACTCAAGGCTATACCGAAGTCCCCAAACATACCGAGTGCCAAGTAGAAGTTGGCAAGACTCACATCTTTCACTAAGAGTTTTCTTCGAGACATAAAGGTTACCTCAAAGTGTTCACCCGTTGCCAAGACATTGCCCTTCGTTGAGAGAACATACTGATCTCCATATGTTACCCCAAAGACTCCAACATAAAACAATGTTGGCAAGACATGTAGCTCTCACTAAGACTTCTCACCGAGCTCTATGACTTATCCCAAAAGCTTCATCTGTCACCAAGAGTTATACCAAATATCCCACAAGATGTTCCTGTCAGTGAGACCTTCAACATTCACTAAGACGTCTTCTCAGGACCAAGAGCTACCCCGATAGCCATCGGCTATCAGCAAGAAATTCACCATCACGAAGAGGTTTCTTCGATCACTTTGAGTTACACCGAAGAACGTTTGGATGTGTCCCTTGTCGGCAAGACATTAGCTTTCACCCAAACTTCATAACGAAGCCTTAGTGTTACATTGATAACTCCCGAGTGTGTCCCTGTTGGCATGAATTTCATCTATCGCTAAGACCTTTCTCCGAGACTCTTTGTTATGGTGAAGACAACATATGAATTCATGTCGGTAAGACATTCACTATTCGCTGAGACTTCACAAGTGTTGAAGTCACTCTGAAACCCCAGTTGCCATGAGTCTCTCTAATTCATGATTGAATGGCATGTCAGCCAGAGGTCTCCCAAGTGCTATGAGGTCATAATGAGTACTCCTTGTCACAACAATAGACTCCACAGTAACCATTCGGCAAGAATCTTGCAAGGTCACAATGACTTGTGCAAAACATGATGAATCAAATTGCTAGTCAGCTAGACAATGAAGATGTCACACCGACTTGGCTCTAATGGAGGTTTCAACCTGTATTGTTTGAGGCACATATTTCCAACAACTTTATATTATAGTGACATTATCATTACCTCATTTAGACATTCTCAAAATACCAAAAAGAATACTTTCATTGCATTTAGGCATACCTTATTTCAAAAATAAAAAATCTAAAAACATAGCATAGGTGCATACCTTCCATTGCATTGGCATTCCTTGGACATCATACCATATATATTGGACCATAGTGACATCATGAATTCAATTCACCTTGATATGCTTTCTAGTCAATTTGAATACCAATTACTTTGCATTGGTCAAGCCCAACAAGCCATAGACATCAAAAGACAATACCTTGAATCCAAATACCAAGCACCCACAACCCATAGTCAGCCATCCATTTATCTCTCTTACCAAAAACTCATAAAATTTAGTCCTCCATCCATCTACCCTCACTATCAAGAGTCCCTTAGCACACTCCACAACATTAATCCATAAAAAAATCCACTAATCACCTTTATCCTAACCCTGACAAAGGTAACCAAGCTTCCACTAGTCCCATCCAAGCCTCCACGTCTTATTCTAGTCCACCATTCATTAGTCCATACCAAGAATCTATATCCTATCCTAGTCCATAATCCACTAATCCATTCCTATTCACTCCATCCCAAGATACATTTAGTCATGAAAATCATATCCTTGTCCAAAGTCACATTCCATTGCCTAAACTTGAGGATACATGTCAAGAGGAAAAACCAAGGCATGACATCATAACATCACCTTCATGTCAAGATCAAAGTAGTCCATCCCATGATGCCATTATTAAATCCATTCAAGAAGTTCTTCTAGATAATAATGGAATCCAAAATACACCTTTCCTTGATCAAGATCCCATTCCCAATCATGTCATCCAAAACAAACCTACTTTTGACCAAGATCCTACCCTTGAACATGAAGTCCAAAATGATCTAGTCATCAACCTTTATGCCATTCATGATCAAACCTTTGAAGATGAACCTACCCAAACTCTAAATGCATCCATTTCCCAAAATGAGACACTTGCCTCCATAGGACACATAGATGATCTCCCTCTAGAACAAGAATCTTCTATTCTAGACATATTTGCAAATGTTCAAGCTATAGCTGAATTCATAGGACTCTATGACAATGACCATGAAGATGGTTTCGACATCGACTTGGAAGCACCCGTAGAATCATCTAAATCTGATATGTCACAAAATCATACCAAAGATATCAATAAAAAATCTATCCAACATGTCAATGACACTACAACATCTTATCAACTAGGATCATCTATCTTTGTCAGAGCAGGCTTTCTTGTAGAGGAGAAGATTCCAAGTAACAATGTCCATATACACAATGATGGGTTAGCATCTTGTTTTCGAAACAAAAAATACCCCATTGCAAACATAATCTATCAGAGCATGTAGTGTCAAGGAAAAGGACTAGGTTGACATGAGCAAGGAATTATAGAACCAATACAATTTCAGGAAAATTTTGGACATCAAGGTCTTGGCTATTCTACAATCAATAAATCTAATGATGTTAGTGGCACCTCCTCAATACTGGGGGAAACTTTATTTGATACAAACATCAAAATGGAGGCCATGAGTAGTTCTTACCATAAGGTTGTTGCCAACACTCCTTCCATCCACACCATAAATTGTCATTTCAACATGAATAAACCTCCCATTTGGAACCAACAATTTTTTTTTATTACAAATACAAAGTTTAAAATAAAATTTCAAAAGCCATTGAGTCAATAAAAAATCCAAGTGGACAAATAAAGCTAAAATGGATCCCAAAGAAAAATGGATCAAGCAAAGAAAATATTTCAAAAGTAAAAGTTAGTCAAAATGTGGAGCCACAAGAAAAGAGGACTCCCACATATAATAAATGTCCGCCTCCTTTAAAATGATCATCAAGAAAGGAATACAAAATTATTGGTTCCAAACACTATCCCAATCAAAATTCCAAACTTTGTCATCCACCATCTCATGTTTGGAAAATAAAAAGTGATTCATCCAAATTTCCAAACAATCCTCCCACATCTACCATCATCTATCATAATCCTACATCACACCTAAAGTCTAAAAAACATACATCACAAATCCTTCTCATCTTTACAACAACTCTTTATCATAAGGACTCTCATGGCACTCTATCTCAATGTGTGTATTCTAATAAAGCCAACTCTAGTATCAAAAAGGATCACAATAACATCAATCAGTTGTATGCAAGTGTTATGATCCTAACAAGGAAACTACTTCATAAAGGTCATTTTTGGCATATCATGGCACTAGTATCTACATCAACACCATTGAAGGATTTAGAACAATTAGTGATTAGCTAAAATAGCAAGGTCATCCAGAAATAAAAATACAAAAAATCAAATTTTTTTTTTTTTTAAAAGAAAAGAAAAAAAAGTAAGGAGAATTTTTTTGTCCAATAGTGAAAACCACGTTATTGGTGCTTTGGATAAGTACCATGATGAAAACCTAGAAAATGAGCATCATGTGTAAAAGGAATTATCTATGTGGACCATTACACTTGGGGGAAAGTTGTCTCATCTCCCTACCCTTCACATGACATTTCTTATGACATTTCCATCCCTATTATTTCCATCCATTTTCCCACCTACTTTGATCTTGATAAACACTAGTGTACAAACATAAATAATGCTTTGGAAAAACTCTTGACATGTCTATCCTTTGGTCATACACTATCCATGAAATATCATGTCATTACTTTCATAGCCTCATTATCCCTATGCAACATTGTTCTTGGAGACCAAATGATAATTCTTCCTACCAATAATCCTCATGTCTCCTATCTTTTACCAAAGACACCCATCATCCTTTCATACCTATTGCATGTATTGGTATTCCTTTTTCAATGGTCTAAGGATTTTAATCCACCTATCCAGAATTCCATCATCCCATTCAATCTTGAAAAAAAATCATTCCAAATGCAATAAGCCTAATCCATACAATCTTGCTATGCAACCTCATACATCATCCAAAACATTCCTTGGATTTTTTCCTAGCCTTGTTGTAGATCTCAATCCTTTAGTCACATAAGCATCATCCTCACGTTGTTTCGAGATGTGTCCTTCCCACGTCAAACAACGTCGTCATCATCATCACCTTTCAATTGGTATTCAGTTTGACTAGGGGCAAGATCATGTTTGTCCTTAAATTCTTGTGCATGCTTGCTCGCTTGCTTGTAGGAAACATGCATTTTTCATGATCCTCATAACATTTCAAAATCCAAAAAATTCATAAAATTTCCTAAAAAAGCAATAAAAATCATAAAATATCTTTAAAAAATCCAAAAAAACATAAAACTCCAAAATCAGAAAAAATCAAAACATGTCAAAAACATCCAAATAACATCAAAAATACCTAAAACAAGAGTCAAAGTCCATCATGTTAGTCTATCATTGTCGAACTATGTTGCCTCTATGACTAGACGTAGGAAAGACCATCTGCCAATGAGCCCCCAATTCCCCTTGGGTAAGTCTTTTAAGGTTCGTCGGGTCAGTCAAAATAAATTAGATGCTGTCAACTCAGACACGACATAATCATCTAAAATTCAAAATCCCGATTCAACAAGACAAGCAAGCCAACAATTCTCTAAGTCAAATCGGTCATTTGTCAAATCAATCAAACCAGTCAAATTGATCACAATTAATGGTCTTATACATGATGTGTCCTTCCTGAAACCAAACCTTGTCATATCCTCTTTTGTCATTTTCCTTATACAGGTAGTTGCACGATCGAAACCAAACTTGACATCTTATATGACATGTTTCTTCTCCTAAAACCAGGCTTTGTCAAAATAGTCCACTCGTCACTCACTTCGTCCCTTGACACACTGGCACACACTTATTAAAAAATAATCTGATTGGATGTTGATCTTGTTGGTCTATTTTGTTTTATCTTTTGGATTTCCTTTGGTTATGTTACTAGCCACTTCGAGGATGTCCCATGAAGGATTTAGAGGAGCGATGATGTCTCATGACTCATCTTTTATTTGATTGCTATCTGTGGTTTGTCTTGACAAAAGGACTGGGGCAACATGAACCTTAGTATGAGTTAGCACATTCCTTGTCTGTGACTATTTTTTTGATGAGGGCGTAGCCCGAGACTTAGAAAATAACCCACAAACAAGAGAATAATTTTATTAGTTAGAAAATGGAGCTTCTTACATGTAGAGGATCTCAAATCCCCAAGTTCTACAACACATGCAAGTTATAGAAAGCTACAAAATCACCCTTTCGCAATATGCAAGCTTGTCCCCAAAAAGTTACCCAAAAATTAGAAACCTGCCCATAAATAGAGCTCCTCTTTAGTTAGGAGCCAAAACAACATTCAAATTTGAGTTTAGGCGGTTTGGCGCTGAAAAATTACAACTTGAAGTTCAAATTTCAAAAGAACATTTGCAATTGTATCTTCTAGAAAGTGCGCCAACTTCCTGGGGCCATAACTTTTGATCCGGGACTCTGATTTGTGAACCGTTTGAACCATTGGAAAGGTATCAAAGTCAATAACTCACTCAAGATATACTATGCCAATTTTGGCAAGTTTCATGGCCATTCTAGGAAATCTAAGTGCCTCACATATAACTTGGAAGATTTTCAGGTGCAAATTTGGGAAACTAAAACTGTAATATCTTTCAACCCAGGAATAGAAAATAAAAACCATAAATTGAGAATTTCATTATGATGAAAAGGGTATCCAAAAATGTAAAAACATCTAAAAACTGAGAAACTTGAAATTTAACTATTTTTGGGTGATGCAAGATTGCCCTTACACCACTGGATGCTCCTGCATCATTTTTTTTATAGATGGATGACCTTGCACACCTTGGTCTATGTCATACCATAGTGTTTTTTGTCCATTTTTCATATTTTACCACCCAATGATGATTAAATACAAATCCTTACATAGAAAAATATATATCTACAAATTATCTCAACTAGCACTATCTCACCATTCACATCTTCATTGCTAACATCCATCTCTTTCATGCTAACATTCATCCTTTCTTCTCTAACATTTATTCTATTCTTCATCTTCATTATCCTTCATTATTTCTCTCATAAATTTTGAGAGTACACTTGTGTTATTTGAACTTGCTTCTTCTATCGAGGGGGAATACCACCACCTCCTCATCATCCTTCCTCATTCTTCTGTTCATTGGGGCATATCATTTTCTTTGACACAACACAATAAACTGCATTGTATCAAAGAGGGGCAAATGTAGACACCTAAAAATTATCATTAGGTTTGTGGATTAATTAAAATCCTTTCATCATCCTTGATAATTAAATAATCTTAATTATTTAATTATTATCTAACATTGCAAAGTCTTCTATTAATTAAATAAGCTAAATTATTTAATTAATTCATTTTTTATCCTTCTATATTTTCTTTTGATTAATTAAATAAATTATTATTTATTTAATCACGTCACTACTTAGACCGCTGTAATTAAATAAATCTATATTTATTTAATTATCTATCATTTTCTACTATAATTAAATAATTATGAAAAATTATTTAATTATTCATTTTAGCCTCTTTTAACACAAATTAATTAAATGACTTTCCTTTTTGTTCACCTTTTTGAATTAAATTTCTATTGAATAAAAAAAATAACTCGCTTTTTTCTCTTGGAATGAGATAATGTTCCCATTATTTCAAAAGGAAATTTCCCTCTTCGAACTACTTGATTTTATCGAAAAATCATTCACTTTCCTCTTTCTCCTTCACTTTTGATCTTATCTCGTCCCATCTTGATTAATTACAACCATTGATCAAAATAAAAATCTTCTAATCTCGTTCGTCCATTTTCCATTCGTCTCTCTATAAATGCCATCGCCATTTATCATTTTGATCATCTAGAATTTGAATAGGCTATCTTGTTGTTGAGATAATTAGATTCTTGAATATTTTGTTTTCTTAGTCATAGGCTAGATAAGTGCATAAAGAATTATAATTCTGAGGGTATTTCACATCTTTGTAGCAAAATGGAGAATAGTAATAGAGGGCAATCAATGGAGGCTTAAGACTAGGTGACTTTGTTTCATGTTTTTATGTTTCTTGCTTTCTTTGTTCTCTATTGTTGATTGGGATTTTGTTTACTATGTTATTTGTAATTAATCTGAAAATTATACTTTGATCACATGAATTTATTAAATAAATGGAATTTATTTAATTGGTCGAATTTGATGAAAAGGTGAACTAATTAAATAATGTAGTTTTATTCAATTAATAGTAAAAATTAGGGTTTTCGATGCATTTGATGTGAAATACTGATTTGAGGATGAATTAATTAAATAATGTTAAATCACTTAATTAATAGATGAATATGAGAAATGATAATATTTAAATAATAATGTATTATTTAATTAGAAGGGTGAGATTTAGTTAAATAGTGTTTTTTACCAATCAAGACAATTTTAGGTGTCTACAATAATATATTAATATAATTTGAGTTTTAATTACATGGAGGCCAAATAGATTTGGTAGATATTAAAAGATGGATGATAATCTACATGATTTTATACTAGCTTCCCCTATTAGCCCATTCAAAATATATAACATACTTCATAGTTGAGAGTATTGGAAGGCATAATATGTAGTATAAATATAGAAAAGTGATACTAAGAAAATAACTCTTTACTGATTTTAACCCACTACATTAGGACATTGCATTGAGTTTTCCCCTACTTCCTCTTGAACAACAACAACTTGATTGTTTGGCATGGTTTGTGAATGCACTATGACATTGATATCTAGCACTTGTTGAGGAAGCCTTGGTTGATTACCTAGAGTGCACTCATGTGACAGTAAAATTGAAATTGCATGATATTTTTTCTTGAAATTACTAATTGTTTCCTTTACTAGATCAAAATGAAACTTGGTGAGAGCTCTATAAAAATACCTTGAATAGTTCATCTTAATTGACATCTTCATTGCTTCATAAATTTTAGTATATTTGTGTTTATGAAGCAGATAATGCCTTGGTAAAAGGCCTCCAACATACCCTTCACCTTGCCAAAGATCATAGGATTGAATGCTTTTGAGTAGAGCATTGTTGTCCAAAAAATTATCTAACCTTAAGGAGGTTAGAGGCAAAGTTCATTCCTATACCCTAGGTCAGTGGAGCAGGAACTTGCACAATATTACTGACCCTTACCTTTCCCACTTTGACATGGAGTCAAACTTGTGACATCAAGGGATACAAACCCCAAGCCCTAGCCAACTTGGCTACAAGTGGTAGCTAAAAAATTATCTAACCTCAAGGAGGTTAGGGGAAAATTCCATTCCTATACCATGGGCTAGTGGAATAGGAACTGGCACAATATTATTGGCCCTTGCCTTTCCCATTTATTACATCTTAGGATTATCCTTATAAAATGCATTTAATTAGGCTTGTGGGTGCAAAATAGGACCAATTAAGGCAAAAATAAGACAAATTTTAACACGGAGGACCCAAACAAGTGTGAAAATGTAAAGGGATACATTTTTCTACACTATAGCCATATTAGTCCATAGACCATGTCATTATTGTTAAACCATGCATTCTTTTGATCATAGTCACTTGGATCAAGAATGAGTCCAAGGAGATAGGGTAGTAGATCATGCTCAAGGAAGTGATTCTTTATCCCTTGTTTCCAAGACAAATAGTTCTTTGAAGTTATCATAACAACAAAAGGATGAAAATAATGTTTAAGAGACATGATTAACCCCCCATAAATGGAACTTGATCTCAATTCATGATTACAAAGTGCATGGAAAATCCCCCAAGAATGAGTGCAAAAAAGACCAAATAAGAGCACCAATACACTCCCACCCTTTTCACTAGTATCAAAAATCACCCCCCAAATATTATAAGATTGGCACTTTATAGTTTAATGTGTTTACAATTCGTTTTCCTAGATATAATGCTCAATAGGCTCAAAATAGCCAAAATTATAAATTATAATACAAAATGAACTTGAAACAAAATATGGAAAAAATAGTCTTATAGTTGTGTAGCTCTTTTCACCACATTTCCAATGCCAATTTGTTTTAAAAAACTAGAGCACTGAATTGTTGAAGAAATTAGCAACAAACAAATTCAACCCAAAATATCTAGCAAAAATGGATTTTTTTTTTTGAATACCTCTATCTATGGAAATTTCTTGTCTCCAGCTTTTCAAAGATATTTCATTTTCCAAAAATAGACACCATAGCAAAAAATTAGGAATTTTTTAAAAATTTGTTAAATTTAGCTTATAGTGATGACCTTCCTAGCAAAATATTTGTTTTTCAAAAACCAAATTCATCTAAAAAAAATAAAAAATCATATGAAAATAGGGGTTTTTGGGCCATCTAAATGCAATGATAAGATCCATTTGTGTCAATTTTTTTCAATAAAAATCTATTCACCAAATTTGAGCTTCAAACCCCAATTTGCCACTATGTCAAATGATCTCCAATTCATATCAAACGGAAGCCAATCTTGACTTTGTTGAGTCTTTTGGATGTATTAGAATAGTAAAAATACCACTAGTATAACTAGAAATATTGCAATAACATAGATCTCACAAAAATCATATGCAATATGAAGAGGTTATTAAATCTTTACAAACTATTTTTGATTCTCTAGATTGTTCAAAACGCAAGCAAAGAGCATACAACAATTTACAATATTTTTACATGAAAATTTTAATATCTAAATTAGGAATCAAATAAATTAGATTTCTCAAAGAAAAAGCTCTAATACAATGTTAGAAATCTGAAATAGATTGAATAGCCCAAGGAACATTTTATGATAAAATCAAAGTTACATAAATTGGAAAACCATAGATGATGTAAACTAGAACTTTGAGAGATTATGCAATATCAGGATGATAGAATTACATTAAGAGCTTCCAAGATGAAGAATACAAGCTAGGTAGTGAGTTTATATAGAACTAAGGACAGGATGGAGGTGAAAAAACAACCAATAAGAATTGACCATGAATAACCACCAACATTAAATAAAGTGATGAAAAACTAAATACTCCACCCTTAAAGGGTGGAGACAACTCATCACTATATCTCCTAATTATTAAATGAGAAACTCAATTTATCATCCTAAGCAAGCTTAATAAAAGTCTAGGAAAAACCGATGACTAAGGGAAATTAAATTATTCTACTAGGAAAAATAAAAACCTACACCAACATATATCTCACCTATCCTTTGAACTACAAATTTTATGCAGTGTCTTCACTGGAGACATTCAAAAGAACAAAATTTGTAAGACATGACCGAGTGGTTCCTCATTCCTTCTTGTCTAACTTTTTCCAATCTTCATCAAATATTAAAAATAATTTACTTTCTTGTGAATCTTGAAACCACTGATCTCTCTCTTCAAGGAGATCCTCCATCTTTAATATTTTCCACATCTCATATCTCATTCCATTGAAATTTTAAATATCCTAGTGAGAGGTAGAATCCATGATGTACAATCCTCTTCAAAAATCCTTAAAAACCTTCTTTAGAGGAAAATGATTAAAATGGTTGAAAGATTAGCCATTTCCAATCCTTAAAAAAATTATAGACCTTTGGAGTAAAAATTTTCACAAAGAGATCAATATGATCTAATTATTGAACAAAAATCAAGAACTATTTGTATTTATTACACAACCCATATTGTTTTTTAATACTCATCCATTGGGTCCAATCAAATACATTAAAACCTCAAATATTATTAAATTGTTGAACCAATGTTTTAAAAAAATGATGAGCATGTCTCAGAAAGCTAATAGCCAATGGTTGATTATGATAATTAATTAATTTATTCCACCATATTCATGTTGAAGAAAAACTAAAACCATGTTGCAGTGAAGAGTCATTCCATTTCAAAAATCTAAAAAATATTTTTTCACACTTTCCAAATAGAATGAATAGGAAATGAAGCCTCAATTTAAAAAGGGGAGACATGAATATTTTATCTAACCAATTAACAACTTGCCACTTCTTAATTGAAACTTCCATGATTTTATGTCATACTAAAACTTTCCATGGTTTTTCTCTATTGGTAGCTCTAATAATCCATTTAGAAGTATGACATATCCCTTAGGTTTTAGGATCAATAAGGCCTTGTAGGAGTTTATGGTGAACTCCTCAAACACCCCAGGATCACCTGCAAGACAAAATAACTTCCACAAGAAAGAAATGGCAAAAATATCTTGCTATCATTAAGGATGCAAGAATGCCAAACTAAATACGAAAAAGTGCATACACTAGTAGAATTTGGAAAATAAATGACTAGGTGACAAAATTTTAGTCACAACTAAAAATGACTAAATTCTACTATTTTTTTGCAATTCAGCTATAAATGAGTAAATAAATGACTAATTTGGTCATTGACTAAAAACTATTTAGTCACATAAATAAAAATGACTAAATAGTTAGTCATTTATTTAGTCACAATCCATTTGAATAAATCATTTAAGGAATCAAGAATCAATATCCTACCAAAATACTCTAAAAATTTAATAAGCATATTCTAAAACTTTTGTCAAAATCTTATTTTTAGGCGTAGCCCGCCAAAATGGATTTTTTATTTTAATAAACATAATTTAAAACCTTTGTTGAAACCTTATTTTCAGGCATAGCCTGCCAAAATGGAGAAGTGTTTCAGTAAGAATGACAAAGAATGGTAAGGAGATGTGTGTGAAAAGAGGCATAAGATTCATTGCTTCTTATGTCATTCCTGCTCTAGTTAACAAGGGTTATGTTGTTTGCACTACTATTTGTAATCCAGTTATTTAATTGACATATATTTTCATAATCTCAAATTCATTTAGATGCTTTTAAAGTATCAATGTATCCTATATAGGGTTTAGAATGATTTCTTTTAATTTTTTAAAAATAAATTAGATGCTTTTGAAGTATCAATGTATCCTATATAGGGTTTAGTATGATTTCTTTTAATTTAAAAAAATAAATAAATGATGTATTTTCCTATGATTAGATAATGTGGAAATCTCCTAAATCTGCCTTAGCACACTATCCTCTTTGGCACTGTATTCATTACTCCAGCTGCTAGGGTTTTGCATGTGGCATCTTTAATATCTTCATGACAGTGGCTCTTAAATAAATCTTAGTCTTTGCTTTAATCTTTATCATGGTAACCCTTGAGTTCCATAATCCACCTGCAATCTCTTCTAAGAACATTGTCTTAAGCTAGACTACATAGTATGCAAATAAAACAAGTCCTTCATACCTGCCATTGTTTCAAACCACCACTCACTACCTTGCTTAAAATGTTGCCTCCATAAGCACAATAACATGTTTTAAAATCATGGTTGCCACTGATTGACCATTAAGGTCACTACTTTCATCAAGATACAATGAGATTTTTGTCTTCAAACCCAAGGCATTATGCAAGATAACATTGTGAATTGTTTATTTTATACAATTTGATTTTCTTGCACATTTATTGCCTTGCTAACTTCCTTTAAGACTAGATATTGCACCCTTAGTTACAATCTCAAACAAATCACTCACTGCCACTTGAAGATTCCTTTCATGAGCATCCTTCTATAAAATCAAACTATGCCTTATAGACTACCAACTTACTTACTATAGGGAACTCATTGTTTCATGGTATTGTGGTTCTTAAGATCCTTCAACCTTATTGTCACTACTTCACATTCCATAAGGTATTATTCACTATTCTCCCATCTTTGATGAGTCTCAAAACACTACTCAAACATGTAATCAAATACCTCCATTATACAATGGCTAAGAAGAAACGTTGAACCTATGATTACCACTAATACTTCATTTGGATAGTCATTCTCTAATTACATTTTCCTTGTCTACCACTACCAATAGCATTTGAAAAACCCTTAAGGTTAGCAAGTGGGTAAGGAAACTCACTGTTAAAATCTCCACTTTACTATGCAAGGTTTGAGCTTTATTATCTTGTCACTAGTCAACCTCTTTTTTATTGTCACACCTCAAGTGACTATAATTCTTCTTACCATAGATTACATTTACAAATGTCATTGGGCTACATAGTGTGCTTGTTATTGAATGCAATATTTAGATTGCAAGATTTTGTTATTGGCTACAATGTATCAATCTTTTTGGTATTGAAACCTCACTAATCTACTAGAGTTATGGTTTATGTTTCTATAGAGGCCTAAGGTTTGTACCCTAGTCATGCTCTTACCAATGCTTCTATTGGTATTAAAAAACAACCTTAAATCTTAGGTCAGAATATTAGTTGTCTTGACAGGGTTGTGGTTTGATCTTAGATTGTATCCTAGAGTGTGTGGGTAACTTGTGTTTGATCATTAAGGTATGTAAACTTGATTAGAGAAATGTATCCTATATAGCATGGGTCTTGCTTTAATACTTTCCATAATGGTTATTAGCAAATTACATTATTATAGTTTGTGATAACCCAAGATTGCATTCAAGTATGTAACAAACTTGGTTTGTAGTTTAAGTTGTACACTTTTAAGTAACATTCATAAGGTTTAGAAAATCTTGATCACTCTCTAGAATAGCCCATTAAATATGGGTTGTGCTTGAATGCACTACATAATTGATATAACACAACCACTTTGCATATCAACTAGAGTTATAGGCTCTTTATTGCAGCAAGAGGTAATCACTCTTGGATCATGCTATCATTGCATCGTAACCTATTAAACTTGAGTCAACCTGAATGCACCCAATGATGATTGAAACCTAATTATGAAGACATTGATTTGTACATGAATTGTGCTCATATGAGTGTCTCAATTTCTATCACAACATAGCCACATTAAACTTGGGTCACACATGAATGCATCCTATATTTGTTATAGCACAATTGTGCCACATGACCAATAGAGTTATGGATCACATAATTAAAATCACAAGAATTTGTTCCTCAGTTGTGCTCTTATGTTGATTCCATTACTGTTATAACATAACCCTTTGGACTTATATTTCTCAAATCCTTACATTGCTTATTTTCTCTTTGGATGGATGACTTCATAGATTTTTTGTTATTTATACAACTTTTTTTTTTATAGTAAATGACGTTGGGTTCTTTCTGAAACTGAAATGATTTATTAATTATGGTTTTGTGATGATTTTGATTTTGATTTAGAAGAGGTTAATATGTGGCATTTTTATGTGTAGGAAGAATATATTGTGATGCAATGTTTAGGTATGAATGGTTTAGGAAAAAATGGATTGCTATTAGTGACATAACCAGGTTGGAGAGTACCTTGAGCTAGTGTGAAACATTTCTGGGTGTTTTTGTTGGGAAGCATAACCTAGGTGTAGGAATACAAACGTTTGTGGATAGAGAAAATCATAAATTTTTTGGCCCAATTTCAAATCCAATTTGAGGTCGTGAATATCCGATAGAGGAAGTTCCTACATTGTAAAGATAAAATCATAAATCTACTAGTCCAATTTGACATCCATCTTAACATCTTTAATATCCGATGAGAAAGTTCATACATTCTAAAGATAAAATAATAAATATGCCGGTCCAATTTGAGATCCAATTTGAGGTCATGAAGCTTTGATAGAGAAATTTCCTACATTCTAAAGATAAAATCATAAATTTTCTTGGTCCAATTTGAGGTCCAATTTTAAGGATTTATTATTTTAATTATACTTTTTGACATTTGGCTTGATACAAATTGTTAATTTAGAATTATGGTAATTATTTTATTCTAATGTTTTCAACCCTCATTTCAGGGAAGAGCTTCGAAGATGGTTCCTTCTGATTGATACTACACTTTTCTACTATAGGTTTCATCTAGAAACACTAGAAGCTCATGTACTATCATACTCAGGTACAATAGAGTTTGAGGTGAATTGCACTTAGTATTTTATGCTGCTATGGATATGTTCTAACCTGTAGTTAATTGTTGTAGCATAACATATAGGCTAAATAGTTGTTCATATACCATTTTTTCAAATTCTAAATTACTATACCTTATTCTAGGAACATATCATAGGGGGAGTCTATATATAAGACACCACTGTTTGAAATTCTAAATTGTTGGATCTTTCACAATTGTTTGCTTCATTTATTTGATCTAAGACAACCTATTATATAGAAGATTCTCTCAAAATCACAGTTCCTTTATTCTGGGATGACTATTTAGAATCTTTCCCATCATAACAATGAACAAAAGCATCACTCATTAACCTGAACTTTGCAAGATTTTCATAAAATTCTACTTTTCCACTCTCTTTTCCATTCTAAATTTTATTCCCAATTTCATCAATGAAGAACTTCCTCAACCTGTAGATCCTACTGTTAGCCATAACTTTACTAGGTGTCGAGGATAGCTTTGAGTTTTTACCCAAGCAACAATTGACAAAATTCGGCCTTGCCAGAATAAAAGTTGAATTTTTTCAATTGTTGCTTGGGTAAAAACTTGAAGCTATCCTCAAAACCTGGTAAAGTTATGGCTAACAACAAGATCTACAGGTTGAGGAAGTTCTTCATGGATGAAATTGGGAATAAAATTTAGAATGGAAAAGAGAGTGCAAAAGTAGAATTTGATGAAATTCTTGCAAAGTTTAGGTTAATGATTGATGCTTTTGTTCATTGTTATGATGGGAAGATTTTGAATAATCATCCTAAAATAAATGATTTTACTATGATTTCGAGAGCATCTTCTATACAAAATACTATCTTAGATCAAATAAATGAAGCAAACAATTGTGAAAGAGCCAACAATTTTGAATTTGAAAAAATGGTGTCTTATGTATAGACTCCCCCTATGATTTTCTCATAGAATAAGGCATAGAAATTTTGAATTTGAAACAATGGTATATTAATAACTATTTAGCCTATTTGTTATGCTACAACAATTAACTATAGGTTAGAACATATCCATATCAACATAAAATAGCAGGTGTAGTTCATCTCAAACTCTGTTTTGGTAATTGCTTTCTAAGGAAGTTTACACTCCATGAACATTCTCTGTGCACATCAATATGTTGGTTATTATCTCAATATCCTTTGTGATAAAAAGAATAGTGAAGTTCATTGCATAACTCATGATCATTTTGCAGTGCTATGATCCAGTGCTCTTTTACTTCTTACTCATTATGTTCTCAAACACCATGTGAAAATGACTTAGAGGACAAATCTTTGTCACCATTTGACAGTAAATTTCATTTTTTTTGGACTATTTGTTATGATTCAATCACTGTTTGGCAGTGTTGTTCCTTTCTCAATCCTATAGGACATAGGACAATTCATAGTTTGAAACTCTCTAACAATGATCACCAAGTGGATTTTTATTAGATATTATAGTTGCAAGTTCCACTTTGGATCACCAAAACCTTCACAATTTTTTTTGTACAACCATTACAACACCTTACAGTTGTTGTTTGGCCATTGCAGTGATGAAAATGGCTCATTAAGACCTCCATGCTATCTTGTCCCACTCTTCTCTCTTCCTATTCCATCTTTATTTGGGTTTCCCAGATTATTGTACAAATTGTAATCATACACTTTGTCCCACTCTTTTCTCTTCCATGTTGCATCACCTATCAGGCTTTTGAGCTCCTCATTCCTTCACTTTAACAAAGTTGGAGGAGTCTCAAAAGGGAGATAACTCTACAAAAAAAAAAGAATTCTTATGGATCCTATAATCGACAAAAATAAGCTTTATAGTAAAAAAAAATCACAATGATCTATGTGTTTACCCTATTGGAGAGAAAAGATTCAATTTTGTTATAGTGAGATGCAAGATACACCTACAAATAGATCTAAAAATATCATATTTTTAAACCTTCAGATCTTTGAGATCATTGCAAATTTGATTTGATTTTTGTACAGCTGAACGGATCTAAAAAACTGCTGCTTGAAAATGATGTAGATGAAAATGTTATTTATTCAAAATAATCTAAGGGTGTTATTTTTCACTTGCACAATTTTTTTTTGTCTACCTTAAGATAACTGTTAAAATTATCATTTTGTTAATCATAATATTTCATTTTATATTTGTATTTTGTTAGATTTTATTGGATAGTTAATAGTTAAGTTTAAAAAAAAAAACTAAATTCAACATAATATACTTTCCATGTACTTTTCATCACTTGTAAATCTAAATTTTTGTTACTTTTTGTGATCATAAAAAATGGAGATGATTTTAGTCTCTGTGAAATATTTTCATGCATGTTTGAAATCTCTACAAGGTGATGAAAAAGGCCCTAGGGTTTGGTAGGGTTTTGAGTATCCTTATCGTTTTGATGGTAATATTGTCACTAAGTTCTCTCCTTTCCCAAATATAGTCACCTGAGAACTTCCATGATACTCTTGACTATAAATTACTTTATTCTCCCTACCTTCTCACTACAAGTTTGATTCTTCAACTCTACCAACTACCCTTCCATCTTAGTGTCTTTTCATGCTCTTGCATCTATTCTCTTATGAATTTATTCTTATGACTCTAAAAGCTATCACTAGGTCCATTATGACTGTTAGGTCTTTGAGGGTATATGATTTTCTACTATGAACTCTTAGATTGCCATAATTTTGATGAAAACTCTCAAGGCTATTTGATCACTAACTTAACTCTCTGTATATTCTCCATTATGCATTGAGAATTCATGTTTTCTAGTTAACTATTTATTGACGTAGCCATTTCCATGTTTCTTGGGATTGTCATCCCTATAGGATAGTTTCCTTATAGATATGAATGTAATTTAAAAGGTGCCCATAAATATTGACAAGTTTCATAATATTGTTGTGTAAAGGTAGTAGATGGTCATGACAAGTTTCATAATACCACCATACCACAAGAGCTAAGAAGACACGATGCGGTGTATTGGTAACATCCCGCATTAATGCGAAGGTTGAGCAATAAATGTGTGGTATGGTGGTAAATCAAATACTTCTTCCACATCCTTGCAAGATCCAAGAAGACATGGTGTAGTGTAGTTGTAATAGCTTGCATTACCTCAAATGTCAAGAAATAACAATGCAGTGTAGCGGTAACATCTTGTATTACTATGAATTGAGCAATAACGGTGCAGTGTAGTGGTAACATCCTGCATCACCGCAAGGTTCATGTCAAAACAGTGTAGTATCACAGTTAAACTATAAAATAAAATATCATATTTCTTTGAGGCATTTTTTTGAAACAATTATCTTGCCTTGTGTATATTGCTTCCACATTTTCATGTATGTCTAGTTGGGCACTTGTAACTACAACATATTACAAAAAGATCCCTGTTGTTATGCTTTGATGAATGTCCCTTCATTATTATTGGATATCTAATGTAGTGCACATTATTATAGTGTAAGCCTATTTTTTAGATTGTTTCATTTAGCATCACCAATATTCTCCACAAGAACAGTGTCCTTGTTTAAAATGATGGAAATGGTTCACATCTCTCAGAATAATTTCTCTTGGAACAATCTTGGGGATGAATTTAGATGTAGTGTGAAAATCAAAACATACTCGAAGGTTCTTAACAACTCTAATAGTTGTACCAGGGGCCATGTTTAACCAACCAAATGAAATTGCTAACTTTTCACTATGGTGGAAAATAAATGATTATTTTTTCTTCTATTCCACAACATTAAGTAAAAGTCTTGAATATGGAAATATCCCGCTGCCTTCATTTGCCAAGCCAATTTCTCCAATTTTACATAGATCTTCCATGTTTTTGGATGTGATCTATCTCCTACACAAAAATGCATGTACCATTTTATGCCCTTCAATCCAACTACATGCATGTATCTTTTTAATTCCTCTATCTTTCATCAATCTCCTTACTATTTGAACCTCACCACACCTGCTCGCTTTTGCACAAATGTTTTAGAGAAGAACATAAGTTGTAGCATTTTTGGGATCCAACTAAAAAAGCAGTGTTGATGGAATACTCAACCTATATTCATATATGATCCACATGAAGCAAAGGTTTAACTGGCATCTCAGTAATAATGTTTAGGGTGTCCTCAAGATATCCAACACAAGCATAAAGGTCAACCATGCACACCTAATGATCAACTATATATGTAATGAAATAAGGGTTATTGATGTGTGAAGTATGTGCAACCCTCATCCACTAAACCTATATGGTTGCATGCATCTTGAACATAAGCAAAGCTTACAATGTTGGTGTTCCAGAGTGCATTAATTCAAAGATTTTAAGAGATTCCTTGCAAAATCCATTTTGTGCACATTCTACAATCATATCATTTCATTCCATGAGATGACATCTCTTTGAGGAATTCTATCAAACAATTCATTTTGCACTACATTTTGGTGTCAAATCTGTTGTACCCAAACCGAATTTTTTGCTTCAATAGGACATTTTGCTAAAAATGGTCTAAACCTTGTAAAAATGATGTGAAAAGTTAGTTTTTAGGAAAATCAAGTATGGGTTTTTAGTTAGTTTGATGTCAGGAAGATATTGGAAAATTTTGATAAAATTGATAAATTATGGCTTCAATAGGACATTTTGCTAAAAATGGTCTAAACCTTGTAAAAATGATGTGAAAAGTTAGTTTTTAGGAAAATCAAGTATGGGTTTTTAGTTAGTTTGATGTCAGGAAGATATTGGAAAATTTTGATAAAATTGATAAATTATGGCTTCCAACACCCCTATTTTTAGGTCTAAAACCCAAAAAATTGGCACTTGTCAGTGTTGTCAAGTAGATTGCACCCGAATGCTTGAATGACTAAATTCAGCAATCTGTTGAAACATGGGAACTATCTTCAGGTTGTGGGTAATCCTATGGAAAAGATAGACCTCCAGATTCTAGGTTGGTTCCTATATGATTATCTGATTATGGACTTGAAACTTTGATGGGAAAAGGGAAAAAACTTAATCTAATGCAAAACTCGAAAAGATGAACTGTGGTGATGAACCTATTTGATTTAAAGAAAGTAGATTAACTTGCAATTGATTCATCATGAAGCTTACTTTCACAACTCAGATTGAATAATTTAATTGCATTAATGATTCACAGACCGGCCTGATAATACATTCTTTATGAAGTAAGAATTTATTTTCACAACTTAAAGATATGAATGTACTTGAGACACAATTTATGACCTGCAACTAAGATTGTTTCTTCGTGTACATGCATTCACGAATGTTGATAGAAATTTAAAGGTTTTGATATCAAACACATTAAATTTGCATCCAAAAAATTCATGAAACAAGACACTTGAATCTAGGAAGGATAATATTTAACTTGCAATGAAAAAAGAATGAACACTCTGCAAATGATAATCCAAGATAACCTGTAAAGACTACTGCATAATTTATTAAATTTTGAAAGCTGAGTTACATGATAATTTACTTTGTAGAATGCAAAGGTTGAAAAACAAGAACTAGAGGAAAAAGATAACTTTTTTCCAATATATACAAGGCATGAAGATGAAACTGAAAGTCAATTTCAGTGTGAAAAATGATAACTCCAAGGCAAGCCACGAGCAGAAATAAAGATCTTGAAAAGAAGAGCTCAAACTCATGCAAAAATGAGTGAACTTAGGCTCAAACTCATAGTCACAATGTGTACAACTGAAAAATAACTCGTATTGGCTCTAGAATGCATGAAAATAACACTAAAAGTGAACTGAAGTCAAAAATATCTCCACAATATGCTCTCACGAGAAAAAGAGAAAATCCTTGAAAAAATGGCCCAAAACTGAACCAAATTGATCTCAGTGTCTAGAAAACTCCACCTCTTCATGCACATGATCAAGATATTTCGTGAACTGATGTAGATTTGGAAGAAAAATCCACCAAAAATAAAATGACTCCATTTACTCCTTGCATGATAGTTAACTGCAAAGAGACTCAAGTCTCCACCTTTATGAGTTTAGTTCACTTCTCTTGTTTTTCTTATATGATTTTGGAGAGGTAGTTGTATGATTAAATATTAAAAATAATCGATATGACTATTTTAATATTTAATGTATGATTGTTCTCCTTTCTACAACTATATATTAAATATTAAGATAACATTATCCTTAATATTAATTATATTATTATTTTTCCCCATTATCATGTAATAAAACAAATGATAACTTGAACTTGATTTACAAGTTCATTTTCAAAAACTCAAGGGGCTCCTTTATTCACTAGGTCAATTGACTTAAGGCCATAGTAATAACATGAAATGACTTATTCTAAAAATAAGATAAAAAAAATGATTCAACATTCGAATTAGGGCATAAAGGTAAAAATAAAACCCTAAAGACTCAATCATTTGAATTCTTCACTTGGGAAATATTTTGGAGAAACTTGTGCTGCCATGCTATTGAAACATTCATGAGTTTGTCTGAGATTTATGGAATTTGATTTGGAACCTTCTCTGTTGGATATTGTGTAGTAAGTGCATTTCCATCATAGGTTTGGGCATGGAATGATCTCTATTTTTTTTATTTTAAAATATCTCTAGGCATGTATGCCATGTCCATAACACATTTTCTGATGCTCTTTTTGTGTGTATTTCTCCACTCTGAGGCTGCCATGGAGGATTTTTGAAGCTTTTGTTGTGGCATAGTGAATTCTTTCCTCTTGGAAAAAAAGAAAAAATTAATCTCTCCTCCCATCGAACCTTGCATCTCCTTCACCATTCTCTGTAAGGTTGATTTAAATCTATTGAGAATAAGACAATGATCATATCTTCATTTCCTTTACCATTTTGATCTTTCAGTGTAAAATCCATGTGGGTTATGTTTCTTTATGAAGAAAAGACTATTTTACCCAGGCCGCAGTTGCAAGCAACAAGTTGGGTATTTGATCTTCTCTTGACTCTTTGAAAGTTTCATGTCTATCACAGGGTTTCTGGGTAGAACAAAGGTCTTCTCATTTTATGATATCTCAACTCAAAACCCTAGTCACTCTTTTTCTTTATGGATTTGATTATTTTCAGGCTGTGGCTATGTATTTCTTCATCATTTTATAAGGGTTTATGAAACCCATGGCTAGAGCCTCCTTACTCTACACAAGTGAAGATTTGAGGGCCATTTCAGAGCTTAATATAGTGCTTTTCCTTCTGTGTTGGCTTAACTTAAATGATGAGAAAAATTAAAATATTCTCCATATAAGTGATTACTTCTGCATCTCTTTACTAGGTTAGACCTCCATTTGGATGTGTGGATTTTCATTTGACATCATACCATTTGATATTGTGTACCATATGTGTTGTGTAAAATGATCATTATTTAATCCTCTGCCAAGAATAGACACTAAAATACCCTCTATTTATTACTTTTGTCATCTCTCATGTTAACTGTCCTGTCACTGGCATCTCATTGCCTGTTGTATGAGGTCTCTTGAAAAAAAATCTCTTGATCTGATTTGTTATTGTTGCTTCATCATTCCATCAGTTGTGTCTAAGATCATTGCAAATGCACTAACATATCACTGATATCTCATTTTAAACTGCTTCCTTACAACACATTAGATTTGTGTATTCTTTATCTTGCATGGTAATAGAATGATTGTCTTCAAATCTCTCACTATCTCATATGCTTACATTGAGATATGATTTGTTATGCAAAAATGGGGTTGTATATGCTTAATCTTCTGTAATTGTCCCCAATTCTATTGCTTTGGTGAACTTAGCTCAACTCACCCTTGAAAACCCTTCTCATTGCTCACTATTTATTGCAGATGGAAACTGCTGTAGATGGCACTATACTTAATGACTGATCCACGATTTGGAGATTGTTGTTTAATGTGCAAAATTTTTTCCTTGTAGCAATATGGCTATCTCCTATAGCAATATGATGAATAAATGTCACGAGAAAATAGCAATAGGTCCTACATATCTGGGTCATTTTTTATAAGCTTGAGTACTCTTTCATTTATAAATAATAGTATAAAACATAAGCAATTCATGTTAATTGTCACAAGATCTCCTATTGTAAAAATGGAATTGGATCTACCCTCTTTACATTTTCTCATACTACTCATGAGATGAATTGTTTCCTTAACCAATGATATGCTATACTTGTATTTAAATATGTTGCCTCTCATAGTAGTTGCTGAATGAATTGTAACTTGATCATTGTATTTCGGTTACTACTACATTACATGCCTTACAGATTTTGTAGAAACATATCTAAAAAACTCCTTGGTATGGACAACCAATGCAAACATAAGATAATGGATGGATAATTAAACCTTCCTTTAAAACTGTTAGGCCTACCAACACTATTATTAATATGCCATGCACTTGTTTCCTTGTAATTCCATTAACTCTTGCAAAATACACATTTCCTCTACACATTTGACTGTTTCTTATGATGATGATGCTCCATTTCAGTCTTTTGTGGACTGTGTATGGTTGTAAAACTCTATGATTGCTTTCCTCGATTATGAGTTTGATGATCAAACTATCATGCATTCATTAATACTTGATTTAAGAGAATATCATAATCCTACCATTGCTCTATTTTTACACGCTACTTGATCAATTATTTATGAGTTGGGCTCAACCCTTGTGGGAGCCACATTTCACACCACTCATAAGCATATCTATCAATTGAAATGATGATTATACATGTACTTGCACACTTAAACAAACATGTTAGCAAAATAAATGAAGCTAAAAGCTTCCATTGAAGTTTGTTTTCTTTGGTGATATCAATTTGATTACTCAATCATCTGATATATGCTTGAAAGGATGTAGATTATATTCCTATTGGAAATGTAGGCATAGGATAGGATATGATTTTTCATTGCTTAGAGACCATCTCCAATACCATTTTTCATCATACTTGCAGATGCTTTTGGAACTAGGGCAAGAGTTGTGTCAATTGGAGCTAAATACGAGGAGACACCACATAACTGAAATGATGATTCGTCATTCTAGGCAATGGCGAATCACTCCTTTCCTTATTTTTGTATTTTCTTTAGTTGTATAGTGTACATTTCCTTTCTTGTATTCATTATTTGATTATAAATACCAAATTGGCTACTCCTGTGGCTTGTGCGGGACTTCAGTTTTTCCAATATGAATAAAATCATTCTTTTATGCAAATTTATGAGTTCTTCTAACACAAAAATTTGCATAATAACACTTGAAATTCATAAGTAATCAAAGTTGTGGAATTAAATGAATACTTTTAGTAGAATTTTTTTGTACTTTCTTTGATGAATGCAATTCAGCTCCACATGTTTTGAGTTGTAGCTAAAAATAGGTAACGGTCAGAATTGATTGAAAGTTGTTTTGATTGGCTTATTTTTCTTCATGATCACAATGGTGAAGTCAGATTCAGTTAAAATTCAATTTAAGTTTGGTGAGTAGTTTTCACTTTTTCAGGTGGAAAGTTAGGAGCTCTAAGGTCGTCAATGGCAAATGGCCAAAGACCAGGTGTCAAAATCTAAGCCTAAAACACTCAAATGAAGAATCTATGGTGAGATAAGTTCAAAATGGTGTTTTGTCTCGAAGGGAATTTTTTTGTTGAGATGAAAATCATCAAAAAATTTCTTTGGAGCAAAAGAGCCCCTAGAGGCTAGGGGTGCCCTAGATTTCAAAGGCCCAGATTTCAGTTTTGGGATTTGTCACTTCTAAGAAGACTTCTCAAGAATACTATTAGCTTCGTGATGAGCCTACCAGTCGGCCTAAAAGATCTGTCTAGCACCTGATATAGGAGAATGGACAAGAAATGAGGGAGATGGAAAAATGACAGATTGGTGTGAAAAGTGTGCCTCCTAGCCAATGGAACCCATCTTTTTGAGGGAGCAAATGAAGGTCTCTGACCAAATGATACCTAGGATGTTTGCCTAAAACTTGATCAGGCTTCACAATGAATCCGCAATGGGTTAATCTAAGTTGATGAACTGCTGGAATCAAGAGTCAAATATAAGGTCTAATCATGGTCAAAATCTCAAGGAAAAAGCAAAAGCACCCTTGGAGGCCAGGGGTGCCCAAGGTTTTGGAACCTTAAATGTTGTCTTTCTAGTGATCTCAAGTAATCATCTTATTTGTGATGATGCTATCTTTCTATTGCATACCTCAGTCAGGTCAAAGAACAAGTCAGTAACCTACAACCAAAGATTAAGTGGATTTTTAGCTAGTTTGTAAAATAGTTGTTTGGGAACAAAAGAACCCCAGGAGGCTAGGGGTGCCCTTGGTTTTAACCCAACAGATTATGTTATTTGGAAAAGTGTTCTCCAAGAAATCTTATGCAGAATGGAGCCAGCTCCACAACAAGCATGTCAGTTAGTTTTGAAGTTTTGTTGAACACCGAAGAGCATGAGATGTAGAGAGGTCAAATCACCTTTCAAAATGATGAAAATTTGACTGTTTGAAGCCAAAAGCACCCCTGGAGGCCAGAGGTGCCCTGAATTTTGAAGCCTCAGATCTCAGAATTAGGCTTTGCATCCTTAAGGAGTTTCTTGTCAGTTTTGATCCTACTCTTCAATGAAACTGTTAGCTAGTCTTCTTGACACATTAGTCAATTAGAATTAGTGGTCGAACATGGGCTTCGATGAGGTTTGTGAAATGAAATTTTCAAGAAAATTTCTAACTTTGGAAAAGTGATGCCTAGAGTCAAAGTTTGAATTTTTGACTCAAGTGCATGAAGTTCCCTATAAAGGTGGAGATTGCGAACTGAGATTAGATATTATTTAATTCTCAGTTGGTTGAATTCAACTAAACTTAATTTTTCTTGTAAAAAGGGGTGATTTATTTTTGCATGAATTCTTAACTGAATTTGGTCCAATCAGAAGTCAATTCTCTATTTAGGGAAAATATCTCAAGCAATTAATTGAGTTTGGGGGTCCAATAAGAGGATGTTGTACATTTTTGAGGTCCAATCAGGGTGGAACCTAAGTTTAATGTAATTCATGATGCCTTTAGACTTGAATTTATTTATTTAAGTCTTATTGGTGTCCATTATTCTCATAACAGATGCAAGAAACCATGATTTTCTTGAGCAAACAAAGATCTAAAGGTGCTTCAAGCAATATTTTTCAGTTTTCTTCATAGTGCTAGGTCCATATTGTTTAGAAGATACATTTTCCAGACTTCATTTTTCGAGTGCATGCAGACTCCATCGAATCCAGTACAAGCATAGTTGACTTTTTGAGACAGAATAATAACTTATATTTTTATCTCAAATTCTTCTATTCTTGTCTTAGGTTTTCTCTCGCATGTCAAAGTAATTGGAAATTTTTTTAGAGTCTAATCATCAAGGTTCACATATTTTAGTGACAGTAGCAAAACCCACGTCTTATATTTTTTCAAGAAAATTGCCTCGTTGCTTCCATTCAGAAGCATTGTTAATTTTTTTTAGGATTACTTTGCATGTGGGCCGAGAACACATATTTTCAAAAATTGAATCTGGGTTTCCTTAGAATTCCATTTCCTACAAAACCCGTGTTCTAGTTTTTCTTGGGAAAATTTTCCTCGAGAAGCTCTAAAACCCCTATAGTTCTTGACTGAAAAGCCTTTGCATGCCTTGCTAAAACTCATATTTTTGAATTTCTGATGATCTAGGTTTGCTTAGAATTCAATTCTCTACAAAACCTAAGTTTCATAAAAATTCCAAATTTTTTGCTCGTAACTAGTATTTTTAGCCTCATCTAGAGCTTTTTTCATCTTTTTTTGAAAGTTCTCTGAACATACCCGACTTTACAGTAAAAAATATAGATTTTCAAAATGCAATTCAACCCCATAGATTATAAGGCCAAATCAGTCTTGGTGCATGAATTTTTGAAAACCTTAGATACAAAATTGGGTCATGTCTATCCAGTGGTCAAACTAAGCACATTGGAAGGTACCAAGAACACTACAATCAAGAATCTTGAGTGTTCCAGGTTGCTGGCAGTAGTGTCTATTCCTATCACAACTTTTGATCTTGATTTTTTTCTTGCTTGCATTAAGCACTACGACTCGTCTACAAGAAAAATTAGATCAACTGATGGGAGAGTCATTTGTAGCCTTAAGCCGAGGGACATTGAGAAGTTTTTTGATGTTCCTTCTCACTTAGAAAATTTCATAGTATTCATTGAGGCTTGTAATAAGATATGGTATGAAGATAAAGAAAGATCCCAACAAAATTTTGTTTAGAGATGGTTAAAAGTATAGAAGAACAACATGCCAAAGAAGGTTGGTTGTGGCGAGTTCAAGGATGAAGTTGCTATTTTGATAACTTTGCTTAACCTGGTTATAGGTTAGGAGAAGGCTAATATTTTCTGACCATGGATGTTCTATGTCATTTCTTGGATCATTGAGGGTAAAGAGAAATTTGATTGGGCCATGTTAATTAGCAAGTTCCTTCACCAGCAAATCACTAGATTCCTCAAAATCCATGAGTTTCACATGGTGCCTTATCTGGTCTACTTAATTGCATTCCAAGGCAATTTTAGACACTTGAAGACCAATGGAACTCTTGGTGTTCAACATGTTCATGAATATTACTCTCAAATAGAGTTCTCAAAGGTTGGACAAGATTTCAAAGTGGTGAATGATCACTTCATTAAAACAATTAAAGACCTCAAAAATGAAATGCACATTAGGATTTCACGAGAGGAAAAATAAACAATGGAAAGTTGGGAGGATTGGTTCATTCAATTCCCTACTTTCACATATATCCAAGTGTATGGTTACACTAGAGAACCTTTGATTCTACCGAGGTACCCATCAGACCAGGTCCTATTTATGGAGTTTCTAAGACAAGCTTAGGAGGTTCACTCTTTTCTTTGTAGTCGACACAATCCAACATTCACCTTTCCTTTTGGATGGGGTATTTACAAATAAATGTAAGGCACTTGTTGATTACAATTTAATGATGAATTAGTTAGAAAAACTAAATCTCATGTTTCTCATCAAGAGGCGTTCTTATGATCCTTTGGGTCATTATGCAACTCAGTTGGAGCGAAGTGTTTTGCACATGACCAAATTTGAGGACTTTTGGGCCAACCATGAGGACAAATTTGAAGTACATTGATGTCATTACTACAAAATTACTATTGCTCAACTCATTGATTTCCTATCAAAGGATGTTGAGGGTTTATCAAATTATGATGAAAGAGGCATTGCTTAGTTCATTCATCAAAGATCAAGTTGCTCGCCAGCCACTTCACCAACTAGATTAGTATGCCAAGGATAGTACTTCAATTGAGGATGTGTAAAAGATAGTTATCAAAACTAGCATGCACTTCTTGGAGAGTAAGAGAAGGCATAAGAAAGTTCCAGTCATAGAGCCACTAGTAGGTTTTTCCTCACTACCTTCTACTTAAAGGTCAAGGCCTCGAGTTAAGGTTATCTTGAAGCCACTTGAAGGTGTTAGAGTTAGTGGGAATACAAAGGGGAGAAGTACTAGCAAATGGAAGAAAAAATAGGTTGAAAGAGCGCCTAAAGTTCCAATGGAGATAGTCATACAAGATGAGGTAGATTCATCATCTCCTAGTGCACCATTTTCACCACATTCACCTCTCATTGATATAGATTTGGAGCCAAAATCACCAGTTTGACTAGCCTTAATGCTAGTGTATCCATCATAGGTTGATACAACAGTAGTCATATCTCCTCAAGAAGATAAAATTGTTCATTCATGTTGGCTCGAGAGAGAGCCTTTGTATAATATTGATTTGTATAAGTTTGGTGGTCGTTATCAGGAGAGGGAAAACAAGAAAATCAAGAAGCAGGTGCACATTGAGAAAACTCTGGAAGTAGAGATCATTATTAAAGTTGCTACACCACTAGAGGGTAAGAGCCTGGATGAAGTTGAAGTTGGTGATTTCACCTTCATCAAAGAAAATCTTGGTAGGAGCACTAGAGAAATGAACGTGAGCCTCTTCTCGATTGTCACAAGTAATCTTGAAGAGTGCATCATGAAGGATGAAGATGTAAAGCTCTTCTTAAGGCTGAAATCAAGCAACTCTGACAGTATATTTCTAATCTTGTTCATGGAAACTCAAGCAGAGCACCTAGTCTTCTACATCTTCAAGGGACGCCTGCATAACAATAGAAGTTGGATTAGTTAGTCAATCATGGAAATCTCTTAGACAACTAGATTGAAGATTTCATTATTGGAGGTCGACACCTCCTCACAAAGTTATATCAATTGAGGTACGATGTACATAATCTTCATAAGGGGATTCAACAACTTGAGTTGATTGTAGCACAGGTCAAGGAAAAGGATTGGGTTCTCATATCTCAATCAATAGTTACATATGACACCATTGTAGAAGATGAGGATAAAAGGAAAGTTTTCATGTGGAGAAAACAACATCTCTTCAAAGTAGATACATATGACAAAATCTCTACAAGGTTGGATGCACTCAAAGAACAATTTACCGTGGCTCTCAAACTCATCAGTGAGTTTATCACTCAGATCCCTTGCCATTATCTTCTTGAGGATGGTACTTATAGTGATCTTGAGGTAGTTCAAGCCAAGTTTGAGAAGCTTGTTCATGATAGTCTAGATGGAGATCCTATGGTGTCAAAGTTGGATCACTTCTCAGTGATGACAACTAGTTTCAAAAAGGCAATTGAAGAGGTCAAAGAATGCATGAGGTTGATCAAATATGGTGAGAAGGAATTGAATAGGTAGGTTATCATCATGGATAGAATCAAAGTACCAGAGGAGGAGACAGTCGACCATTTCCTAGACAAGGTGATAACCCATGATGGTTTGAAGTAGTCAGTCAGTTGGAACCTATGGTTATTTTTCAGGATAGAGTCAGAAGCAATAGTTACCTTGACATTAGTCTTGAGTTCTAATTACTGATTTTATGCATGCACATCTCATCCTTCGAAATATCTTCATAGGAGTTTCAAATTTTAGTTAGGATTAGTTAATTGATGTTGGTTATTAGTTATCTTTCATTTCAATAAGGATGTGCATGTTGCACATGTCTAGTTTAGATTAGTCTTGTTTCAGTTAATTGATGGTAGTTTTCCAGTTAACTGTATAGTTTCCTTTATTTAGATTTAGCAATAAATTCTTGCATGCTTGCAAGACTAATTGTTGACTCAAGGTGATTTTAGGGTTCCCTACACCTTTGATGTCTATAAATAAGAGTACTTTTCTCTTTTGTAATTAAATTTTTCACATGATAACATACATGTTGAGCAACCTTACCTATAGTATTGCTATTCTATATCTATTCAAGAAATTTTATTGTGATAATAAATAGTTGAGCTACCTTACTTGAATGTTATTATTATGGTACTTGTTCACCTTAGATTAAATATAATTGTTGGTTTGATCATTTATTTGTATGTGTGTTTCGATATACAATCTATTGTCGTAGTTATTATTTCATGTTGCGTTTAATAAGCTTTTTTTCATATCTACACTTTGGATAGGTGTCATCATCTCCTTAGGAATTCAAAAGTGAATCTTGTCATTTGATGTTGTGCCAATAATCTTTCTTCCAACCTATGCCTTGGATAGGCATTGTCATCTCCTTGGAAATCCTAACTTAAAGATCATTGTATAATCAATTCCTTGTTCCTAAGTCCTCATGCTCTGTTTCTTGAGGAAATAGGATAGTTTAGAATTTAGCTTAGTTGTAGTTAAAGATCTATAAAACCAAAGAAAATCCTTAGCTGCATTGTGTTTGGTTTCTTAACCTTGTGCCTCTTCTAGTTGATTCAAAAAGATGGGAATTAGATTACTTTACTTCTTCATGTATATCATCACAAGAGGGAGCTTCCCCTCCTATTTCGAAGAGAATTCATTATGCACTGTGCATAGTTGTCTATTACCAATATGCACTCTAGAGGTGTGGATTGTAATGCCAATAATTTTTTGGCACCTACCATGGGGCACGAGGTAAGAAAAATTCAAGAAATCTTTAATGATTTATGTCACAGGAATGACCATTTTGTGTCCTATTGCTCCAGTTCATCAACCAGGACTTACTCCAACCATCATATAGCTGAATTTTGTACACATTGAAGTGGAGTTATTAGATATCATTAGTATCCTATGTAGTTTTATCTTTGAAAGTCATACATCAACTACTCAGTGGAGGAATGCAACTACTACTCTGGACATAAGAGAAGAAAGAGTGGATCTTGTAGTCGGTAGACCAGTTTTACCATCACATGCGTGGGAATAAAGCATCCTGGCATACCAAGTATACACAAGAAGGAGAAATAACCCTCTCTTTCAAGAAGAGCCAATCTTTGAAGATGTTCCTAAGCATTTCCTAGATGTAAGAGAAGAAGAATCTCCAATCCAAGCTGAAGCAATGGGTGATAACAATAACAACTACAATGACAATGATGACAACAACAATGGACAAAACATAAGGAATGTAAGAAATCCAACTCCATTACCATGGGGTGACAATATCATATCGTTGGCCTTAGTAGGACATCATGAACTACCCAAGGGATAATAAAATCATTTTCCCTGATTCCATGGTGATGGGTCTTGACACCCTGATGAGCACATATCAACATTCACAATGGCTTGCTCTGTTTTGCATGTTTAACATGAAGAAATCTCTAGACATTTATTTGTAGAGACCCTGGAGAACAAAATTACAGACTAGTTCAACCATCTTGAACCAAGCATTATTACAAGTTGGGTAGACATGAGTGAAAGATTCTTGGTGCGATTCAAGCCCGTCGAGGACAACCATCAATTATTTGCACAACTCTTGAACTCAAAGATGGAGCCAAATAAACTAATGAGGGATTTCATAGCAAGGTTTAACCACCTTGTTACATGTCTTTCCCATACTCTTAATCCATTTTATGAGATTTTGATGAGTAGCTTCATCAATGCACTACCATTAGAAATAGCCTTTTTCTTGAAGGGAATTCAAGGAATAGATCTACAACTTACACAAGAAGAAGCTATCAAGCTTGAAGATAACATGATCATGATACGAAAGATGAATAATGATTCAATTAGACCATTTGTTCAAGCATTTTTTGATCCACTGCTATAGAAGGTAGCTAATGAGGTGACTATCCTCAAAAGATAGTCACCCACTCAAGGGAAACAATCAATGCCCGCACCACCACCGTATCAACCTCAACAACCATATAAATTGAAGAGGAATAAATTCTACCCATTCAACAATTACAAGCCAAGGTTTCCGCAAGGAAAACCAAGGCAACTTGTAGAGAAGGCTACAATATATTGCACTTTTCATGATTTTGATGCACACACTAGATTCAAATGTCTAGAAAATCAAAAGATGAATCAGCTCATGGGATTTGTTGATACTGCTCCAAGTACAATTTCATGGAAAAATTTGATGGTGACTCCATAATGCGATACTTTGATAGAGAACCCATTAATGAACAAGAAGAATACCACCAATTCTCTCTTGCGGTCAATCATGAGAACATCTCATCTCCTGTGTTTACACGTGTGCAACACTTCAAAGAAAAAAAAGAAGAAGAGGAAAAGTGGAATACAAATGAAAAGGGAAAGGAAGTGCATTCCACTTCTAATCCCAAGTCTTCACAAGAGAACACCATGCCAGTTTCTCAAGAGCCCTCTTTAGCAAACTTGGACATTGTGTCTTCCATGGTGAAGATGAAGGTACACATCTCACAATCAGAGTATCTTTAGGATCATCTAGAGCAGTTGGAGAGAATGCTTAAGGTTGCAAAGAAAAGGGCCACAATCTAGCCTACACTACTTGAGTCATCTGTGCTTGTAGAAGACAAGCCAAAACCATTCTATATATCTTTATATATAGGGGTATTTAAACTTAGGAATTGTATCATAGATAATGGAGCTTTAGATAATGTTATGCCCTTGCAGATCATGAATGCATTGGGAATTTTGTGAAAAAAAACTCACAACAAGTGTTACTCACTTGAGCCAAAGCCGATGTCATTGGTTGGCTAATTGAAAGATGCAAAAGTTAGGCTAGTGTCTTGTCCTAAAAATAAGATTATGATGATTATCTTGGTAGTTGGCATTCCAACTAGTTATGGGATGTTACTCAGTAGGAGTTTTTGTAAAGACCTTAGAGGTGAGATTCAGGTGGATTGGTCATTCATGAAAATCCCATTGAAGAATGGTAGTTTCAATTTAGAACCTAAGGCCAAGTCAAGGTTTACAGTGGTAAGGTCCTAGGACCCACAAGCACAAGTGTTATATCAAGACTTGGGTCTAGGCACATATGATATGATGTCTAAAGTAACTAAAGACAATTGGAAGTTTTCACTTTTCATGACTACATCATATGAAAAATCAAAAGTGTGGACAATGCATTTCGACAACAGTTGCTCAACATTTGGATCAGGAGCGGGAGTAGTGATCACTTCTCTTGAAGGTCATCTATATCCATTTCCATATCGATTGCAATTTGAATGTGCCAATAATATGGAAGAATAAAAGGTGCTTTTATTAGGTCTCAAGAATGTAAAGGATATGGGGATCAAGTTACTTAGAGTCAAAGGAGATGCAGAGTTGATTGTCAAATAGATCAAAGATCATTTCCAAGTTAGAAATCAATGCCTTTGATCCTATAGATAGAGGGTGTGGAATGCCATTGATTGGTTCAATGCATTCAACATCAAATACATTCCAACTTTAGATAATATTAGAGTCGATGCCCTTGTAGTGTCCGCTACTCTTTTCATGCCACATTCTAACTTTCATCAGAATACATTTGATATTGACTTGATCTATAGGCCAACTGTTCCAGATAATTCAGACAACTAGCAAGTCTTTGATGATGATAATGACTGTAGAATTTCTCATCATGGAAGATAACTACAAAGAGTTATTCTTTGAAGGAAATACTACTCCTTTTAAAGAATCACTCACTGAAGACTCTAAAGTGACAAATTCTAGGATCATAGAATTGAAAGGAAATCTAATTCCCAAGGGTCTGGTGTCTTTAGAGAACATTTTTGACTGGAATGACTTATACATTCAAGATCAAAGGATGTTAGGTGCTAATACTTTTGGTGAGCATTACCAAGTAAACATCGACACTGAAGACAAGCCTTGACTTGTTAATTTGGGTAAGTGTTGTACTCCAAAAGAAGCTAAGAAGTTTACTACCTTGTTCAAATAGTACAAGGATGTATTTTCCTGGTCCTACGAAGACTTGAAGGTCTTCACACCCATAGAATTATCACATACAATTCCTTTGAAATCTGATGTCAATCCTTTCAGGAAAAAGCAGAGACATTATAATCCACAAATTCAAGATACTATCCATGCGGAGATTCAAAAGATGGTGGTTTTGAAGATAATTTTTCCAATTCATCACTCCATCTGGGTTTCTAACATAGTTCTTGTATGCAAAAATAATGGTGAGATCATAATTTGCATGGATTTAAGGAATTTGAACCAATCATCCTTAAAAGACAATTACCCCTTACCAATCATGGAGCATACCTTGCATATAGTCACTAGTTCGGAGATGCTATGACTTCTTGATGGTTTTTCTAGATACAATCAAATTGCAGTTGTAGAGGAGGATCAAATCAAGACAAATTTCACCATGTCGTGGGGAACATTTTCTTATGAGAGGATGCCTTTTGGACTTATCAACGTTGGTGTAACTTTTCAAAGGTCCATGGATTTAGTTTTTGGGGATCTTAGGAACAAGATAATAGTCATCCATCTTGATGACTTGATCATTTTCTCAAATAAACGAGAAGACCAATTTTCACACCTCATGAAGGTGTTCAAGAGATGCAAGTATCATAAGATCTCATTGAATACAAAGAAGAGCATCTTTGTGGTGACAGAGGGAAAGCTACTTGGCCACATCATTTCCAAAGAGGGAACCAAAATTGACTCGAATCGGGTGGAATCAATTAAAAACATGTCTTCCAAATAAAACAACATAAGTACACTCCTTTTTCGGTAAATTCAACTTTATTAGGAGGATTGTACCAGATTTTTCAGAGTTGATGAAGGAGATCTCAACCATGATGAAAAAGATGTCCACTTTCATATGGACAGAAGAAGGAAAACAAGCCTTTATTAAAATAAAAGAAGCTATTGCTAATGCACCAGTGTTGGTTTGTCCTAACTTTGGGAAGGATTTTATCCTCTATTGTTATGCTTCAGAACACACATTGTCTACTATATTGACTTAGAAGCTTAGTGATGAAGGGGAATCTCCAATTGTTTTCATGAGTGCCAATTTCAAGGACAATGAATCGTGCTATTCTCAAATTGAGAAGAATATGTATGTTGTCGTTAGAGTTGTTAAGGATTTCAAGTTTTATATTTTGAATTCACATCCAATAGTGTTTTTCACTGATCCAATAGTAAAAAGTGTGCTAACTAGGTATTCTCGTAGCCCTTCTCAACCTAGGGAAGAGGGGGAATATGTCCAGGAGAAGCGAAAAATTTCTTCTCCTTCTATTCAGATTGGCTTGATGCCGCTAGAATTTTTACAGAATTGTTTGTCTTCTTTGAATGAAGAGGAACCAGATCTAGATGATATGGACGTGTTTCATCCATGAACTTCCTTTCATGGAATGTTTGGGGTCTAACAGAACTCTCCATAAAGTATAATTTCAAAGATACCTTACATAAGCTATCTATTATTGAAGTGCTTTGTCTCCAAGAAGTTAAAATTTCTAGTTTTTTGCTTGCCTCAGCTTGTCGCTCTATTTGGCTAGCCAGTTCCATGTTTTGCACTGTTCATGAGCTTGGGCATGGAGGAGCTGTCACTCTTTTGTCCCCATGGTGGAATTCTTGTGTGGTCAACCATGGTTTTGATCCCACATAACAACTTGTTTGGATCCTTCTTAACATTGATAATCATTCTTTTGGGATTATTAATTTCTATGCCCCCAATGATGTTGTGGAGTGTTTTGTGCTTTGGTGATGTATTGCTGACTCATTGCCTATTGCCACTTGGATTTTACGTGGGGAATTCAATATGGTTGAGATGGTGTATGAAAAAGAAGGCACTTTTCCTTTTAGATGGGCAGCTAGTGAATGAGAGGCGTGGTTTTACATGCACAATAAATTGGGGTTCTTTCATCCCAAAATTGGTCGCTGCCATTCTCATTCTCTCTGGCACACCTAGTGTAATTACAAGGCTAGTTCTGAAAGATTTTTTAAATTCCTTGGTCGTTCCATGATCTTGGCTCAATCCTTTTTCTATTTTGACAACTCTTCCCTTCCGGTTAAGCCATTAGTGGATGTGACTTTGTCATACCACTTCCCCATTTGCTTCCGTATTGATTGGGAGATTAGATAGCCTCACATGTGTAAGATGCAATTATTTCTTAACACATCCTTACTATGCCACAAGCCTACCCTGGCCCGCATTCACAGGGTTTGGAATTTGGAATGCAGGCCAACCCATCATATAGACTAGATTACTTGGTGGAATGATGTTGTCAATTGTACTAATTTATTTTTTCACACTTATGGGCACCAGCTTGCCACTTTCTACCGATGGTCATATGAGGCTACCATTGCTGACCTATGTTTAGCTATCAAGGCTTTAGTGACCAACCCATTTTCCCCAAATTGGCAAGTTAGAGTTGTTGTGTTAAGGCAAAAAAATAAAATTGCAGACAGTTATGCCGCTAGAGGTGTACAAATCAAGGCACATCTTCATTGGCTTAAAATTGGTGATCGTGCCTCTAAGGAGGTTTTTTTGGTCTTGCGTGCTAGACACTCTTCCCTGGGTATTAAAAAGATTAAAGATGGTGTATAGGTCCTTTTAGAATTGCTTGACATTCTCTAAGCTTTCGTGCATCACTATGAGCAAGTGTTCACTACACAAGACCCCACGCCTGAGTGCCAACAAGCCCTCTAGGACTGCCTCGCTATCGTGCCACATAGGCTTTCTGCAGCCTAGAAAAAGTATTGTGATAAATTGTTAACAATTGAAGATCTGAAAGAGGCTGTGCATTCCATGGCTAATGATAAAGCCCCTGGGATTGATGGATTTCCTTATGAATTTATAAGGCACTTTGGGATTGTGTTGGCCCCGATTTACACCATGTTTATTTAGAAGCTTTCCATGCTAACTCTTTAGGGGAGTTAATAAACAAAGGAAATATTAAATTCACACCTAAATTTGGGGATCTTGAAGACTTTTGTAATTGGTGGCCTATCACACTTCTCAATGTCTCCTACAAAATCATTGCCAAAGCTCTTTCCTTAAAGATCTGCCATTTTTTACTCAGATTGTTTGCCTAGAACAAACTGGCTTCATCAAATCTAGGTTTATTTTGGAAAACATTATTGTTGTTTGGGAAGGCATGGAATGGGCTTGACACTCCAATCAAAAGGCCATGTTTATTAAAATTAATTTTTCCAAAGCCTATGATCGCATTGAATGGCCATTTATCCTTTCCATGTTGCAAACCTTGGGTTTCAAGTATAATTTTATTCAGTTTGTTCAGATGCTTTTCGTAGACGCCTCAACCTGCATAACCATTAATGGTCGCCATTCCTCTACCTTTGGTCTCTTTCGATCCATTCGACAAGGTTTCCCACTTGCTCCTTTTGTATGTGCTCACTACTAAATTTTTTGGTTATCTTTTGGCCAATGCAACCTCCCAACAGTGTGTCAAAGGCATTTCGTTACCGGACTCCCAGACTCAGCTTGTCAATGGTCATTTTGCTGATGACTCTTTTCTTACTCTCTTGGAGGAAGAGGAGAACATTCAAGCAACACTCCACTGCCTTAATATTTTTTGTCTAGCCTCTGGCGCTACCATTTAGTGTTACAAAACTCTCTTCTACATAATATCAGTCTTGCCTTTCCCTTCTTGGCTTCAACAGTATGGCTAGAAATGGATTGGGCCAGGAGAAATATTTCGATTCTTGGGCATTCCTTTTGATTTTTAGGCATCCTCGGCTGTGCTCTAGTAGGCTGTACTGTCCCAGGTTGAGAAAAAATTGGCTTATTGGATCACTAAACCCCTATCTCTGGCAGGAAAATTTCAAGTCTTCTCAAAAAATTTTGTTGTCACCCATGTTTATTATTCCTCTTATTGGGAGCCTTCTAAGGCTTCTTACAAAAAACTTGAGAAGCTACTCCAAAATTTTCTTTGGGCCTCTTCTGATACCCATAAAGGGTTTCATCGTGTTGCCTGGGAAATCTACTATCTCCCCAGAGATTCTAGAGGTTTGGGTTTGATTTCCACCCAGATGCAAGGGATTGCCTTGTGTGTCACATGGATTATTTGGGCCCTTACTGGGGATGAGGCTTGGAAAATTATTCTCTACCATTGTATTCAGGTCGGTTTTCCCTTACACAAACCTTCTTGGAAGTGAATTGGGTTACAGACCCTTTTGGTAATGAAGGAACCTATCCAAATTATTGGGAATTTTGTTGCCAAAAGTATTTAGCGTGCTTGGGAGACTATCAAACCTTGGCTCCGATGGGCTAGCTTTCATTTTCATGATGGGATTTCACTTAACCAATAAAACATTTGGTGGTCGCCTTTTTTTTCCCGTAATGATCAACCTTTGGCTAAAGTGCCTTGGCTTAAAGCTCTCAAATTTCACAAGAAGGGTATCCAGACCCTCCAACAACTTTTTCATAGACCCGCCATGTGTATTATGCAATGGGAAAATTTTTGTGCCTTGTACAAGCTTCAAAACTAGGATCGTGTTACCTTTGATGGTCTGGTGAGTGCTATTCCAAATGAGATGCATCAAAAAATTGGTATTCATGGGTCCAAAACTTGGTGGAAGGATTGGAAGTGGTACCTAGATACTCCTTTCAGAAATTACAAGCCTTGACTTGGTTACGGGTGGCTTTCACCCCATTTTCCTATGATCTAGAGTTTGAACCAGAGGTGGCTTCTTCAATCTCCCACTCTTGTTTGGTGTAAAAGATTCATTGCCACTTGGTTTGCAAGTGTTGAGCTGAAGTTAGCCCATTTTTCCTGGTGTATTCTTTTCCAAGGCTTGCTTGTAGGCTCTTAGCTTGTCCACTTGGGGGTACATGACCCTCGGTGCCCTTTTTGTGGGCAGGCTGAGACTTTTAAGCATATCTTCTAGTTTTATTCTAGAGCTCAATAGTTTTGGACTTGGATTCATGACTTCTTTTGGCCATTTAGGCTGGAGCCCTTCCCTTGGCATATGATTCTACTGGGGAATTCACCCAAAATCCTAGCTAAGTATACCCAACTTTGGCACACTTTCAAGGTTGAAATCCTTTTTAATATCTGTAAAGATGGGAATGCTTGCATATTTGCTCATTCTCAATTGAATTGTTAGATTTCTTTGTATACAAAAGCTATAATTTGTTCTAATGTGCTATTATAGATTCAAGTGCAAGCCAATAAAGTGGCTTTGGAAGTTGCTCACTTGTAGGTGCTCTGGACCATTGGGGCAATGCCCCCTGTACTGTTGCTTGGGTCCCTGCCTCGCCCTCTTCTTCCCATGGCCAGTCACCCTCTTAGGGATGACAGTGGAGTGGTTTTGCACGTCCCTTCTCTCAGCCTCCTCTTCGGTGAGAGTCTCGACCTCCTCGACAGGCTCATTCTCCTCTGCTACGGGCTAGCCAGGGGTGGCCCTCTGGTGGTGCATCGAGGAGCGGTGGTGGCAGCTCTGGGTGGCCCTCTGAAGATGCTCTTGCTTCTGGCTTTGGTTGGCCAGACCTAGATAAGGGTTTCCCGCAGCTAGCTCTTGGAATCTCGCCTTGTCATGAGGAAGTTGATAAAGAAAAAGATAAATATGATAATGGTTGGGGTTCTCCTCTTGACGTCACTCCCAACCCCACTGATGCATGGGGGAAGAAGGATGACAGAGACCCTCCTAGCTTTGTTGGCACTACTCTGGCCACCTAATGGCCTTTTTCTTGTTTTGTTTGTTTAAAACTTGATGTATTTTTTCTGGGTGTGGCCAATATGACTCTAGGGACCGTGTGCCTTTTTACCACCCACATTTTTTGTGTATATTTACTTTTATATTATTAATTAATATAGATAGCTTCCTATTCATCAAAAAGTGTGCTAACTCAAGAGGAGATGGGCACAAAAAGAGGAAATTGGATTGCAAAAGTTCAAGAATATCATCTCAAAATTAAGCCAACCAAGCTCATTTGTGGGCAAGGTCTTTGTCGATATTTGTAAAAATATGGAGATCAAAAGCATCAAAGCAATGGTGGAATCGAACCTGAATCAAAAATTGAAGAGGACCTTCCTTTGGTCCTATTTGTTGATTCTGTGGAGGAATGGTACACACCCTTGTGGTATTATTCAACTTATGGAGAATATCCACATCACATGGAAAAATAGAAAAAGAGAAAATTGAAGTTGAAATCACAAAATCTTTTGCTAATCAATAATGTTCTATACAAGTGTGTCCTTGAAGAAACTTTCCTATTATGCGTTGGGAGGAACCATCAACATAGATTGTTGGAAGATTTTCATAGTCAATCATGCAGAGGCCACTTTTCATCAAGGGTAATTGCATTTAAGATCCTATGAGCATAGTTCTATTGGCCAACTATGTTTAACGACGCATATAAATGGGTGTACAGGTGTCAGATGTGTTAGAAGTTTGTGGCAAAGTTAGATTGGAATCTCTTCCACTCAGGCTAGTGATTATTGATGCTCTATTTTAGCAATGGGGTATCGATTTTGTATGTCCTATCAACCCACATTATAGCAAGGGGAATGTTTATGTCCTTATAGCCAGAATTTTTTTTAGAAAATGGGTTGAAGCAGTTCCTACCAAACGAGCTACTTCTGAAGTTGTCTGTGACTTTCTCAAAGAGAACATCATTTCATGCTTCAGGGTGCCTCATAAAATTGTGACTAATAATACAACACGTTTCTCGTCAGAGTAGCTCCTGGAGTTTTGTTTTGATCATGACATCATTTTTTCACACACATCAAATTATTATCCTTGGGGTAATGGACAAGCCAAGTTATCAAACAAGAACATAGTCACAATGATGTGTAGAAGATGGTTGACTCAAATCAGTGGACTTGGCACACAAAGTTATATGATGCACTTTGGGTGGATAGAATCACTCCCAAAAGTGCCATTGGCACCTCACCTTTTACACTTTTGTGTGGTACAAAAGTAGTTCTTCCCATCACATTGGAGTTGTCTACCGTACAGTTGGCATCTGTAGTGGAGGATGAAGAATACAAAGATCAAATCGAGAAGCGAATGTTGTACCTAATGAAGCTTGAAGAGGTAAGGGTAGAGGTCATTGATAGAATCACTCAACATGAAGAGCGCTTGAAGAATATTTTTGATAAGAAGGCTTGTTAGAGAGACAAAAGGCATGAGCCTAAAGGAATGCACGACAAGTTTGATTCCTTGTGGCTAGGGCCCTTTTAGATCCATGAATTTGTAGGGGGAATACATACATTCTCTCGCATTAGGATGGAAGGCTCTTCCTACTGCAATACAATCAGAAACATCTCAAACACTTCAACCCTCCAGGGGAGGAGTGAATTTTTGTAAATATTTTACTTTATGTTTTATCGTTATGTTGTAATGTGTTTCCCCGTTCGGTGAAATTTTGTCGTGTTTTAGGTGATTTTAAGTAGTCTTGTTTTAGCTGATTATTAGGAAAGTTTTTAATTGGATAGGTGATTAGGGAAAGTCTTGACTCCAAGTACCAAACTAATAAGTCACTGGTCTACAAATGCATAGAGAATATCAGTTCTCCTACACTGTAACTATCCGACATGGTCACTAGACGGAGCCTAATGTTGTACCCAAACCAAATTTTTTGCTTCATTGAGGAATTTTACTAAAAATGGGTCTAAACCTTGTAAAAATGATGTCAAAAGTCAGTTTTTGGGTAAATCAAGTATGGGTTTTTAGTCAGTTTGATGTTAAGAAGATACTAGAAAATTTTGAAAAAATGAAAATTATGGTTTCTAGCACCCCTGCTTTTAGGTAAAAAAACCCTAAAAATTGAAACTTGTCAGAATTGACTAAAAATGGTTTTGATTTTCTTAATTTGCTTCATGATCACAATGGTGGAGTCAGACTCAGTTAAAAGTTAGTTTAAGTTTGGTGGGTAGTTTTCTTTTTTTCAGGTGGAAAGTTAGGAGCTCCAAGGTCATCAATGGTAGATGGCTAGAGACCAGGTGTCGACATCTAAGCCCAAAATTCTCAAATGAAGAATCTATGGTGAGATAAGTTCAAAATGGTGCTTCATCTTAGAGGGGAATTTTTTTCGGGATGAAAATCATCAAAAAATTTCAACTCTGGAGCAAAAGAGCCCTTAGAGGCCAAGGGCACCCTAGATTGAAGCACCTGATATGGGACATTCAACGAGAAATGAGGGAGATGGAAAAATAACTAACACTGGAGTGAAAAGTGTGCCTCCTAGCCAAGGGCGTACATCTTTTTGAGGGACTAGATGAAGGTTTGTGACCAAATTGTACCTAGGATGTTTATCTCAAACTTGATCAGGCTTCACAATGAATCTATTAGTGGGTTAATCTAAGTTGCTGAATGCTAGAATTAGGAGTCAAACATAAGGTCTAATCATGGTCAAAATATCAAGGAAAAAGCAAAAGTGCCCCTGGAGGCCAGAGGTGCCCAAGGTTTTGGAGCCTTAAATGTTGTCTTTCTAGTGATCTCAAGTAATCATCCTATCTGTGACGCTGCTAACTTTCCGTTGCATACCTCAGTCAGGTCAGAGGACAAGTCAACAACTTGCAGCTAGAGATTAAGTGGATTTTTAGCCAATTTCGAAAATAGTTTTCTAGGAACAAAAGCACCCTTGGAGGCCAAGGGCGCCCTTGATTTTAACCCAATAGATGATGTTAGTTGGAAAAGTATTCTCTAAGAAATCTTGTGAAAAATGGAGCTAACTCTACAGTGACCTTGTCACTTAGTTATGAAGTTTTGCTAAACATCAGAGAACATGAGATGAAGGGAGGTCAAATCACCTTCTAAAATGATGAAAATTTGACTATCTAAAGCCAAAAGCTCCCCTGGAGGCCAGGGGTGCCCTAAATTTTGAAGCCTCAGATCTCATAATTAGGCTTTGCAGCCTCAAGGAGTTTCTTGTTAGTTTTGATATTTCTCTTTAATGAAACTGTCAACTAGTCTTCTAGACACATTAGTCAATTAGAATTAGTGGTCAAACATGGGCTTCAGTGAGATTTGTGAAATAAAATTTTCAAGAAAATTTCTAACTTTGGAAAAGTGACACTTAGAGTCAAAGTTTGAATTTTTGACTCAAGGGCATGAAGCTCCCTATAAAGGTGGATATTGTGAACTAAGATTAAATATTATTTAATTCTCAGTTGATTGACTTCATCTGAACTTAATTTTGCTTGCAAAAGAGGTGATTTATTTTTGCATGAATTGTTACCTGAATTTGGTCCAATTAGAAGTCAATTCTTTATTTATGGTGAATTTCCCAAGCAATTAACTAAGTTTGGGGGTCCAATCAAAGGATGTCATACATTTTTGAGGTCCAATTAGGGTGGAACCTAATTTTAATGCAATTTGTGACACCTTTACTCTTGAATTTATTTTTTTAAGTCATATTGGCATTCATTATTCTCATAACAGGTGCAAGCAAACATAATTTTCCTGAGCAAACGAAGATTTGAAGGTGCTTCAAGCAATATTTTTCAGTGTTCTTCATAGTGCTAGGTCCAGATTGTTTAGAAGATAGATTTTCTAGACTTCATTTTTTGAGTGCATGCAGACTCCATCGAATCTAGTTCAAGCATATGCGACTTTTTGAGGAAGAATAGTAACTTCTATTTTCTATCTCAAATTCTTCTATTCTTGTCTTAGGTTTTCTCTAGCATGTCAAAGTAATCAGCAAAATTTTTAGAATCTAATCACCTAGGTTCACAAATTTCAATGACAGCAGCAAAACCCATGTTTTAGATTTTTTTGAGAAAATTGCCCCACTGCTTCCATTTTGAAGCACTGTACTTTTTCTAGAAGATTCCTTTGTATGTGGGCCAAGAACACATATTTTCTAAAATTGAATCATTTGGGTTGTCTTAGAATTCCATTGCCTACAAAACCCATGTTCTAGATTTTCTTAGGAAAATTTGCCTTGGGAAGCTCTAAAACCCCTATAGTTCTTGACTAAAAAGCCTTTGCACGCTTGGCTAAAACTCATATTTTTGAATTTCTGACAATCTAGGTTTGCTTAGAATTCAACTGTCTACAAAACCCATGTTTTAGAAAAAGTTTAATTTTTTTTCCCGCAACTGGCTATTTTTAGCCTCATACAGAGCTTTTTTTAGCTTTTTTCTAAAATTTGTCCGAACATACTCAACTTTATAGTAAAAAATCAAGATTTTCAAAATGAAATTCAACCCCATAGATTACAAGGGAAAATCAGTCTTGGTGCACAACTTTTTGAAAACCTCAGACATAGACTTGGGTCATGTCTATCCAGTGGTCAAACTGAGCACGTTGGAAGGCACTAGAAGCACTACAATCAAGAATCTTGAGTGTTTCGGGTTCTTGGTAGTAGCTTCTATTCCTACCATGACTTTCAATCTTGAGTTCATTCTTGCTTGCATTAAGCATTATGACTCATGTAAAAGACAAATCAGATCAGCTGATGGGAGAGTCATTTGCAGGCTTAAGCCGAGGGACGTTGAGAAGTGTTTTGCGATTCCTCCTCGTTTAGACAATTTCATTGTAGTCATTGAGGCTTGTGATAAGATATGGTATGAAGAAAAAGAAATATCCCAGTGAAAAGTTGCTCAGAGATGGTTAAAATTATAAAAGACCAACATGCCAAAGAAGGTTGGTCATGGTGAGTTCAAGGATGAAGTTGCTATTTTGATAACTTTGCTTAACCAGGTTACAGGTTAGGAGGAGGCTAATATTTTCTAATTGTGGATGTTCTATGTCATTTCTTAGATCATTGATGGTAATTAGAATTTTGATTAGGCCATGTTAATCAGCTAGTAAAAGGGTCGAGTTCTCATATCTTAGTCAGTAGTTGCATATGATGCCATTGTAGAAGATGAGGATAAAATGAAAGTTTTCATGTGGAGAGAACAACATCTCTTCAAAGTGGAAACATATGATAGAATCTCTACAAGGTTGGATGCACTCAAAGAACATGTTACCGTTTCTCTCAAACTCATTAGTGATTTTATCACTCAGATTCCTTGCCAATATCTTCTTGAGGATGGTACTTATAGTAATCATGAGGCAATTCAAGCTGAGTTTGAAAAGCTTGTTCATGATAGTCTAGATGGAGATCCTATGGCGTCCAAGTTGGATCAATTCTCGGTGATGACAACTAGTTTCAAAAAGGAAACTTAAGAGGTCAGAGAACGCATGAGGCTGATCAAAGATGGTGAGAAGGAGTTGAATAGGTAGGTTATCATCGTGGATAGTGTCAAGATGCCAAAGGAGGAGACAACCAACCATTTCCTAGATGAGGTTTTAGCCCATGATGGCTTAGAGTAGTTAGTCAATTGGAACTTTTAGTTTCCTAGGATAGAGTCAAAAGCAATAGTTAACTCAACATCAGTCTTGAGTTTTAATTGCTGATTTTATGCACACACATCTCATCCTTGGAGATATCTTCACATGAGTTTAGACTTTCAGTTAGGATCAATTAACTGATGTTAGTTATCAAGTATCTTTCATTTCAGTAAGGATGTGCATGTTGCACATGTCTAGTTTAGTTTAGTCTTGTTTCAGTTAGCTGATGGTTGTTTTCTAGTTAACTGTATAGTTTCATTTATTTAGATTTAGCAATAAATTCTTATGTAGACACATAAAAATGATCTAGGCCTGCAAGTTCTATTGTCACTGCATTTCTTCTTAGTATAATTAAAATATTTAATTATGTCCTATAGTCCACTTTCAACTATTAATTAAATAATTTTTCATTATTTAATTAATTCATGTCTTTTATTTTTCTTGATTATTTAAATAAATAAATTATATTTGTTTATTTAAATACGTCACTAATTCTCTAATGTCTTTCCATAATTAAATAAATTCCTAAATTTTTTTAATTATCTTGGTCCATTAATTCATCCTAATTATTTAAATAAATAAACTTTATTTATTTATTTAAATACACCATTAATTCTAAATTTCCTCTTATAATTAAATAAATTCTTTAATTTATTTAATTATTATCCACCTTGGCATTTTCCTAATTTTAAATAAAATTATTTATTTAAAATGGCCCCACTTTCTAATTTTCCCTCTTTTAGTAAATAATTCAAATTAATTATTTACTATCACATGACTGCACCTTTTTGAATTAAATTGATTTCTAATTCAAAATAGCCTTTTTCTTCCATAAATCAAGTAATTTCTAATATTATTTGATTTTCGAGCTCTCTTTTTTTGTGCCATTCTTATCTCCTTGTCACATGCATTTGTAGCCCTTGATTTTATTTTCTCAAATCAAATCTTGTCCACTCATTTCAAATTTTCCGTAATGTTTCCCTAACCCTAATTTTGGGTTGTCATATTGAATCTTGTCCATTGATTTTAGGGCATTTGTCAATCTTCAATCTTGGCCATTCATCCAAAATTGCATTTTCTATAAAATGGCAATTTTGGTCTCATTTGCACATCTCTTGTAATCTCATGACATCTTAGCTCTTGCAATCTTGTCTTAGGAATACTTCACATCTTTTAGAATTTTGGCATACTTTAGGCATATTTCATAGTTTCTTACTAGTTGCATAGTTGCATAGTATAGCATTTGTGATCAAATCCTTCAACATTTTCTTAGGTCTTTCCATAGTCATAGATTGCTCACAAAAAATCTGAGGGAAAACTACATATTGTAGCAAATAGACAAGGTATAATGGAGGTCAATGGTGGAGGTTGAAGAAACAAGGTGATATCTTTCTTTGCTTTCATGTTTTTCCTTCTTTTTGCTTCATTATTTACTTTGGGTTTGATTCATTTAGCTACTAATCTTCTAACCTAAATATTTCCCTTAGTTACATT
>VDFB02270651.1:558167716-558202366 GCA_007258455.2 Sequoia sempervirens | reverse complement strand
TAGACCAAGATTATTCGTCACCAAGTCCAATCATAATGATGCCTTACACATTGAAGTCTTTATCAATAAACACAAGGCCAGATGAGTTTTAGTAGATGGGAGAGCGGGATTGAATATATGCTCCTTAAAACTAGTTAAGGCTCTAGGCTTGTCTGATGCTTGCATAGAGGCTACAAAGAGCATTATTATAAAGGCATATGATGATGAAGAATGTTCCTCTCAAGGTGTTATCACTCTTCCTATCTGATTCAAGGTAGTCATTGTGGACACAACTTTCCAAGTCCTGGATCTTGAACTACCCTATAACATCTTGCTTGGTCGACCCTAGATCAATGCCTGAAATTTCCTTTTGATGGCACTGAAATCACCATATATGGAGACCCCAATCCTTTTCAATATTGTACCAATCTAAGGGGTATCTTAGAACATTAGGTTCCCATTAACTGAGAAGCTCCAAGCTCCTCTTCTTCCAAATACATCGACTTGTCCACACTCGCCACATCGTCCAAGTCCACTCCTTCCACTTTTGCCACACCATATCCTTCCATTCAAAAGGTTGATCCTAATATTAAGATCCAAGACCAAGGTTGTGGGGAATATAAACTAAACATGGCCTACTATATCACAAAAATACCCAAGTCTCCCAAGGCTTATGGTCGACCTTGTTTCATAATGGAGCCTAAAGAAATTTTCAAAGTTCCTCCAACACACATTTTTATAAAATGGGGAGAAATGAGAAAAGAAGACATTGAAGACCTCTCAACATGGATTTATAAGGACCCAGAAGATCCATCCCCATTACCAGTTTATATATATATAGGAAAGGATATGATATAATGAAGGAAAAAGGCTATGATGGAACTAGTGGCCTTGGAAAAAATAAAACTAGAATGCATGAACCAATAATTCCTTCGCAAAGACCAAAGTGACTTGGGTTAGCGTTTGGGCTACCTGAAAATGACAATCGACATACCAATGTACTTTTAGGTGCGAGTGTGAATGCTTCATAAAGTGTCGAGACTATTGAGGAATCCCTTACCAAACCTGACTCCCATGAATGGGAATTTGGCTCCTAGCAATCCCTGAGTGATTGTTGCCTTGATGAATTGTTCCTTGAACCTAGAGAATCCACATTTGGAGAAAGATTTTGGAATTTTTTAAAAATTGATTCAACACAGAATAATGACAATCCTAAGATCCCAAGGAAATGAGAAGACTAGGATAGACTCTTTTTCCCAAGGAACAATGACAAGTTTGAGTTATCTTCTAATCCCATTGGCCATAATCTCAACACACTTGTCTAGCCATCTAACACTAATGACCATCATTTAGATTCATCTGAATTGCCACATGACACTACCAACCACAATGCCAGTCCATTTGTCCCTTATTTTGACAATGAGTTTGAATCAAGTGAAGGAGAATATTGGATAAAATATGGTTAGGAGTTGGATGATGACAATTTCATTTTCAATCTCTCTAAATCCATCTGCATGCTTTCCGCATCTTCCCCACCATTCACCAATACCGATGATGGTATCTCCTTATTCTACCCACAACTAATTGATTGGGACCAACAAGTCCCACCAGTTATGGACATATTTTAGAATGATGAATCCATTGCAAAATTTATGGGGTTGTGTGAGGGCATACCAAGTGGAGACCACAAGGTTGTATTTTCTATAGACCTAGATTGTGCAACCTACTTTAGGGAAACTATTCCATCCTCTAGTCACAAAATGGAAAATAAAAATAAAACAAAAAATGGCACGTCTTTAGGTGAAAACTGAAAGGAACCTTCTAATGATAAAAAAGTAAAAATAAAGGACGCATATGTGGGTGAAAACCTCTCCGAGGTGCCCAAGGATGGAGGACTAGAATTTCTTCTCGTAACTTAAGAAAAATCAACAATGATCATAGAGGACACCATGGAAGTCAACATAGCTAAAATAGAAGATCCCAAAATTGTCCTCTTTGCAACATCTTTGACAAAGGAAGAGAAACCTGAATTCCACAAATTATTTTTAGAGCGTAAGATTAACTTTGCATGGTCTGATGTCGATATGCCTGGGTTGGATCCATAATTGGTCTTGCACCATTTTCCATTACTTCTAGATGTCAAACTAGTGAAACAAAAGCTGCGTAAAATGCATCCTCAAATCGCATTGTTAGTCAAGGTAGAACTCAAGAAATTGCTAGATGTGGGATTCATATGGTTAATAGATTAAACTAAATGGATTTCAAATCTTGTACCAGTCACAAAGCCAAATGGTCAGATATGCATCTACATAGACTTTTGAGACTTCAACAAAGCATGTCCAAAAGATGACTTTCCATTACCCAACATAGACATCATAGTTGACCTTACAATAGGATACGAGATGTTGTCCCTCATGGATAGTTTCTTGGGTTATAATTAGATTCGTATTTCCCTTGAAGATCAACATAAAACAACATACACATGTCCTTGGGGTACATATTGTTGGAACATCATGTCTTTTAGTCTCAAGAATGCAGGCGCCACTTATCAAAGAGCCATGACAACAATATTACATGACATGATGCACAAGCTAATGGAAGATTATGTGGATGGCCTTTTGGAAAAATATTTGACATGAAAAGGTCACTTGAACATGTTAGACAAAATATTCAAGAGACTGGAAGAATACAAGGTCCACTTGAATCATAAGAAATGCATCTTTGGTGTAACATTAGGAAATTTTTTAGGATATATAGTTTATCACAAAGGCATTGAATTTGATCCTGCCAAAGTAAAAGAAATATTAGACATGCCTCCCCCAAAAGGGATAAGTGAACTCAGGAAATTGCAAGGAAGATTACAGTCTATCTGTCACTTCATCGCATAATTGGCCGACAAGTGTCAGCCATTTCAATATCTCCTGCACAAAGGCATCCCCTTTGTTTGGACTGATAGATTTCAAGAGGCCTTCCAAATAATAAAGGATTATCTATTATCACCACCTATTTTAATGCCACCAATTGAAGGGAAACCTTTGATTTTATACATTTTTGCAATGACTTCAGCACTGGGGGCATTATTGGCACAAAATGATCATGATGAAAAGGAAAGGGTTGTATACTACATTAGTCAGACACTAGTCATATATGAGCTAAATTACACATCCATTGAATGTACTTGTCTAGAAGTTGTCTTTGCAGCTCAAAAATTAAGACATTGCATGTTGAATCACAAGACACATCTTGTGGCAAAGATTTATCCCCTCAAGTATCTTCTAAGTCATGTAGCATTGACAGGATGCTTGGAAAAATGGGTTATGATCTTGAGCATGGCATACAATATATGGAACAAAAGGCCATAAAAGGAAAAGTGATAGAAGATCAACTAGAAGATGCACCTATACAAGGAAATCACCCTTTGGTGGTAGACTTTCTTAATGATTCCATATTTCATACAGAACCCAAAACACCTTGGAGGTTATACTTTGATGGGTCTCATACTAGTCATGGCTTGGGAGCAGGAATATTGTTTATCATGCCACAAGGAGATTCCATCCCTAAGTCATTTTGTATTGATTTTCCATGTACAAATAATGTTGCAGAATATGAGGCACTTGTTACGGGACTTAGAATGGCCATAAAATGGAAAATTAAAACACTTCATGTTTATCGAGATTCTCAGTTGGTCATCAACTAGGTAACTGATGAATATGACACCAAGGACAAGAAATTAATGCCTTACAAATGAATGGTTGACAACTTCCAGACATATTTCCACATGTTGACTTTTGAGCAAGTTCTGAGGGAACAAAACAAGGCAATAGACACAATGGCTACAATTGGCTCTCTCCTAGACATTCCAAGCAACATGCCACAGTTTGAATTCTCGATGGAACAACTTTTGGTTCCTACATATGACATTCCAGAGTCAGAGATGGTTTGCAAGCTTGTTGGTCCCAAATCACCATGGTATTAAGAAATTTATGACTATCTCTAGTCCCAAACCCTTCCCCCTAACCTATCCAACAACCAATGACAGTCCTTTATTCATAAAGCCATCTGATACACCATCATCAGTGACACCCTATACTTCCATAGCTTTGACAATACCCTTCTTCGATGTCTCAGCTTTGACAAAGCACAAAAAACCTTATGTGAGGTACATGAGGGTATATGCAAATCTCATTCGAGTGGTTCTACTTTAGCCAAGAAGATAATAAGACTTGGGTATTACTGGTTGACTATGAAAAGAGATACACTTGAGTTTTTCAGAATATGTTGCCAATGTTAGATACATAGTGACTTGATTCATGCACTAGCATAAGAACTTCATCCAATTACTTCTCCTTGGCCCTTTACACAATTGGGACTCAACCTTATGGGAAAAATCCATCCCACCTCTTCAAATGGACACAAATTCATTATCAACGCCACTGAGTACTTCACTAAGTGGATCGAAGCCATCCCCCTCACATACATAACCAACAAAAAATTTCCAAATTCATCCTCAATTATATGTATGGTATTCTGCAATCCATCATCATAGACAATGGTCATCCTTTCAAGAACCAAGACATTCATGAGTTATGTGAATGATTCCACATCCAACATCATTTCTCCATTCCATACTACCCACAAGGAAATAGTCAAGTTGAGGCGTCTAATAAGACAATCATCAAAATTCTTAAAAAGGAAGTCAATGGCGCTAGTCATGACTAACACATCCAACTTAACCCTGATTTGTGGGATTACCGCAATAGCATCCACACAACCATAGGAGCCACTACATTCACCTTGTTCTTTGGAGCCAAAGTCATCCTACCCATTGAGGTTGAAATTCCATCCTTAAGAGTCTCCATGAAGGGTTTGATCGATGGTGAAGAATACAAACAATCAAGACTACATGATTTGGAAATGTTAGAGGAACATAGATACAATGCCTTAAATAATTTACAAGCATATCAGAATCATCTCTATCAAAATTATAACAAGATATTCATGGTTAGAAAGTTTGACATTGGTGACTTGGTCCTCATGTAGAATCTTAAGAATGAATCTTACAAAGAAAAACCTAGCAAGTTCGAGCCAAATTGGTTGGGTCCTTATATCATCACATCCTCATTCGATTCTAGAGCATACCAACTAGCTACTCCAGATAGTGAACAACTGAGAGAACCTATCAATAGTCTACATCTTGAAAAATTCTATGCATAACATCAAAGAGTTTGGCTAAAAACCATCAAAAATACAAAAAAAATGAAAAAAATAAAAAATCGTCACCCTGATGAAAACCTAGAACACAGTTGTCTTGGTGACACCAAAATAAATAAATAAATGGAAAAAAAATAGTAAAGATTAAAATTTTTCAAATAGTGAAAACCTGGTAAACATGCGCTTTGGATAAGTACCATGGTGAAAACCTGGCAAACAGGTGCCATGTGTAGTCAATCTTTGCTTTGCCATCTATTGTCATTTTATCTACCTTAGTCCATAATAATCACCCACTTTTCTAACACCATCATGACACCCATCACAAAAACTCGACCATTCCTTTCATGGCTAACAATGGTTGACATCAAGTCCTGCATACCGTCTATTCGTCACCCCACACACATCCTTTTCACCCTTTAAACTTGGATAATACTGGACCTAACTGGGGGAAACTCCTTTATCATTTGAGTGCAGTGGGTATCGCACATGGTCCTATCAATCAAAAAATGTCTTGAAAGAAGACCTAAAAATCATAAAATGTCCTGAAAAAAGACCTAGAAATTAAAAAATGTCCTAAAAAAGGACCTAAAATCATAAAATGCCCTTAAAAAAGACCTAAAAATTGAAAAATGTCCTAAAAAAATACCTAAAAATAAAAAAACGTCCCAAAGAAATACAAAAAAATCAAAATATGGAAAAAGCACAAAAACAAAGTCATATCTTATCAAATCAGTCCATGTCAGTGTCGAACTACGTTGTCTCTACACATTTGCTACATAGGCAAGGGTCATCTTTGAGCCCCCAAGACATTAGGTCAGTCCTTTTAGGTTTGTCAAAATCAAATCATGGCCCAATCTTTGGTCATCAAGATAAACTCATTGGTCGTGTCGAACTATGAGGTTTCTGAGTGTATGATGTAGGCAAGGCCATCAATCGATTAGCCCTTGACGCTGCACTAGGTCATTCCATTAGGGTTCATGACACTACACTGGCACACACGTAAATTTTTTTTATGTCAAACAAGTCATTCCAAAATAGACAAACTCCTAAAACAAAAAAAATTAATCATTTCAATTACGTCAGCATGTCAACATAGGCATGTAGTCAAAATAGTCAAACTTAGTCAACTTCAGTCAAACTAGTCAAACTATCAATCCTTAGTTATTCTTCAAATGTGTCCTTCTGAAGAACATCCCCTGCCATTTATTTATGCCTTAGGATGTGTCCTTCCTAGGAATCATCACTGTCATCTGGCATTTTGAGGGATTCTCTTAACATTTGAGGATTGATTCTCTCGACATTGACATCATTCATGATGTATCCTTCCTGAATTTGGAAACTTTGGCATTTCGTCACCTCGACATCGGAAAAACTAGCATCTTGACATCGTCAAAACTTGACACCTTAACACCTATAACACCTGACATTCAAACACTCTTGGAAAACACTTGGAAAACATTATCTTGGCATTTTCTATTTTCATTTCTCACCATGCTACTAGTTTCTCAACGATGTCCTAACAACAAGATTTAGAGAAGTAGCGATGTATCATGATGATTCGCTTGTCTTATCTTTGTTAGGCACTCATGTTGCTAGTTCCTCAAGGATGTCCTAGTACAGGATTTAGAGGAGCAACGATGTTTCATGACTTGTCTTTAATTTTTGTTTTGTCTTCTTTATGCTTGTGGTTGATTGTGACAAAAGACTGGGGCAATCGCGGTCTTAGTATGAGTCATGGTCATCCTTGTATGCAATTGCTTGTCTCATGTGATGGTATGACCTTGCACACCATCGATCTATGTCATATCATGGTGTTTGTTGGCCATTACAATAATTCACCCAATGATGATTAAGAGCAATAGGTATTAGTCCTATGGCAATATATTGAAGAATTCAATGTCTGCGCTAACACTCATCTCGTTTTGTCTTATCGGCTCGCTTGTCCATCTAATGATGATATCTTGTGACATACATAAACATAAGTGCATACATGATCATATAGGCATTGCATTAGGTTATTACACATTCACATATTTTCATTTAGATCATTAACATACATGTATCATTTGCATACATCAATTAGGCATTCACATAACATATAAATGCATGCATCATCCATATCATTAAAAAAATTAAATCACATAATAAGACATCACATATTGCATCATCCATACATATATAGTCATGTATTAATGCATCTATAATCATAAACATGGCATCCATTATAATTAAAAAATTACACATCCATATAGAACACCGTCATCATAAAATCATATCATCATGGCATCTCTGCATACATGACATAGCATATAAAAGGAATCATCATAGTAATCATAAATGCATAATCACATCACATGACATATAAAGCACATCATCAAAGCATATATCATCAAAAAAATCAACACATAATGCATGATCACATAATATATAGCATATAGGCTGCATCAAAACTACATCATATATATAATCTCAAAAAACCCATGTCACAAGATAGAGTCATGAGATATCCCAAAAATAGAGCTCACAGGCTCGATGGTCAAAATATGAGTGTCATAACATATTGTCTGAAACATAATATCAAGATAATAGTTCCCTATGCTAAACTCTCCTCATCCCATTGAGGAGAGGATTGAGGTGACTAATGCTCGATGAAAAGAACTGATACTAATGCCATCATGGTAACTGCATCATGAGTCTGGGAGGCTAATGGATTTGTAATGGGAGGTTGAATCTGCTCTGATCTATGCCATGACCTAGATGACCCATGGTTGTGGCTAGACCTGTGAATAGAGGAATTCTTGTGAGAGTGATGATACTTGTGGCCTAATGAATCTCCTAAGGATGTAGAGCCACCCACACTACTCTAGCTACGACTGTTGTGAGTTTGGCTACTACTCCCTAAACCTATCCATGTCCTACTAGATGATCTTAATAATCTAGGCTCTCTGGTTGGTTGGCACTAGCCTCTCGTATAACATCCTATACTAGCCTCTGCTTGCATTGCCCTAGCTAGCTCCCTAGCAACATTTGTAACTGGCCCTATACACAACTAAGCAAACTAATTACAATAGCTCTCAATCTCCCAGTGTTGAATCTCTTCCTGATCCCTCTTAACACAAGTGACCTCAAGCTCTACTTATAGGGATCTAATCTCTTCCATGGCATCATCTAGTATCCTTTGTAGGTTTTCCAACATCTAGTCCACTGTGGCATCTCGTGGCAATGGAGGAACCCCAAATATGTCTTTCTCCCCATCTATCATTGTCTCTTGAAGCTGCCTCTCCACCTCATCCATCTCATCCCCAATATCCAACTCATCATTATCATCGCAAAATCCCTCCTCTCCTCCCACGAAATCCAGAGCCTCCTCTGCTACATGCACCTCCATCTCTACCTCTCGTCTCTCCTCCCTCAGCATCTCCACCTCTGGCTATCCCTCTTCCTCTAGTTGTCTCTCCTCCTCCTGCCTCACCTCCTCCTCCCTCACCTCCTCCTCTCTCCCCTCCACCGTTGGTTGCTCCTTCTCTCTCTCCTCCTCAGGCACCTCAAGGATATCATCTAAGGCCGCTCTCTCCACTCATCAAACTTTCCCACCCTGTCTCCCTCCATCCCCTCCTCTCCTCCTCCTCCTGCCACCACCACCATATCCTCCATCATCTCCTCCTCCATCTTCACCACCTCTCCCCCTATCTCCTCTCCCTCTGTCTCCTCTCCCTCTGTCTCCTCTCCCTCTATCTCTTCCTCTTCGACCTCCTCACTGCACTTGCAATATAATTGATCTATGATCCATAGGTGTTGGACCATCCAAATCTGTCAAGGGAATTGGTTTGTATGTCTGCCACCATAAATCATAATCTATAGTCATCCCCAGATCTATAGGACCTCTACTCCAACCCCATGGTTGTGCCACCAAACCATCTATCTATTGCTCAACAAAAGGTACTAATATGGTAGGACCCCATATGGGCTCTCATAAAGATCTAGCATACTCGACAATCCCCATAAGCACACCCTGCTGCTCCCCGAACTAACGAAGAACTCGCTAGGGTAGGTACATATCTATAATTAGCTATGATTGTAAAATGCAACCAATCAAATATTGAAACTATCTGCAAAATTCCAAATGGTATCCCTCTCTGACCCATTGTGCACAATCCCTGTACGACCTCTAGACAAATGCAGACATGGTTTCTATCTTATGCCACCAAAATCTAGTCTCTTCGAATCTCATTTGCTGAAGAACACCAACATATAAGAACACATATGGCATACCATCTACTAACTATGGCCTTTGAATAGGTGGTTGGAAAATAGGAATGTGCTCCCAAGCCCAGATCATAAGTAATGTCATGTTGAAGATGATGCTACTCACACCTCTATATGCTACCTCGTGCAACTGATGATATAACATACCAAGCAAATAAGGACCACATGCAAAGATTGTCCTATCCCATCACATCCACAATAGCACATCTCTCCATCCAATCGGGAACCCATGTCCCTGACGATCTGGAATGAAGACTCTGACAATCAACATACATAACATGGCATCCCACTGTGGGTAGTGCTTAGCTAGGTACTCCCATTGAATCTCATAGCCCTCAACACCAAGACTCGTGGCATCATCTGCCTCATACAACTTAGTCATAGCCTACACCCCTCAGTGTGGATCATATACCACCCGTTCTCCTCTTATTAGAATATGAAAAATTTGGTACATGTCCTCCAAGGTAATAGTGGCCTCCCCCATCGAATAATGGAAATAATAGGTCTCTGAATTCCATCTCTTGGCTAGTGCTGTCAGCAATTCCCTATTAGCCTAGATAATGGGCATATAGGTGACGTAATACAACCCCAGTCACATCAATTTCCTTTGCTCCTGGTCTGTCAACTGATCTTGAAATGCATATGTAGATGGCCTGAAATTATGGGTATAAATCGGTGGTAATCATTTTTGCACATGCAAAAATGAGAGTTAGCGCCTTATTGAAAATCATTATTGCCATCTATCTAATTAAACAAAAGCAAAAATTCAGCCTAAAACTAAGTCAACTTTGGTCAACCTTGGTCAGAATCAAATGTGTTGTGTTGACTTCATTTGTGTTGCAGTTTGGCATTTGTGTCATAACATGCAACATTTGTGTCGCACTATGGCACTTGTGTCATTTTGACCTGCAAATGTGTCATCTTCAATCACTTGCATCTTAGTCCATCAAATGCGTTGCTTGATTTCACATATGCATTGCAATCTTACGAATGCATCACTATACCTATCATTTGCGTTGCAATATTGTGAATACGCCTCGATAATTAGAAAATGTGTTACACCTAATTGAAAACCTAACAGACCTATTGTAGTTGCATTGTGACGCATCAAATGCATCGAACGCCACCACAAATGTGACTTATGTGAATGCATATGTGTCACAACATATTTGTTGACTTTCCTAAAGACCTTAAAAATGCATGAAAAATGATAAAATGACAAAGTGGGTATGGGGTACTTACCGCTGGGTCCATGCCCTCTGGTTGTCTAAAGGTCCAGACAATGTATCTATGGTGCTCGATAACAAGAATCACTATCTTCGCGCAAGGTCTACTAGCTCCGAGCTCTCCAAATTAACAAGTGTGAAAGTGAAAATGAATTGACTTTTACCCATTTTCAACCTATTTATAGGTTCAAAATGGGATTTTCTTCATAATTTTTATTACCAGAGGCTCTTTTGACCAACTTTGACTAGCTTGTTGACTACTCTAAACACCTCGAAGTCTGAAACCATTTGCACCATTTTTCTTTTGGTCATCAAATTAGCTTGTCGGGACACTTTCCAAATTTTTCTGTCACCGGGCCAAAATTTGCAAATTTTCCCCAAGGGGGCATAGATACTTTGTACCTTTGCTAGGGCATGTTTTTGACTGAATTTTCTTTGTCACAATGCAACAAGCTACATTATGACAAAGAGGGGAAAAATGTAAACACATAAAAATGACCTAGGCCTGCAAGTTCTATTGTTGCCGCATTTCTTCTTAGCATAATTAAAATATTTAATTATGTCCTATAGTCCACTTTCAACTATTAATTAATTATTCAATTAATTCATGTCTTTTATTCTTCTTGATTATTTAAATAAATAAATTATGTTTATTTATTTAAATACGTCACTAATTCTCTAATGTCTTTCCATAATTAAATAAATTCCTAAATTTGTTTAATTATCTTGGTCCATTAATTCTTCTTGATTATTTAAATAAATAAAATTTATTTATTTATTTAAATACATCATTAATTATAAATGTCCTCTTATAATTAAATAAATTCTTTAATTTATTTAATTATTATCCACCTTGGCATTTTCCCAATTATAAATAAAATTATTTATTTAAAATGGTCTCACTTTCTAATTTTCCCTCTTTTAGTAAATAATTCAAATTAATTATTTATTGTCACATGACCCCACCTTTTTGAATTAAATTCATTTTTAATTCAAAATAGCCTTTTTCTTCCATAAGTCAAGTAATTTCTAATATTATTTGATTTTCCAGCTCTCTCTTTTTCTGTGCCATTCTTATCTCCTTATCACATGCATTTGCAGCCCTTGATTTGATTTTCTGAATTCAAATCTTGTTCAGTCATTTCAAATTTTCCCTAATGTTTCCCTAAACTTGATTGTGGGTTGTCCTATTAAATCTTTTCCATTGATTCTAGGGAATTTTTTCAATCTTCAATCTTGGCCATTCATCCAAAATTGCATTTTCTATAAAATAGCAATTTTGGCCTCATTTACACATCTCTCGCAATCTCATGACATCTTAGCTCTTGCAATCTTGTCTTAGGAATACTTCACATCTTTTGGCATTTTGGCATACTTTAGGAATATTTCATAGTTTCTTACAAGTTGCATAGTTGCATAGTCTAGCATTTGTGATCAAATCCTCCAACATTTGCTTAGGTCTTGGCATAGTCATAGATTTCTCACACAAAATATGAGGGAAAACAACATATTGTAGCAAATAGAGAAGGTATAATGGAGGTCAATCATGGAGGTTGAAGAAACAAGGTGATATCTTTCTTTGTTTTCATGTTTTTCCTCCTTTGTGCTTCATTATTTACTTTGGGTTGGATTCATTTAGCTACTAATCTTCTAACCTAAATATTTTCCTTAGTTACATCTTGCATGCTTGCAAGACTGATTTTTGACTCAAGGTGATTTTAGGGTTCCCTACTTCTTTGATGTCTATAAATAAGAGCACTTTGCTCATTTGTAATTAACTTTTGCACGTGATAGCATACATGTTGAGCAACCTTAGTTGTAGTATTGTTATTTTGTATATGTTCAAGAACTTTTATTGTGATAATAAATAGTTGAGTTGCCTTACCTAAATGTTATTATTATAGTACTTGTTCACCTTAGATTAAATATAATTGTTGGTTTGATTGTTTATTGTTTGTGTGTTTTGATCTACAATCTACTATCCTAGTTATTATTTCATGTTTTGTTTAATAAGATTTGTTTCATATCTACACTTCAGATAGGTGTCATCATCTCCTTAGAAATTTAGAAGTGAAGCTTGTCATTTGATGTAGTGCCAATAATATTTCTTTCAGCCTACACCTTGGATAGGTGTCATCATCTCTTTAGAAATACTGACTTAAAGATTATCATATAACCAATTTCCTACTGCTAAGTCCTCATGCTCTGTTTCTTAAGGAAATAGGATAGTTTAGCATTTATCCTAGTTTTAGGTAAAGATCTACAAAACTAGAAAAAATCCTTAGCTGTGATGTGTTTGGTTTCTTAACCTTGTGCCTCTTCTAGCTGAGTTAAAAATATAGGAATTAGATTGCTTTACTTTTTCATGTATATCAACACAAGAGGGAGCTTCCCCTTCTAATTTGAAGAGTAGTCATTACACACTATGCATATCTGTCTATTACCAATACACACTACAAATGTGCGGATTGTAACGCCAACAAAATATTTGGCAATTATGATTAGTTTCATTACATTCAAATTATGAATTCTAGGAAATTATATACAATAAATAGATTGATGGCTATTTGGATAGTGAAATTAGCTCTCTTAGAAATTTACAAAAATATCTAGAAGGATTGTTTTAATTAAAGAGGATTTTGTGGTTATTTTTGTAACAATGATTAACAATGATTTTACAGTGCAACTAGCTTGCTATTTTCATTCAAGATACAAGTCATCAAAGTCAAGCACATACCAAGAATATGGTAATATACTTCAAACCCTCAACCTCACTTAGTTTAGTTTTCTTACATGGGGATATTAAGGAAGTTGCTAAAAAATAAATATATATCATTTTTTGTTTGTGAAGGAGAATCCTATGAGATTCAATATGGCAGTGGATCAATATCTAGTTTCTTAAGTAAAGATGATGTCATAGTTGGGAAACTTGGTGTGAAACATCAGGTTATTAATTTTTGGATGTTAAGGCTTCCTAGTTGGATATCAAAGATCTTTTATCATCAACTTAATTTGGAATTTATGTATAAATTGATTCTTCCATGGTACAAGTCTTTACTCAAACAACACATGAATTTGGGTTGACATGCTTATTGTCTAATTAAGTTTGATGGAATTTTTGGGCTTGGTTTCCAAGAAATTTTTGTTGATAATGTTGTTCAAGTCTAGTTAGTGTTGATAGCCTTCATTCTATAATGTCAACTTCATTCTATAATTTGAACATATCACCTTTCTTAAAATTTGAACAAGGTTCTGAAATCAAGGGTTCAATATGCATATTTTAGGCCTATGTTGAACACCCTTTTTAAGGCTTTTGTTGACAAGGCTATAGTTTTTAATTAATTTATCTTTTTTCCGTGTTTGGAATTTTGTAAACTTGCAATATACAATGCACTTTTATTCTTTATGAATTGAGACTAATAGTAATGTTTTTAGTTGTATTGAGGCACAAACTCATTCATGGCAGAAAAGGAAACACCCTGTTGCTCATATCAGATGGCACATTGCATATAAAGGAGGAAATATTCTAGTTGGGTTATTGTTGACTGCATTGAAGAGAGAGATTTATATATGGGACACAATCAACACTCTCCTTCTTGGATTCTACATGTTACAACTTGCTCCAAGAAGATTTCCCATGTTGTAGAAGTCTTAAGAGATGAAGGGGGCATGTGCTCACATTGAAGAGCTTCAAGCACGTGTTCCCATCATTGCAAAAGTTTTTTGGAGAAATTCTTTCTTACAGTCATTTTGTGCAATATTGTAACTCAGATTTTTAATCTTGTGACTGAAAATAACAATTGTAATACTCTATTTCTAAGTTGTAATTAGAAAACCTTTCTTTTATTAATAAATTTCATCAATTTTTCCTTCTTAATGGTTGTCTTATTGTGTGCAATTGATGATTGATGTGTATTTATGTGTTTTATGCTTAAATCCTCAAATATTACTCAATTAAAATGACTAAATATACTACTAATTGACATCAATTAATAATTAAATTGACTAAATATACTACCAGTTGACAAAAATTAGTGAATAGTGAATAAGACTGACTAAATAAGTGATCGGTTAATAACAATCAACGACTAAATATATCAGTGAATAAAAAAATGACTAAATAAGTGACCAAATTACAACAATCAATGACTAAATTAACAACTAAATAAGTGACCAATTAAATGTATCAGTGAATGAAAAATGACTAAATAAGTGACCAGATTACAATAATCAATGACTAAATCAATGACTAAACATATCAGTAAAAAAAAGGACTAAATAAGTGACTAGATTACAACAATGAATGACTAAATCAACGATTAAATATACTACCAAATTGATTAATCAAAACAATCAATAAATGAATAAAAATGGTTGTCATCAATCTAGTTGTGTTATATATGAATGGCAATAAACTACTAATGGTCACGTGACCAAGTTCAGTCATTTATAAGCAGTTTTTAGTAGTTTTTTCAGTAGTTTATTGCTATTTCTGTACTAGTGATATGAAGCCTTGCTTATATAGCCAAGGAGAGAGATAAAATGCAACATGATTGTGACATGTGTCTTAATCCTATAACATGTGACAATTAAATAACTACCTAGGAAATTATGCAAAGATAAGATAAGTTCTAGATAAGACTTCTAGAAGAATCTTATATCCTAAGTAAACATGTGAATATTTATCCTAATTACCTAGTGAATGAATTAACTAGGTACAAGACATCTATTCACACCAACACACCCCCATAAGTGCAAATCAAGGAGAGAAGATTATTATGCAAATGATGCAAGGATGGGTCTCGACTACTAGGCCATGTTAGGTACCTATGTACATGTGCAAATGTAATCTCTCACAAACAAAGAAAAGGGGATAACCTAGCAGGACAAAACTCCTCCCCAAAAGAGAGATAAATACAATAATGGTATCCATCACAAATTTAATCAATCTCTATCCACATAAAGGATGATAAGAGAGATCATATAACCCCCCCATAATAAGATAACCTACTACAAATAAGCACTAGAAGCACACTTTTGGAGTAACATTGGAATCCTCAATTCGGAAAGTAAGGAAAGATACTTATGTTTGCTAGAAACCATATTAGAGTCACTCAAGGACTCAAGTTAGAATCATGATAAAGAAACAACAGACCCCTCAAATCTATGAAGAAACAGTCGATTGAAAAATGATCTCGAATAGAAATGAGGTGTAGAGAAAATGCAAATCTAATGCATGTAAACAAGGAAATAGTGCTTGCACTGATGAATGTTCACATCTGCCTCCATGAATAAAAATGAACTTAAATATATGTAGAGGAAAAAATATGAAAAAATAACTTGAACCACTGTGAAGTGCTTGAAACTAGCTCTCCATTGATATCTCGTTTGCTAAAAATAGACATCATGATGAAAAGTTATGATTTTTTTTTAAAAGGGTAAATTTTGCCAGTTGACAATTCAAACACAACCCTTATAATTTGATTTCTGAATTATTGGCTAGATGTATGCAAAAAATAATGGATACCCAGATAATATTTGATGCTACCAACAAAACCCAAAAATTATTTTTTTAATCCAAAAACCAGAACATGTGATTTGGTGAAAAAAGTAAAATTCACCTATAGGAAAAATAACTTTGGGCTATTTGACAACCATTTCTAGAAAATCTACTCACTATCTGCAAAATATAGTAGATACCTAGATGGTATTTTGTGTTTTTGAAAAAAATCCAAAAATCATTTTTCTTGAAAGTATACAAGGAAAAATATATATGCCATTTTTTATCCAATATGCATCCTGCAAAAGCTCAAGCTCAAATCACCCTCAAATCTAAGAAGGGGTTTTGTAACTCTGAAGCTTTGATACCATGTAGGAGTTTATGGTGAAATCCTCAAACACCCTAGGATCACCTGTAAGACAAACTAACTTCCACAAGAGAGAAATGACAAAAATATCATGCTATCATTAAGGATGCAAGAATGAAAAATTGAATATGACAAAGTACATATGATGCTTTGCTTATATAGGAAAGGAATGAGATAAAATTCAATATGATTGTGACATGTGTCTTAATCCTATAACATGTGATAACTAACTAACTACTTAGGAAATGATGCAAAGATAAGATGGGTTCTAGATAAGACTTCTAGAAGAATCTTATATCCTAAGTAAACTTAACATGTGAATATGTCCCCTAATTACCTAGTGAATGAATTAACTAGGTACAAGACATTTATTCAAGATTACGATGTTATATTGGACTTATACAACACTCAGCTAAGTTTTGGATTGATACAATGTACATATGAAGCCTTGCTTATGTAGGAAAGGAGTGAGATAGGATTAGAAAAGATGATGACAAGTGTCTAATCCTATCACATGAGACAACTAAGTCATAAAAACCTAGGACACACACATTAAATTCTCAATGCAGATATTAAATGCATGAGAGAATTATTAAATTCCTAAATAACTAAAATTAAATAATGAGACATGGCCCCATTATAAAAAACTTCTAGAAATGACAACTAAGAAACTTAACTCCTAAGTAAACTTATAATAATGTGAATAGGTCCTCACTAATAACTAGTTAGGAAATAACCACATTCACACCAACAAGACCAAAGCCTCCTCTATATCTTAGTTGAATGTAATGAAACCAAGAAAAAAAAATCAACATTGCCATCCCAATTTGACCACATTTTTTTTGGATTATTTTGTTTAACTCTTCATAATCTTCCTTGGATGGCATCAAATAGGATGAGTAGTACACATGGGTAGTAATGATCATTATATTAGCAACTTGAATCTTTCTAGCTAAGGATAAAATTTTTTTTCCCTAGTTAAACAACTTATTCTTTATTCCATTTAAAAGCTAATCCCACATTAAAAAGAAAGGTCCCAACCTAAAAGGAAATCCGAGATATCTAGTTATCTCCCCATATTTTGCTTCCATTATTTGGGAATCCATGAGAGATAGGACCAAGTTGACACATAAGAAATTCAATCTTGTTATGACTTATTTGAGAACTTGAAATAACTCTTGAAAAAATCAAAATACCCAAGATATTGTTTAATTCTTCTTCATAATTTTTTAGGAACAAAATACTACCATTAGCAACATGGTAATTAATAATCACATTATTTTGAGGAATATAAATTCCTTGAATAAGATTCATCTGATTAGCTCTTTGGAGAAGATATCCCAAGACATTTGTTACAAGAACATATAAAAATGGAGATAAAGAACATCCCTTCCTTATAGAACATTGTAGCTCAAAAGGGTCTGCATAGTCTTATTGATAATAAGATGGGCATTGGCATCTTTGAACAACATTTGAACATATTTTTAATTCTTGGTCCAAATCGCAACCACTACAAAATTTTAAGAATGGAGCTCCAACAAATTCTATCATATGCTTTATCAAAATCTAAGTTGACCAATAAAGCTTTTGACTATTTGTTGAGCCCATTCAATAGTCTCCCAAGCTAACATTAGATTGTCTAGTATATATCTACCTTTTATAAAACCTATTTGTTCAGCTCTCACAATACCTTAAACAATAGGTTTAATTATGATAGCTAAGCCTTTCCAATGATTTTATAGGAGGTGTTGAATAAGGTAATTGATCGCCAACCAACAATAGTATCCTCATTTCCCCCAATAGGAATAAGTTTGATTAGACCTGTATTGATATTAGGACCTAAGGAGCCATTTTTAAGAGCTTCTAAATAAAAAATATAAAACTCATCTTTAATATGGTTCCACATAATTTGATAAAATTTAGTTGGAAGACCATTAGAAAAAAATAGCATGTTCAATTTCTTCCAAAGAGAGATTACGATCCAAGAATCTACTATAACCTTAGGAAGAAATCTTGAGTACTTTCTTCCAATATTTGTTTAATATTTGTCCATTTACCATCCATAACCTTTTAGATGAGAATACTTCAATGAATCAATATAAATATTCCTCTTAATAATTAATATTACATATTACTTTGACATTTATCCAAAATCTTCCCTCTTAAATAATTAATATATAAGAATTTAAATAATTATTAACATATCAATTTATCAATAGAAATCTTTGACTTCCTTACATAAATTTTCCTAAAATATAACATATGTACCACCATAATTAATAGAGGTGGTCTATACTTTTTTTTTTTTAATTAATAATAATTAATAGAGGTAATCTATATTTTTTTAATTAAATTATCTTAAATAATTGAAATATATATTTAAAAACATTAGCTTGACTCTAGTATTAAAGATGGATATAAATGATCTTGTTTTCTTAAAAATGTGCTTTGAATTTCAATATTCAAAATTTAAAATGATGAATGAAAATGAAACATGTAAGCTATAAAAATAATGAATAAGACTTTGTTTTGATTTCCATATAATATATCATAATTTTTTTAATTGTATATGCAACTTTTAAATTGTATGAATAAGAGTTTTTTTTTTTTTTGATATGTAAGTTTTAGAATTGTATTAAATATAAAATTTTACAACCATCTGTATAGCAAGTAATACTTCAACCCTTCCTTCACCATCCAAAAAAACCAGACCATAAAAAGCCTTTGTAATCCAGAGACCCAACCGTCCATGGCATACTACCCAACCACCAAACCAAACATACAAAAAACCCAAAATTAGCCAGAGGAATTGGACCCAACCACGAACTGTCAAAACCCAAGCATTCATAAAACATCAAAATGGCCATAAACAGGTCAAGCATCAACCAACCCAAAAAAAAAGATATGCCTAGACACCTAAGAAACTAAACCCTACAACCTACGTACCAACACCAACACCCCACAAACAACAAAGATAATCACATAAAATTATCTTCCTTGGCAAAGGCTTCAAAATCCTTTACCCACCCAACACCACCAGCTACCAACAAACCAAAGAAATTTTTCAGGTACTCAATCGCCACTACTGCCACCATTTTGTGCTTGACCAATGTTGGTACACTCAAGTCTAGAAGGAAAGGATACAGCTTCACGACTTCGTCCAAAGTTCTAAGACTTTCTAGGTCACACGGTCTCAGAATTCCTCTGCCCTCAACAATGAATCCCAACACGTCATCAACTCCTTCCACTAGATCCTCATAGAACATCTTCACCAACAACAATTTAACCTCGGCCTTGGCCACCCCATTGTCTAGGAGAGAGGCCAAGAATTGAGAAGAGATATGGATATTATCTCTTTCGTATTCCTTATTGGCGAGATGACCGGCCCCCAAAATCATTTTTGTCACCACCAAAACCAAGGGATCCCCATTCAAGAGAATTCACTTCAAACGTTGGTCCTTAATTTCTCTGACTGCAAGGAGATAAGAGTGTCCACACTAAATTTTACCACCCCTTCAACATAAACCTCAATGACGAACCAAGAACGCTTCGCCATTGTCCCCTCCACTCAACCCATAGATGGAAGCTGAGACAAACACAACCATTAACTAGCTCAAGCTCAACAAAGAAATGTGAAAAAAAACTAGGTTTAGGTCATCTTATACAATTAGGCCAACTTAATGCCAAGTACTTGATAGCCATCACCCTTGCTAATGAATTCCTTCCACACGTGCCAAGGAAAATTTGTATGGAGAGGCCTCTAGGCTATAATGTCTTAGGTTGCCTTGAGAACAGGAGGGGCACCATGTATAATATAATTTGGTGTTGATGCCATGTGATCTCTTGCCCGCATGACCCCCTCCACCGTCCCCCTGTGTCCTCCACCATCGCCACTGTGGCACCCATTAGACCGACCTGTCATGCCGATGAGGAGGGGCGGGAGGGCGAGCCCACCCAACCACCCACATATGAATAAGACTTTGTTGACTTTTATATTTAAAGAGAATAAATTAATTATCATGTTCTTAAATTAATTGTTTTGTAAATTTTATGATTAGTTCGTACTTTTACCATAAGTCAAGGTAGTAATAATAATTATGTTCGTTTAAATATATATTCTAATCAATTAAAATTATTTATTGTCTATTTTTATTTTGTATATTGAAGAAAAAGTAAAAAATATTATTTTTTAATTAAAATAATTTAATATAATTTATTTATTTTATTTATAATTTTAAAAGTATAATAATTATTTTATGATAAAAATATGAGAAAAGTGAGAAATATTAATAAGTTTTTTATTTGGAAAAGTAATATTAAATTTAATCTCATTTTTTACATTACTATAGAGAAAAATATAGTATTGATATGATCATCTTAATTATATTAGTATAAAGGAAAATAAATCAAATATATACACTTTTAACTTCATTTAATCTGATTAAAATAATAAATAGTAGGAATGATGAAAGTAACAATAAAATTTTATTTTAAGAAAGTAAATGTGAAGAGAGTACTGTAGGAACAACCAATATGAGAGTGATCTTGTATCACCAAAAATAGAGTAAAGAAGGTTGAGGAAATTTTTTGGCTTCATGAACACATTTTCAAACATGCTTGGAAGAGTTTAGTGGAAATATAATGTTTGAAGTGACTTTAATAGCAAAATAAAAATTAGTTGTACCTTTTCAACATTTGAGTTCACTTCTAAAGAAAAATTGGTGGCATTGTAATCTATGTCAACAAGCTTGCAAGTGACTTATGTAGCTAAGTAACTCACTTTGTTAGCTCAAGTTGTATAATTGGTCAATATTTGTTTATGCAACTTCATCATCAAATAAATTCTAGACACCTAAAATTGTCTCTAAGTGATTCTATTGTCATCAATCCAATTCAAATTGGTATGCTTAAATTAATTAAATGAATTTAATTATTTAATGAATTATCTTGATTTGTCTTCTAATATTAATTAAATTTTTATATTATTTAATTAATTCATCTAATCATTCTTCTGACATTGGCACACTAGTATTGTTCTCCCCAATCTGTTTCTTTGTATGTTGGTCTGGATTTGTAACCATGGGATCAGGGCTATTTCCTTGCTTATCTAATAAAAAACATTAATTGAATAAATCAAAACTATTTATTCAATTAATTAATCCTTTTTCTAAAGTCCAACCTTGAATAAATAAATCCAAATTTTATTTTTTAAACCCATCATGCACATTCTAAATAAATAAATATCCTCTCACAATATTAAGAGACTAAAAACAATCATTTGCACAAGTCAAAGCATCTTTAGTTTAATTAATTAAGTTTCCTAAAATATATGTGTCCAATGAAGGGATTTTTGCATGCATCAATTACATTTATCCAACTTATCCAAGAATCCTTTCACTAAATCATATCCATTTATTTTTGTAACAACATACTAACCCTATACATGTCTCCAAAAGAAGGAAATTTTAGATTTCTAAAAGGCACCTTTTCATCATCACCCTTTATCTCTTTCCAATATAATCATGACCATCCAAATATTTTCAATCTTTCCCTTTTCAAGTACACCAATCACAAGGTGCCACTTGGATCCTCCCCATCTCTCCAAACCTCTCATTTGACCTCAACAATTGATCTCCAAATCAAATTCTAGCCCTTAATTATCCTTTTGTAAAATATATATCTAGAGAAAGGGGGTTTCACTACTCATGAGTCACTTTGTTCTCAAGAGAATCCCAGGGAGAAAATTTCCCTAAACTACCTCAAGCTTAGTTGAATCAGATTAGGGAACCAAATGAAGAAATTGTAAAGAACAAAATGTCATGAATGTACTATAGGTAAACTACTTCGAAGACCAAAATAAAAGAACCAGTAGATCATTGCTACAAGAGGAATAAATCTTGTGCAAAGGACAACATCATGTGTTCAGGATGCCAACACGACATGTTGGAGTCTGAGGGATGTGCTAGAATCCTATATGAATAGAGAGATAAATCATAGGACAAAAACACAATTGTTCTACTAACATGTTTAGATTTGAGGTTTGTTCAACAAACTAAAGTAATAGAAAGCAGTAAAAGTTGAAAAAACATGAAGGAGAATGAAGGAGAAACTTACAACGAGTCTTGTGTTTGAGTTTCTTCTCCAAACTTCACTTTGACAACCTGTACACAAGGTGAATGAGGAAAAATGTTGGGGCTATTTTGGGGCTTGCTGTAGTCAAACCCATGCTTTAGTCTTCCCACCTCCATAGATAGCGAGATAGATAGAAAAGTGGACAAAGTAAACAAGTACAAAGTGATAAAAGAAATCCCCGCTCAAGGAGAACTCTTATCACAAGATAGAAAATGAACAAAGTATCTTTTCACAAATACAAAAGAAGAAAGAGAGCATTACCAATAGTCCACAACCCCCTCTTGACTACACAGACACACCATTGAAGGCTTGCAAGAGAGATTTGGTTGTTGGAGGGACCTCAGTCCAATAGGACTTCCCTGTAAAAGCATGATTGAGAGAAAAAAAGGTAGAAAATAGAGTAAGAATTGAAAGATTAGAGTGTTAGAGTGAAAGAACCCCCAAAATGAGAGAAAAGAGAGAGTTTTGTTACTGCAAGAGGCAAGAGGAGCCGTTACACTTGAAAATATGATTGCAAGGACACGTGTCGTAAGCCAAGATTCTAAGATTCCTTATTTTAAATGTAGAAAAATGGGAGGGTGCTAGCACGTCATGTGGATGTCTGTGTGTCGCATTGGCATCCAACTCATCATTTTTTAGGAAATGAGGTGGCAGACTATTATTGCTACATCGGTTATCCTTGTGGCATCAAAATCATGAAATTTTGACCCATAAGGTTCTTGTCATGAATGTGGCTAGGCGCAATAAATGCAGGGACAAATGAACAAATGTGAAATTACCCCTAGGGTACAATTTTATGACATTGCATTTTTCCCCTACTTTAGTGGGCTAGGTTTTGGGAAAAATCAACTGCACTAAAGTAAAAAAGAAAAAAAACACTAAATTATATATTTACATGCCAAAAAGGATACTGTAGATGTTGTGGATACTATAGAGGTTGTAGAGGTCAAGTACGTAGGTACTAAAGATCCTCGCAACAACCGAACTCAACAAAAAATTACAACATTTGACATGAAAGCTAGTGCAAAATTTTGTTTTGCAAAAATTCAAATTTTAGGTCACTCCAAAAATTGGAAGAAGCTGCCAAGGTGAGAAGAATGATCAAGAAATTTTTTTATGGTTCAAAAGAAAAATATGGTAAAGAGGTGACTATATGCCCCCTCTAGAGTTTCTCCCAGATAGGTGGGGTTAAATCAAGTAAAATGGGGGGACCACAACCGCTGGGAATTTTTTTCCCTTGGGGGCCTATATATACCTAGGTGGGCCCCTAGAAGGGTCATTTTCACTATTCATTATGAGAGTTTTCTTGACTTTTGTGGGAGAAAATTCAACAAAATGCCACTAAGACGAGACTATGAGGAGTTGAGGTTAGACTAGTTGTGATGTGCCATTGTTGAGGGTGATCAAGTTGATCAAGTAAGTTCAAAAGCCTATTTTTTTAGCATATTATGATCTATATTTAGCCATTTTAGGGTAAAAATGTAGTGTAGGTGTCCCAACAATTTGAATTAGTCCTGTTGAAGTGTTGTTGTCCTACGTGCGTGCTGGTGATGTTTTTGTGTGCTAGATTCCACCAAGTGTGCTACCATCTAGCCAACCATCAATGAGAGACCTTAGACAAAATCTTGTCACATAGACATTTGTACAGTGTGCTTGCATCTTAGAGGCTAGAAATTTTTCAATGCAGAAGATAGATTTTTTTATGCCAAGTGTGTTGATACAAATCTTTTTCATTTTTGTAGGACTGCCCCAAGATCAAAGAGCATCTTAGGGGGTTTGTGCTTTGACTGGTTCGAGATCAAGTGTGGCACATGGACCAGGAAAAGGAGGAGCATCTGTGGCACATTAGGCTATGGTATGTTTACACCATGCCAAAGATGTTATTCCATGAATACATGCTCATGGCATTGATGGAGCAGTGGGATGCCACCACATTGACATTCTAGTTACCAACAGGTGAGATGACCATCACTCTAGAGGATGTCTACCATATCAATGGTTTTCCCATCCATGTGTGGTGAATGACCATCAATGACACTTGTGAACGTGCAGAGGGGGTCCAATATTATGTGGGTTGAGACGATGACAATGACGAGACCAACCATATATACATCCATTGGTTAGAGTAGGGCATTGTAGCAGTCCCTCTGCTATGACATGTGATGTTTATCACAGTGGCCATGCACATTATGATGGATTCATGAGGCTCTCACCAATGGGCTATCCCTAGGTGAGGGATTATTTAGTGCCTATGGCCCACTAGTACGATCTTGTTAGATAGTGAAGGCATGGAGACCTACATTTTTGGTGGCTTCAGTTTGATACATTGTGGGTTGAAAAAATATGATGGCAACCATATAGATGGTTTAGATGGGTGGATGATGGAAGGTACCTTAGGAACCTGCAATGCGACCATTTTTTATTAGGTTGCATCGATTATATTATTATTCCCCCTTACTAGTAGAGGTTTATGTGACAATATGAGATTATATAGACCATTCCCCCCATAGTCTCATCCTACACATGAACCATGAGGAGTGTCATGCGACTAGGTGACTGTTAGTGGCCATCGATCACCAACATTATCCCTTGCAACGAGGATGAGGATGATCATGAAAAACCTCCAACCCACCCCGTCAATGATATAGGCATGATATGTGGCTTATGTACGTGGTGGAGGCTACATTGTAATACACTAGTTTCCTAGTGGATACAATGAGGGGGGATTCAGGTGTGCAGGGTGATGTATCAGTGAGGTAGCGAGGAGGTAGAGGTAGAGGTGGGAAGTAGGAGCAATAGGGAAAGGAGGCCAATACGACAGAGACAAGATTGACGAGGTAGTGGAGGATGTCCTCTCCTTCACCCATTGTCCTAGTCTCAGTAGTGGTTCTAGCTCTATCCATTGACCTGGTAGTGGCCCTTCTAGCAGTAGCAGTAGTTTCTAGCACTTGAGGTGTTGGACTAGCATTACTCCTCCCCTTAACCCACATTGGAAGGTGGGGGACCCATGTATGATAGTTGCTTATATCATTTCATTCCAATACTTTTAGTTTGCATCTCATGTATATGGATTTATTTCAATTTTATACATATATACATCACATGGTACTAATGGGTCCATTCTCTCTATGATTGCAGTGGACACACAAGCATGGATTGTGTTTATAGCATAGTGTATATCAAAGATGTCCCTCATTGTGTCGATCCAAGGGTTCATCTTGGATGCGTAGTAGCCCAATTTAGTGAGGAAATGTGCTGACCTTTTCGAGCCGATCGTGGTCCTGAGGATGGTGTATGAGGAGGGATAGGAGGAGATCACCTAGAGGACTATTGATGCCACTACTGCTAGAGTACATAGAGATTAGGTGTCGACAGAGCTGCATACTTCCCTCTCCAAGAGAGATGTAGTTGTGACAAGATTTGAGAGTGTCGAGTAGGCATGCAACGCTCTAGAAAGGTAGCTCAATGACTTCACAAGGAAAACAATAGATGATATTCCAATACAGAATCAACAATTATAAAATGCACTTAGACGAGCAAAGCTCCAGATAGCCTCCATGTAGGGAGAGATTAGAGTATTACATACAATGGTTTCTAGATCATGGTCACATAGGTACCGCTCCATCTCCACTATTTGACCAATATCACCGCCATATCCAAGACCAGAGGGTTTAGGCAGTCATGCTCCTATGGCTTAGATACCTGATTTTGTATATCATTTTTGTAGATCAGTTTGATGTATAGACATTGATACATTTACATAGTTTCCACTTATTTTTTGATCATAGTGGCTTGATACATGTACATGACATTTGATATATATATATATATGAGATGTTGGTTCTAACATTATGGAGTTTCTTGTTTCATGTGTATACTTCTTTACTTTCATGTATGATTATGTGATGGATGCTATAATTATGGATGTATGCTTAGATCAGATACTATCATGATTTAATAAAAGCACATGGATTCATGCTAATTAAATACATTGATGATCTAATTTCCTAACCAAAAGATGTAATGTAATGCATGGATACATAGCATAGTAGAAAACATGTATGTATGTCTCTCTCTCACACACATGGTTACATCATAACACAATTTTTTTAATAATGTGTTAATAAAGGAATGCCAATATATGACACATTGCAACCCTATGTCTCTCTCTCACACACATGGTTACATCATAACACAATTTTTTTAATAATGTGTTAATAAAGGAATGCCAATATATGACACATTGCAACCCTAAGGGATGAACATTACAAATGTGACACATAGACACTACATATAGTATCAGTGAAGGTGCATTGCATTAATAGGCTCTTTCAAAGGCATCCCATCCATAGATGAAAATTGATGGGCACCAAAACCATACACAGAGATGATGATGTAAGGGCCTAACCAATTAGGACTAAATTGTCCCCTTTGATCAGGTGGCACATTTACATTTTTCTAATTCTCATAAAGAACTAGGTCACCTAACTTGAAAGTTCTAGGAAGAACACCTTGATTGTATTGTCTAAATAACGATCATTGGTAAGCTTTAAGATGATCAAGGCCCTATAAGTGGAACTCATCGAATAATTAAAGTTGATTCAAATGATTGGATTAATGAGTTTCATCATCAATTAATCCTTTAAGGGAAACTCATAAAGACAAAATAACCAACTCTAAAGTCATGATAGCTTTAGCTCTGCACATGAGGTTGTAAGGCATAGTTCCTATTGTCGTATGAACACTCGTGTGATAGGCCCATAAAGCATACATCAATTAAATATTCCAATACGTTTTATTTACCATTTTTTGAAGAATGAGATCAATAGTTTTATTAGATGATTTAGCTTGGCCATTAGACTGAGGATAATATAGTGTAGAAAATCTATGTTGAATATGAAACTTCTCTAGAAATTTCTTCACTTTGTTGTTCTTGAATGGCATACCATTTGTAAAAACAAAGGCAGAAGGAAACTCGAAGCAAGAAATGATATTGTTCAAAAGAAAGATACAAATAGATTCAACATTCATGGATTGAAGTGGGATAGATTCAACCCACTTTGTGAAGTAATTAGTAGTAGTGATGATAAAGATATGTTCTTTAGAAGAAGGAGGTGATATCTTTCCAATAATATCCAACCCCCATTTTGTAAACGAGCAAGGAGAAGTGCTCTTGAGCAGGAGTGTGAATGAGATGACTATGTTGTTTAAATTACAAATAATTCTTGATAAAATCAAAGGAATCTTGTTCCGTTGACTGCCAAAAGTATCCCATGTGTTTTAGTTTACTCACCAAGGAATTAACACCAAAATTTCCACCCCCAAAACCCGAATAGGCTTCCTTAAGGGCAAGGGATATTTATACTTTAGAGACACACCAAAGAAGAAGACCATTGTAGGATTTTTGATAAAGAAAAATTCATAGTACAACGTAGCAGACTAATAGATTTCCTATCCAAGTGAGATTATTCCTTGTTGCATCATCAGGAAAATTTCCAGTCCTCAAATAGTTGTAAATGTTATAGTACCATTCTTCTAAGTCTACGTGAGTATACATGAGAGCATCAAATTTAGGTTGATTAGGAACAACATGAGAGAAAATAATATGAACCACAAAGTGGTATTCCTTCACGTCCTTATCTGAGGGCACAAAGGAGGAAACCCTTGCCATGGAATTTGTGTTAGTTTTATCTCCTAGGGACACTGTCTATTGTGAAAGAGGATAATCAATCAAGGACAAAGCCAAATCCTGATACTGAGATAACTTACTTTACTCAACTTGATACATTCCCATGATCTAATTTACAATAAGCTTAGAGTCACAATGTATGCAAATATATCTTATGTTTAATGTGATCGTGGCACACAAACTAGAAATAAGGGCCTTGCACTCAGTGATGTTATTAGTACATTAAAATTCTAATCGAAAGGAGGGTCTAGCCTTCTCATGGGTGAGATAAAAAATATATTTACCTCGGACTCAATTTTACATCTCAATCCATCAAAATATATCTCCCATACAAGATTGTGACTAATTGTGAAAATATCTTCATTAGGAAACAAGTCTAGACTAGGGAATGATTGAAATGAAGGAGTGCCTACCAATTGATCAGTAACCACTTGACCTTTTATCAATTTCTAAGTCATGAAATTTATGTCAAACACATTACCCATTTCACTAGCCTTCCAACAAGGTCAACACAAGAAAACAAATAATTCAAAAGATTAATCTTCACAATGACATGTGTTTCCACATGAAGAAGATAATTCCCTAGCTTTTATGTCACAAATACGAGAGAAATATATTGTTTCTCCATGGAAAAATAATGGGTTTTCTAATAGAAAAGTACATGAATAATGTAGTAGACCGCTATTTCTCTGCCATCATCATCATATTGAGCAAGCAAGGTCGCTAAAGCATACAGTGATGTAGCAAGGTAAAGAAAAAAGAGTCTATCTTGCATAGCCGACATTAAGATGGGAGGATTGGCAAGATAAGTTTTAATTGAATCAAAATATTTCTAGCACTCATTATCCCATATAAATAAAACATCCTTTTTCAATAGACGAGTGAAGGGAAGGGTATGATCAAACAAATGAGATATGAATATATGAATTGCTTGAATCTTCCCTTGAAAACTCTATAGTTCATAGATGTTTCTAGGTGGAGGCATGATAACAATTGCATTAATTTTATTTGTATCAAATTTGATTCCACGATGTGAAACTATAAATCCTAAAATTTTGCTTGCATCCATGTTGAAGACACACTTATGAGGATTTAGCCTCATCTTATAGAGTCAAATTCTTTCAAAGATGAGACAAAGATTTCCTATGTTATCTTGACAGGTTATGGATTTCGCCAAGATGTCATCAACGTAGTCCTCTAATATTTTGTGAATGAAATCATGGAATATTAGGGTCATTTTCCATTGGTAAGTTGCACCTACATTGTTTAACCCAAATGATGTGACCACATAACAAAAATTATTGCAAGGGGTGGTGAAGGTTGTCTTATACTGATATTCCAAATTAATATGAATTTGGTTATAGCTTGAGAAGCCATCCATGAAGGACAATGAGGCATGGCATGCAGTCAAGTCTACAATCATATCAATATTAGGCAACAAAAAGTCATGTTTAAGAGAAGCCTTATTAAGATCATGAAAGTCAATGCAAATATGAATACAGTCATCCGGTTTTCTAACAACAATAATATTCAAAATCTAAGGTGAATAGTCAATAGGATGGAGAAAGACTACTTTTAATAACTTCTCTATCTCGGTCTTAACCAAAAAGGCCACCTTGGGATTGATCTTTTGTATTTTTTGCTTAACAAGCTTAGCATCAAGACATATGATGATATTGTGGACCACTATGGACTTGTTAATACTAGGAATGTCCTCATATGACCAAGTGAAGATATCGGGATGGGAATGCAATAGATCAACATGCTCTTCAACTTCTTCCAAAGAGAGGCATTTTTTTATCTTAATCACCTTTTAAGAGGATTTAGGATCCGTGAGAACTTCAATAGTGATGATCCCATTTATTAGCTATTTTTCTATTATCTTTATGTTGCTTATAAGACATTCTTGAGACAATTATTACTATAGTATTCCATCTTTTATGTTTATCCTTGAACTTGGTTAAAGTATATGGAAATGCAGTTATGATATGATGTTGTTGTTTGATTTATATGTGAATATGTATGCATTATGATGGATGATCCCACAATATTGGTTTACACTTTTTGGCCAAACTTGATATAGAACTAATTTTTTTTAACTAAATATTCACTTTCGGACACCTATAGCTACTAAACCATGAGGAATTTGAAGATGATGCAAACTAGTGATTTGTGACAATTTGTCTATAGATTCTAAAAATATATATTTTAATTTTTTTGGAATCAGATTGCATTTATTTTTTGATCTCCTTTGAAAACTAGTTTTTAGTTGTAAACACCATTTTTAAAGAGTGATGTTCACCATAAACAACTTAACTCTTTTTCTATGAAGGATAAAATTATATTTTTTGAATTCGGATTTGTAACTATGATATCTTTCACGTTCATTTGGTTTCATAGTATTTTATTGAATATTTTTTTCTTAATTAAGTTTTGAAGTCAAACTAATTACAATTTAGACATAGGCAGACTGTATACACCATAACTATTTTTGTATGTATCAAAATTCAATTATTATTTTTCACTAGATCAAGGAAATCAATACCTAGTACGAACATACTTTTCATTTTTTTTTGGTAATCTACTATTTTTCCACATGTGTAGAACAAAGAGCTTGATTTTCGATGAAAAAACTACATTCACAAGAAATACAGAATACAATAATCAAATTAAATATGTTTAAAATTATACTTTTTGGGAAACTTATAATAAGGACTACATACTTACAAAAAATAAATTTTTAATTAATTCATTTGATCCCCCAAAAGGTAAATCAAAAGTGGTTTTTATCAGCATTTTGGTAGGTGTAAAGGAGACTCTGTTATAGGTATGGTTTAAAACTAGCGGGGTTCTATCCAAGGGGGTTTGATCTAAGGTGGTTTGATCAAACCCTCTTCAATTAGAATCCTTTAAATAAAACTTTTCAATGGTTAAATCATTATATTTTCTAAAAATATGTGATTTCAGGAAAAAATAGGATGCCCCAAAAAGTGTAAACCACAATTGTGGGATCACCTTGATCAGTATTTCTATTTAATCATGGTAGTTAGTATTGTGTGTGTGTTTTATGAACTAACCCCTTGCAGCTTGAGAAGACACAATAGCCCGTAGCAATTGTAGAATGCAACCCACAACAAAATGAGTTCCTAGACAATGGAATAGGGGATGTTCCTTAATATGCTAAACACAATAACTACAACATGGAGACACATGATAAAAATAATTGTGCATCGTTATGACAAAAAATAAGGGAATTGAAGAACCCTGTTATCATTAGGATTATGGCATAACTAATTTTATGTTCCACATTTCAGTTATGTTATTGCAGAGTTCTGTTCCTATTTGGATTTTTATTTCTTTTCAGTTGCAATTAGGATAGCCAAATCTTAATTACTCTCTGATATCTAGGGAGTTGTAATTAATGATTTTAGTTTAGAGTTGTGTTATGAATAAATTCCCCCATGCATGTATGTAGCTGGTGGTTGAGTCTTTAGGATAGTAAGTTGATTAATATTTCAATTGTGGATTTGGTTATCAAACACTTTAGTTTTTAGTCATTATTACATAGACATGTTGATTGTTCAAACATGGTTTTTTTGAATACAATCTTTTAGCAAGATTTCATGTGATATTTTAGAATGTGTAATGAACGATCTTGAGTTGATATGATTGAGTGAATCTAAGGATATATATTTGGTTTAGTTTAGTGAAGTCAACCACTTGAACATGGGCCACTCAAGGTATTGTACTTCACTACATTTATAGTTCTTATTTCTGTTAAGTAGTTACTTCACAATTGCATAAATTTAAGATAGATTTTCACATCAAAGTTATCAATAATTGTTATTCATGTTCATGATTTAATTCATTTAACTTGTAGTACTCCGAAGTGTAGAATAATTGGGTGCTGACAAGAAGTTGAGTCCACTTTTTGGCCAAAAAGTGGAAGTGTTTTTCCTGATTTTCATAATTTGACACATTTGACCTTAAAATTTGAAGCACTTAGAGATGGAATCTTAAAAAAATTCACTAATCATAAAATGTAGTACTCGGAGTCTATTTTTCAAATATGTAATTTATTTTAATACCCATATTGTACAAATTGAGTTTTAATAGGTGTTTCTAAAAACCACTATTTAAAAGTCATTTTTTTTATACCATACCATGCACATGTACAACATCCATATTTTGACCTAAATTATCGTATTTTTCTAAATCGTTTTGGGAAAATATTTGTGACTCACTGAAGCTTGTTCTTGATATTTTTTTGTAATTTTTTATTGATTTTTTTTTTTTTAAATTTTTATCAGGCATATTTGTCGTTTTGAAAAATCATCGAGTACAACACGCATAAGATGACCTAAACTTATAAATTTTTTATTTTTTTTAAAAATGACAAGAATTGTTTGAAGTTTGTTCTCGTGCAATTTGTTTGTCAAAATTTTATGTTGATCAAAAGTTATTAAAATATTAAAAAACTTTGATATTTAAATTTTATGGACCTGTTTCATTAGAAATTAATTGAAAAATAGAAAAAATAATCCAATTGTAAAAAAAAATTACATATCTGGAATTTGCATTGTCTCATCTAAAATGGGTTTTAATTTCATCTCAAAATTCTGCAAAAAAAGTCATCAGCCATATGTCCAAACTCAATATTTTTCTCTAACATTGTTAGGACCTTCAACTTGCAAGTCAAACTAGGTTGAAGGCCTAGGTTTGGATTCCCAATGCTTTTCCTGAACCAAAATACAAGGCAAAAACTCGACCACAAAGAAAATTCAAATTCATTTTTTTGGAAATGGGATCCTGTTTTATAAAGCGGGATCTCGTTTTATAAAGTGGGATCCCGCTTTATAAAATGGGATCTCATTTCCTAATATTAAATGGTGTGACCGTTGACAGGGAAACGATATCCCACTTTATAAATGGGATCCTATTCTTTGTCAACAGTCCCCACATTAAATATTAGGAATGAGATCCTGATTAAGGGGTCCTAATATGTCATTTCTTAAGGGGATCAAATAAGTTCTCAAAATTTGGTGAAGTTGTCCAAGGCAACCAAATTTAACGATAATAATATCATGCAAGATTATAATATGAATGAGATAAATCATGATCTAGGTTGATTAATTTACATTTTAGGGTGATAAGATGGCTTAATGGGATCTATGTCTAGTGAGGTCCTAGGAAAAAATGGCATGGATCAAGGGAATAAAATTTGGTGAAGTTTCCTCGGACCTTAATGAAATTTGGTTGCCTTGGGCATCTTCACCAAATTTTATTCACTTAAAAGCCATGTCATTTTTTACTAGGACCTTACTACATAGATCCCCTTAAGCCATCCTATTACCCTAAAACCTGAATCCTAAACTCTAAATCATAAACCCTATAACATTCATAAATTGTCCTATATTAATAGTTAATTGTATTTTCATTCAAGTAATATGCCTTAGATATAAATGATTCTTGCATATTTTATCATTTGTATTCAATTAGGTCATTTATATTGAATGGTTTTAGGGTTTATGGTTTAGAGTTTAGAGTTTAGGGTTTAGGGTAATATGATAGCTTAAGGGGATCTATGTAGTAAGATCCTATGAAAACTTTACATGGCTTAAGGGAATGAAATTTGGTGGAGTTGCCTAAGGTAACCAAATTTCATTTTAAGGTCCTAGGACAAAATGAATGCTTTAGTGTTTAGGGTTTAGATTTTAGAGTTCAAGGTTTAGGGTTTACAAAACTTAGGGTGAAGTTTTGGTGTCCCTTGGAATATAATGAAATTGCAAGTTAGTGAAGAACATTTTCTTGTGGAACAATTCATTGAGATAGCTCTTGTTTCAACTGACCAACCTAGATCATGAAATCTCATTCATATTATAATCTTGCATGCTCTTATTATTGTTAAATTCGGTTGCCTTGGGAAACTTCACCAAATTTTGAGAACTTCTTTGATCCCCTTAAGAAATGTCATATTAGGACCCCTTAAGACATCGATTTATGATTTAGGGTGATTGGATGGCTTAAGAGGATCTATGTCTAGTGAGGTCCAAATTTAGTCATATTGTGACCTCATTGGTTCATAGCTCTAGGTCAAAAGTGTTTACCGCTCTAATAAAAATAAGTATTATGTTAAAAATGAATCAATCTATACATATCACAAAAATAATATACATGTATCAAAACAAGTAAACATTTCCTCCTACATTAGGGGATATCAAAATAAATATAAAATATTTTAATAATTATACTTGTAATCACTTATTAATAAATTATATCA
>VDFB02270651.1:558100496-558167616 GCA_007258455.2 Sequoia sempervirens | reverse complement strand
TTCTTCCAATAGGGATGTTATGGGTGTGAGGAGATGGGATGGTGAATGGATGGAGAGTGATAGAAGTAGGATTTTGGAGATGACATGTGGATGGAGGATGTTGGATGAAGTGAATGGAGGTCTACCTTTGTTGATCTTGATTGGGGATTATGAGAGTGGGATGGTTATGATGGGTGATAGTGATAAGTGATTTGTGGATGAGGGGAGGAAGGATATGAAATGGAGGATGGTATTTTGGGATATAAGGGCCCAAAATTAACTTATTAGATGGAGGATGTGTGATGGTGGATGGTGGGACATAAGGACCCAAAATGGATTTGGAGGATGAAGGAGGGATATGGATAATTTTTTCAAGAGGTGATAGGATAGAGGGGGGATGGTGACAAATGCTTTGGTAGAGTGATGTGAAGTGTCTATTGTTTGTTTGGAGGAGGACCACTTAGGTTGTATGAAGGTTGTACCAAAATTTTTGGATTATGAACCTTGAGATATGTAACCAAGGCCTTGTGCACATGGATTTTCTTTAACATGGATGGGATCTAACATACCTTTCTCATGAAGGCCCAAGCCTTTCCTTTGATATTTCATAGTTTTGAGAATTTAATTTACAATAGGATGCTTGTTATTTTGGAGACATGATGCGAGTCCTTTATTAGGTGGATGAAGATGGGTAGTGTGTATGCTTTGTTCTTCTTCTGCAAGAGAGCCACCATGGATGAAAGTAAGAGGGCTGAGGAGATATGGAGGTGGTGTTAGGATGATTTGGATAGTTGGTGATAAATAATCATGAGATGGGGTAGATTGGATAGTAGGACCTTCATTTGGAGGAGGGGGCGATAAGGAATAATGAGAGGGATTAAGTGTAATGGTAGGATCTTGATTGGCAAGGGAATCATGGGATGGAATGGAGGAGATACTATGATCTTGAGATGGAGTGGATGAGATGGTAGGATCTTGATGTGGATGAGGGGATATGTTGGTATGCTTTGGAACAATATCTTGGTATGTTTCAACTTGTATGAATGTTGTGATGGTGGAGGAGTGATGCAATGACTCCTCGGATGGGGTGGATGGAAGGATATAGGAGTCATGGAGTTCATAGGAGTGGATTTGGTTAATGCTAGAAGTAGGAGAAGGGGATTGGATTTGGGTGTCTTCGATGGGTTAGGTGGTTTCAATGGTTTGGATGGTGTTAGGAGTGTGAAGTGGAATTATAGGTGTGGGATTGAGAAGGGCCTCATCAACAGTGATTGTGCATGATGGAGTGGGGTGGTAGGACTCACCAAATTTAGGATGTGGATTGGGTGATGACTTCTTTACCATGAGTCCTTGGATGATATCTAGAATGAGACACATGCATTTTGGTCTTATATAGATGGTTGGGAATAGATGAAGGATTATAAATGGGTGCAGGACTAGGATTATAGATTGGTGAATTAGTATTAGATGCAAGAGGGAAGTATGATATATTGGAGGGAGGATTAAGGTATGAGGGAGTGGAAGGTAAAGTGAGGAAAGAGGAGATGGATGGTGGAGTGGGATAGGAAGATGTGGATGGTGGATTGAGATAGGAGGGTGTGGATGGTGGATTGAGATAGGAGGAAGTAGATGGTTGATTGGGATAATTGAGTGGAGGATTATGATTATGGATTGGGAGATGGTTTAGAGGATAATGAGATGGTGGATTTGGACTAGGAATGAAGGGGATAAGATTGTTATGTGAAGATGGAGGTTGTGATATGGGTAGAGGAGAAGATGGAGATATGGATATTGGATAAGAAGGATATGTGAGAGATGGATAAGAGGGACATACATATGAGGGATAATATGGAGATGTAGAGGGTGAAGGTAAAGGATTTCCCTTGTCAAAGGTATCACAAGGAGTACTAATGGGTATGGATGGAGGAATGATTGGGTAGCTTAGATGAACTATGTGATTTTAGAAGACATTTGGAGACATCTTTGTAGTGAGGATAACATCAAGGGGATCTATTTTGTACTCTTCTTGGTAAAAAAGACTTTCATTGTCATCTTCAACATAATTGGGATCTCCCTTGATTACTAATTTTGGTTGCATTGAGGGAGGATAAGGATTCATGATGTTGGATTGGATATGTATGGATGGAAGAGATGGGAAGAGATGATGAGAAGGTAAATGAAATGGATTAGAGGAAAGTGGGAGAATATTTTCGATGTCAATAGATATTAGATGTGGATGTACTAAAGCTCAAATTGGGATAAAAATTAAACTCATATTAGAATTGGATTTAAGCTCAAATTATGATTTGATTCAAACTTAGATTAAGATGATTTGGAAGATATGGTAGGAGAGACTCCTAAATTCAAGGATGTAGCTAAATTGATGAGGTGATTGTCAGATGGATGGAGGATAATATCCTCTCAACTATGATCGAGATCCTATGTTAAAGCTTAATTGAATGAATTTATTACTTGAGATAAGCTAATTTATTGAGCAAGAGAAGACATCGATGCAAACTATACCTTTGACTCGATGTGAAATAGTTTGAACGAGGGATTACTGACTTGGGATAGGCTAAGTTCCAAAGAAAGTGTTATGATGGATGATTGATTTAGTATTTACTATCTTAATTAAGTGTTTTAGGTTGGATGAATTGGATTGGGGATGATTCGGATGTTGATAGGATGGGTTTAGCTGAATCCTTGTTCAAAGGGGATGGAGTTTTGGATAGGTTGATGGTGGTTTATGAGATGAAGGTGATTTTTTGGAGATGGATATGAGGAGGAAAAATGATTGGATTATGATTTTGAACTCAAGAAGATATGTGATAATTGTGATAGGAGGGATTGAATCTCTATATTTTGTATGGAGAACCGATCTGTCCAAAAATAGTATGAATTTTTTGTATCTAGGAGACTAAGAGAAAATGGATCTACCTATGGAATTAATTATTATGCTCCTATTTTCTTCAATTTTCCATTCAATAGTGTTTTTCAAGCTATGAATCTACTTTATTTTATTTAAACTTATGGATTTAGCTCAATGAGTATTTATAAATCTTGATTGCATGTTTATACTATTGATGCTTGGTTGATGGTGGGGAGTTTTGTGTGGTAGACTAAACACTTTAACACTAAATTTTCTATCAATTACACATGCTTTCCTTTGAAGATTGTATCATATTACATGTATTGTGGAATTGGATTGAGAGGAGATTGGTTCTCATATAGCTCATTAATTTTCCAAATGGTGTATAGGACATGAAGAGAACTAAGGTTTATATTTTCTTTTTGTTTTCTTTTTCCTTTCTCTTCCCCATTTATCTTTTTCATTTTTATAAATTTGATTTTTGATTAAATTTTATTTTGGTGATACATTTTATTCATGCATGGAAGATATTTAATTCATTTTTTGGATAGTAACAACAAATTTTTACAAATTTTGATATGATTTATTATTAAAATAAGTTTAAACAAACAAAGTTAGTGCAAAACTAAACAAAATTTATGCATATAAATTATGAGTTTAAGGTTTGAAAACATAATTAATCAAATGAATATATTTTTCCAACCTTTTGGCATAAAATTTAACTAATTTAAAATTATTTTATTGTTATTATGTAAATAAATATTTATGTAGTTTAACAATGAACAAATTTTAATGAATAAACTTGTCAATTTTATCATATTAAATTTTGATTTCAATGAACAAATTTTATTTTACAATTCTTAATCAATCTATAAGAAACATGAAGTTAGAAAACAATTAGATAAAGTTAGATTAACTAAGTTAAAATGAATTAACCATTAACTGTAGAGAATTAAAATTAGCATAGGATATTTGAATGGTTAATTAGTGATGTATTCCACTTAAAAACCTCTATTTAAAATCATTTAAATTATTGTCTTTAGCAATGTGAAGCTTATCTTCTAGAGATTTCAATTTTTTAGTACTAGATTTAATAATATCTTACTCGGTTCAATCTCCTTCAGCAATTTATCCTTTATTCCATTATTTCCTCCAAATTTTTCATCTTAAAGTATTTTTTTGTTCCCTTCCAACTTTTAGGATGTTGATTTCCTATATAAAGCTTCCCCATTTTTCAAAGTCATATTATCATCTTCCTTAGGTAGTAAGACCATTCCCTCATATTTTTGATCCAGAAAGGACATTCTAACATGTAACCTATAAATTTCCATAAAGAATCATTTGAACAAAAGATGGTGATTTTTTTGTTTCATTTGCTAATTCTAAATATTATGTTATAACATGGTTAGTGACCCTTATAACACATTTCAAGGACTCTTCATCACATAGGTGTACATTATTCTCCTCATAAGCATGAGGGAAAGGGATGGGGATTTGAGAGAGCTGGGGTCTTGGACCTTTGTTGTTCCAAAACTTTTCCTACACACTAGCTTCTAATATTTCTTTGGCCATGTTATCATCTATGTACTTCTCATAGGAATCTAGATTGATATTTTCATGAGTTTCCTTTCAATCACTACTAGAGAATTTATCATCTATACTTTCCTCTTCCTATTCTAGAGAAGCATCAATCTAAAATTTATTTTTCTTTTTAGATAAAGGGCCCCCACTAATAGTGAGATTGAAATATCTCCAATAGTAAAACTAACAAAATTAGTCTTGCATGCACTAGGTAAGACGCAATCCCCCTCATAAATTCCTTCACAATAAGCTCCAAAGAAGATACATGAAAGAATGGGAAGTAAATAGTGTGGTGAGATAAAAAATGGCCTAACAAGATAAAATGATATGAACAAAAAGTTGTAAAATAACACTTTAGAGTACTATATATTTCATAATCACCTTAATCACATCATCTAGAATTGTTTAATAAACTTAACAACATAGTCTAACTAATACTGCTCGAGAAACTCACCTTAATTAAACCTTTTTCCTTCTTTACCATCATGTGTTCCTTAAAGATATTGAACTTCATATTGAAGTTGATATTATTGCAATAACCTCATATGTAATGGTCAAGTCCATTCCTTGCACTTGACATTCCTATTTTTCCGCTACTTAGCAAATTTGGTCACCATAGTTATATCGTAGTTAACTATTTTTAGAAATGGGTTAGACCACTTAAATTCAAATCCATGACATTCCAAAGGATTGATCTTAAAATATTTCTTAGCATTTTATAGTGCTTCTTAGTATTGGCTAACTTCCAAATATACTCATCATTTATGAATGCAACTTCATATGGAAACTTGGATATTCCACTAAGTGGAGACCTTGTTCACTTAGCAAATTTAGTGATAGAAAAATTCAAATTATAAATTTGATCATCTATATACAATATCATTAGAAATTTGACAGTTTATCGCTCAATTTTATTAATGTAGATTTTGTTTTACATAATAATACTAAGTCATTTGTATACAAGTACTTTCACAATTTAACTTTTTTCTAGTTCCATTTTGGCTAGGCTTTTTTGATGAAACTCACATTACTTATAAGAGTGACATGACTCTTGAATATTATCTTCATGAAGTTCACCCTCACTCTTTCATTCTTAATATTGTATTTATATCATATTGTAATCAACATGAAAATATTATATGCATATAATCTAATAAAATATTAGTTGAAATAATACATTAATCAATGAAAAGTTAAAATTATTACAATTTTCATTTTAACAAATTCAACTTCATATATGTGGGATTTGGCTATCAAAGTCAAAATCAACTAATCAATCTACAAAGACTCTTTACTAACAAATTATTTGCTCACTATTTTTTAACAAATATTATTCTAAGGAACAAACTCAATTTTAATTATGCTAGTCATAATTATGCCTAATATGAATCAAGCTTGGGGTCAAGATGAGCCCTAACAACTATAATATTCACTTGCAAGAATATATATTCGACTTGCAAGAATATATTGATCTTGAACTATTATCCAACCTTCCTCTAGATCACTATGTCATGATTTATTTATTGACTAGACAGTAAATACTTTTTTTGAAATACTACAAAGGCAAGTACTCACCACTACCTAACACTTGCTAATTTTAGGAGTATATATTGTCAGTAGCACTTTTATGTTTAAGACTTTAGATAGTGATTCGTTTTAGGTAAATATTTACAACCTTATTTAGATGAAATTCTATTACATTACATGCTCATATCATGTGTGCAATGATTTATCAAAGAGTTCATCTCCTCTTTAATTCCTTGCTCCCACTTCTTTCTAGTTTCTATCTTCATTACTTATTCATAATTTTTTGGTTGATCAGAATTAGTCAATAATACATAATATAATAAATGAGAGTATTTTTTAGGGGTCTACTTAATCTCATAGATTTTCTTATAGGAGTTTGAGGTGTTTGTTGTTAAATATTTTGATTTTCTAGTACTTTTGGAATTACATTTTTGGATTTCATCAAGCATCGCATATTCTTGGTTTTTCTTTTCATGTTTCTTTCTCAACAACTAATCTTTATACATGAACTTCTCATTGAATATCATATCTCTAATCCTAGAGATTTTATGATTTTCATAATATTATAAGTGATAACCAAAATCATTAAATCCATATCCAATAAAAGTACACTTCTTGGATTCTGCCTCAAACTTTGTTCTATTCTCTATATCAATATGGACAAATGCTTCACAATTGAAAGTTTTAAGAAATGAGTAGTTTACCTTTTTACTTTTCCATGCCTCCTTTGGAATACCACAATCTAGGGAATGTGAAGGCCCTTTGTTTATTAAGTAAACAATATTATCTACAACATTTGATGAAAAACTGGGTTGACCCTGCAGTGTAATGGTTAAGTTGCAAGGGCAGTAGTTGGGCTGTCTAAGGTTCAAATCCCATGGTGGAGAGTGGGAATACAATAGGGAGATAGTGGCAGCAGGGTCAACAAAGGAAGTAGTGGTGGTGGATATGGTGGCAACGACGATAGTGGATATGGTGGTGGTGGTAGTGGTGGATATGGTGGTGGTGATTTGTAATGGCAAGGATGAGGTTCCCCAAATGTGGCCTCACTGGTTCATAGCCCTAGTCAAAAGCATTCAGGGTGTTTCCCCTTAGCAGTGATTTACTAAACAAAAAAAAATTGATGAAAACTATAATGGTAATCATGCACGCAATCACATACTCCCTACGTGCTCAATAATTATTCTATTCATCCGTTTTGACAAATGATTTTCTTGTCCAGTGTTCTTGGAACCATCTTTTGTCTATGAATCACATGGTATAAATAGGTTCTATCAAACTACATGCTGCAATATTTGCTTTCATTATCTAATATGAGACACTTCAACTTATGTCCCATCACATTCCCAACCAAAGCTTTCTATTTCTTAAAAGTACCAAACATATCAATTTTTTTTTTAATGAAATAAACCCAAGTTTTTGTAGTTGCATCATCAATAAAAGTAACATAATAATTTAAGGGCTACCAAAATATGATACCTAAGCTAGTCTCCATACATATGAATGCACAAGCTCTAACTTTTCACTCTTCTTTTCCTTTCCAACATTGAGAAATCCATCTCTCTTTTTTTTTTCATAAACACGGTCTTCTTAAAAATCCAAATCAACTTGCTTCAAACATAGCAAAAAATTATTTGAGTGTAGAATCCTCATCCCCTTCTTGCTCATCTGCCCAAGTCACAATGTTGTATTTTTTCCTACAAAAGCTAAGGCAATAGATAAATCAAAATTACTAGTACATAGATACAATGTACTTACCTTTGTTAGAACTGAGATATAACTTTGATACCATGTTAGAATTGGCTATGGCTGCCAATATCTTGAGACCAAATGGAAAGCCACAAAAGAGAGAATAGAATGTGACAAGAACAATCTATATTCTTATCAATATGATTCAATGATATGATTATCATGTACAATGAGAGAGACCCCTTGATTATATAGCCAAGGTGAGATTCAAGATGTCATACGATTATGACAAGTGTCTTAATCATATGACATGAGACAACTAATCACACTTACCACATGTTACAATTCAAAAGATAAGATAACAACTAATGACAACTAACACCTTCTAGAAATATTCCTTCTTATGACCTAAGTAAACTTAACATGTGTAAATAAGTCCCCTAGTAATGAATGAACTAGGTACAAGACTTTATTTACACCAACACCCCCCCTTCAGTGAATCTTAGGGAGTAGCAGATTATTATGCAAATGACACAAAGATGCAAGAATAGGTCTTGACTACCAGGCCATGTTAGGTACCCATGTGAATATGCAATGCAATACAATCTCTCACAAACAGAGAAAAGGAGAAAACCTAGTGGGGAAAAACTCCTCCCCAAAAGAGAGATGAAATACAAAAAAAGAAATGCTCTCAATGAAGAATGAGAAGGCCAAAACCCCATGTGAGGAAAAAGACCCCCATAAGAGAGAAGTAGAAGAGAGACAAAGCATCCCCCCTTCAATGTTGAGCCTCCTACAATGATGGTAGAAGCTCGAAATTGAATGTTGAAGATGATCCAATCTTGCCAAACAACATTCCTCCCCTTAAGAAGAAATAGAACCATGGATGCATGAAGGATGTCATGAATATGAATGATGTATGATGATGTCTTTGAAGCATTCTCAAGTGTCTCCATGGCGATGCTGAAGATGATCCACTCCAAATAGGCATTCTAGGCCACACTGTTGAAGAGGAAAATCCAACATCTAATACAGATGAATGTAGAGAAAATTCCAAAGAAAAGGATATCCCATTTGAAGATAAAGAATCCTCCTCCAAATATTGTCCAAAAGTATCCATAGTCATGTCAAATTGCAAAGAATGATCATGTAGAGAATGAACAAGAGGGTTAGAGAGTTCCCTCACAACAACTGAAGAAGGAGAATCTTCATCAAAGAGAAGATGAATGTCATAAATAGTTTCCTCCAAATCTGCAAGATGAGACTCCACAAACAAGTCTAGAATACCTGTCAAGAAGCCATTGCAAGAATCCAAATCTGAAAGACTATGTATGTCCTGCTACACTAAATCGCAAGGAACCCAAACTATGGAATCACAATCATCATCAACTACAACAGTAGATGGAGGAGATTAAATGCATGGCTCAAGTACTAGATCTGATGTGAGAACTCCTAAGTTCAAGTAGCCAAAAGTCTCCTCTGAATCATGGTTTATATGATCAATAGTTGAAGGAACATTGTCATCATCAGAAGAAAACTATGCAAAGGTATACAATCAAGATGAATGATCAACCACCCTAGTAGCAATGATCTCTTGACTCTCCAAGTCTCAAATGATGACTGAATTAGGTGTGAACTCCACTGTTCTCCCATCTCCACCATGTGTAATCTGATATATGGAAAGAAGATTGTTCATAAAATGAGGAACACACAATACATCCTAGAAAGTGTTTTCCCAAAAACTAATAGATCTGGGCTTTCCAATTACACTCATGTATGTATTGTTTCCCATCAAGATAGGAAACATAGTACAAGGCTAAAATGAAGAGAATATAGACAGCAAAGATATCATATGATGAGATGCTCCCGAATCTAGAAGCCATCTCCCTAATCCTAGACCTAAAAAAAGCACAAAGAGCTTGACCTTTGTCCCTTTTAGACTATTTTGAAGTAGAAGGAGAAGAAGATGATTCAAACATTCTAGAAGGAAAAAAATGTGATTCTTTTTGAGAAGATTTTTCAACTCATCGATGTCCTTATAACAATAATGTTCTTCATGTCCATCCTTCTTGCAATATGCACAGAAAGGCCTCTCCTTCTTAGATGTTTCCCCTTTAGAAAAGGATTTTTTCTTTGCTTGATCTGAATGTTGATTATTCTTTGCTTTCTTTTGTTTCTTATCTAGTTTTGATTCTTTCATTTGACTAATCAACAATTCCTGAGATTTAGAAATCTTGATGAGACCCATTAAGAGAAGCTTTTGTTGCTCATGTATCAACATCTCAGAAAATGATGCAAATGAAGGTGTAGTATATGTAGACCCCATAGTCAATCTATGAGTATGAAAGCTAGAAACAAAAGAAGCATAATCGGGACCAAGTTTATTCATTGTATTATAGGCCAACTGAATGTCCTTATCAATTCCACATGCTTTACATTGCTCCCTTAGATCATTAACCTTAGTGATGTAGTCTTAGATGTTGCCAAAGTTCTTAGGATCAAGGCTCATCGGTTCATTATCAATTTGATATCCTCTTACTTCATCTATAGTATGATACAATGTTTTCAATTTTTCCCAAGCTTATGAGAATTTTTACATGATTCAATTTGGAACAATAAATCTTGAGAAACTAGTCTACGAAGCCATCCTAGAGCTTTGGTATGTTTGATCATCTATTTTAACTTTTTATCTACATCTGTAGGTTCAGGTACCTTATTTTCAACATATAGAGAGTGACCTTCTGTCATTAGAATACTCCATGCATTTTGATGCCATGTTGAATAATTATATGACATGTGAGCAAAGGAACCTTAGAATGATCCATGAAAATGAGAGAGCACAAGAAAAAATATTAAAGCAATGCACCAAGAGACCCCCTCAAATCACTCAATCAAGAAATCCCCAAGCAATATCTGATTTAGTACTTTATATTTAGTGTGTTTATAGTTGCTAAATGCCAAAAACAACAAGCTAGACTTGATCTTAGTGCTTACAAATGTCAAAATAGGCCATAGACTCAAGCATAATTTTTGGTACATAATGAGATCAATTTGATCATAACAATGAGAAGTACACAAAAAATCATGCACTTTAAAAAAAAACTACACCCAAAAATGCTACAGTAGGAGCAAGATATGAGCTCCTGAAATTCCCAAAATGAGGATGAATCAACACCACCTGTGAAAATATGCAATTTATGGAAAAACCAGACACCAAAAATAAATTTTGATAGCACCACTATGAAGAGTGCAAAAAATTATCCCAAATAAAAAAAAATTCTCGAAAAAAGGAGGTCGTGAGCTCAAGTTATGAGCGTTTGAAAATCAGCTACAAAACTGAAAATGCAATTGGAGAAGGGGGGAAAAAATCCTTAAGAGTTTCTGATGTCACTGCTGATGCAGGTTGACATTAGTGGTTGACATGATTAAATTTGATGGTTGGATGGGGTCACGTGCTGACATAGCTTAAAATTTTCGTCTAAATGAACACCACTATTACCATCGAAATCTATCAGAATATACTTTTCGGTGATGGAAATACTCTACCCTGGAGCCAGCGGAATCTTCTCGTACTGATAGAATATTCTGATTTGATGGCTGCTAGTTTGAATTTTCTTTGCCAAATTTGAATTTGAGTGAGCCCAAATTTTCTTTGCCAGATGGGAAGAAATTTTTGCTTGGTTTTTTTTATAACCGATGCCAGCTATTGGAGGTAAGGCCCGCGGCCTGCTCATGTGGCAACTACCCTGCGGGTACAAGTGTACCATGCTACGGTACATAGAGTACCTGCTGTTGCAGGTACTGTGTATGCAGAAAAACCAAAAAAAAATTCCCTCTTCTTTTTTGATTTTTAATTTTAAAAATTTCAAAAAAACTTTGTAGAAATCAATAATTTTTCTAAAAAAATTTCAAAAAATATTTAAACCGATTTAAATAATATTTTTTTCTGCAAAATCATACCATGTCATAATGATGTGACCTGGGGGGTTGTACGGATCCCTAGGCAAAAATAAATTTCCTCATCAGACAACTGCTCTGATTTGGATGAATTGAATGTTGATCTTAGGGTTTTTGGCCCTTCTAGACGTAATGGCAAGGTCGGATTTGACCCAAAATGCTCCAAAAATGCAGCTACCTTTTGGATATGGAAACCACTTTTTAGCTTCAAACCCTCATAGATTTTGCCTCATATATATCTGATTTGGATGAAACAAAAGGAAAAATCAACTTTCTCAAACCTTCTGGACGTAATGGTGAGATTAGATTTGCACCAACAAGCTCTTATTTGAACCTGCAATAAAGAGCCAAAAATGGAACACCCCCAAATATAGCATCTCTCTTCAAAAAAAACTCTCCAATGGCACCCAACCCGCTCTAATACCATGTTAGAACTGAGATATAGCTTTGATACCATGTTAGAATTGGCTATGGCTGCCAAGATCTTGAGACCAAATGTAAAGCAAAAAAGAGAGATAATAGAATGTGACAAGAACAAACTATATTCTTATCAATATGATTCAATGATATGATTGTCATGTACAATGAGAGAGAACCCTTGGTTATATATCCAAGGTGCAATGCAAGATGTCATAGGATTATGACAAGTGTCTTAATCATATGACATGAGACAACTAATCACACTTACCTAGGTTCACAGGTGTTACAAGTCAAAAGATAAGATAACAACTAATGACTACTAACACCTTCTAGAAATATTTCATCCTATGACCTAAGTAAATTTAACATGTGTAAATAAGTCCCCTAGTAATGAATGAACTAGGTACAAGACTTTATTTACACCAACAACCTTTTCTCCTTTTGGTATTATCAAAGCTCCTTTAGTGACATTCCATGAATTATATACAACTTTCTCTTCCTAGTAGTCATGTTGAAATTATATTTCTTCTCAAATTAGGAACATGTCTCACCTCTTTTAGCAACCATTGGTTTTCATTTATTACTTTTATCTCTATCTCACCTTTTCCAACAATTTTGTATGGTTCATCATCACCCAAATAAACTTGTCCAAAATCACATTGAACATAATTTAGAAAATATTTTTTATGGGGTGTTGCATGAAATGAATCCTTTGTGGCTAACACCTAAGAATTAGTAATATTATCTAGTGAAAGGATAAAATCATCTTGCAATACATCACCTACTATATTTTATTTCTTACTATTTTCTTGTTCTCTATCTCCTTGTTTTCCTTTTCAACACCAACATTTTTTTTTCAAGTGTCCTTTCTTCTTGCAATTCCAATACTCCTCCCTTCTTTTTTATTTGTATTTTATCTTCTTAGAATTCCTATAATTTCTTGGGCTCTTTCGTCTCTCTTCAATTTTTTCAGGCTATTATCCACAATCAAAGCATTACCTAATTTCTCACCTATGCTTTTCTATTACATTTCCTCACAAAGGATAACACCAACAACATCATACTTTAAAGTGCTTAAAAAAATAAAATTACTCACATCCATGACTAAGCTATTTCAAATTTATGAGAATGAACACAAAATCAAGAGATCCCTAACCTCATCATCAAAGGTTACATTTACAAAACTTAATTGACTAGTGATCATGCTAAACTCATTTAAATGATCAACTTGACAAACCCACCTTCTAACATCTTCATAAATTAAATAAATGTTTGATAAGAAATACCTTATTACAAGATGAGGGTTTTTCATACAATTTATCCAATGCTAACATTAGATCCACCATTGTTTATTTTGATATATTAAAAGATACTAATGTTGTCATGCACAATCGTATTGTTCCTAGTGTCTTTCTATCAAGAAAATCCCATTCTTAATCTATCATATTCATTGATTTCTTTATTTTTCCACCCAACGATAAGAAAATATCTTTTGATATAGTCAATCCTCCATTTACATCTTCCATAGATGATATTTTTTTCCATTTAACTTAATCCTAAACTTGCATTCTTCCACCATTTATCCCACTCAAACTAGGAACCCTTATTTTGAGTTTTTTTTAGCCAAATAAATGTATGAATTTAATACCAGTTGTCAGGAATAGGATAGTAGAACAATATACAATAAAATGAATACAATTTAAAAAAAATAAAATAACACAAAACATAGAGACATAGATATACATGGTTCACCCAATATTGGCTACATCCATGGTGAAATAGACACTCCTTCCTTTATTTCATCCAAGAAAATGAAGGGATACAACCTACAATACATCTATTGTAATTTCCTCTTCTCTCTATCCCAATTTCCTCACAATATAACACAATGTAATAATCAATCATAATACAATGCCCTCTTAAAATGGGGTTGTCTTCTAGGGAAAGAAAAACCAACATAATACGTATTGTTATATTTGTGACCTAATAATGAACTATCTAGATTTAAAATGAATATATACATATAAAATGTGGCTTTGGGGGCGTTGCTCCAAATCCCTCACTAGGATGTGTGACCCCCAAACCCCCCATCGGGGGGATGGTCCTCTTGGGCCTTGTAGGGGGGTACCCCCTACACCCCCTACATTATAAATATTAATTAATAGAATTAGGCTCCATAACCAACACTAGGAAAAGTCTACACCTCCATATTTTATCTAGGGTATCAAATAGAATACCTAGGAATTGAGATCAAATTTATGGGGATGAATAATAATGGAATTAACATGTCACTATGTCATAGTCTAATATATGCAACAATACACCACTTGAAAGTAAATTATTATATTAAGGACACTTTAATCAAAGTGAACCGGAAAAATTTAGGGAAAGTGAATGGGTATGTTACCTTCGCCATTACATTTTTCCCTTCCTTTGATGTGCATATAGACTATTAGGTAGGTTCATGCCAAAGTGAAATAAGTAGACAACATGAAAATTAAGAATTTTTTATTTATTCAAATATAGAATGACTCGTTTATAAAGTAGAGTGTGTATCTAAGTATCAAAAGTAAAATGACTCATTTCTAAAATAGGGCAATATGGATATGTTTTAAACTTTACAACTCTATGGTTTTGACTATACTTAAGATATTGGTGCAAAATAAAAACCTATTTCAAATGATCAAACCATGGTATTCTAAGTAAAATAGATAACTTAACCAAATCAACAACATGAAAATATATTTGTACTTATTTAAGACCCACTATAATAGATAAAATGAGGAAAACTAAAGTGTTAATCAATATACCATTAGTCACTTTCAAAGGAACCCCTTAAAATATGAATCTATAATGTAGAAAATTGTCACCCTTGACAATTTCACATTATGTTTTTCTCCCCTTTAAGTTGTTGGGCCTAATTGAGCATTCAACTTCCTAAATTATGCATTCCATAGCTTATTTAAATATTTTTTGACAATTTGCAAGTATAAAACAAATTCCCTCATTTAATACTTTCTCCCTGACTCCTTAAACTTTAGAAAATAGGGTTGGGACACCGACACCTAGGGCACTTATGTTCCCCTATTTTGGCTCCAATTTCAAATATTTTGGTTGTAACACTTTATTATTTGAAATTCAAATAGCTAAAGTTAGTTTTCGTGATTTAATTTTTGAGAAATTGAATAAAATTTACCTAGTTATTACATCATTTTAAAATTTAAGACACACAATTGAGAAAATACTAGTATCAAGAGCATTCAAGAGGAACATTTTCAGTGATTCTTAACAAAAATTCAAGATCCAATTCATCATGTCAAATTCTATGTATGCTAATGTTCTTTTTTGAAGGCTAACATTGTTGTAGGTCTCTAAAGCATTCAATTATTCAAGCAAATGAATGAATAAGATCCAATACACCACAAGATTTATGAGAACTTGAGTTAAAATGAATGCAGTTTTATTTTCCATAATTGCAATGTTCATGCAAAAATCAAATTCAAGATTACAATTAGATAAACCTTCAATGAGGTTTTTATTTTTCATGGTCCTTAGACCCTTTTCTCCAATGTGGCCAAGATTCTGGTGCTATAACATAGTTTTCTCTACAAGTAACTTTGATTCAGAAGAAAGAGCACCCTTGAGTACCCAAAATTCATGACCATCTGTTGAAGGTGAAACCCTCACCTCTTGCACAAACTTTCTTTTCATATAAGTACTATTGCACTCAATAGTGCATGCATCAAGCTTATACAATGTGTCATATCTAACACCTCTAGAAATCACCATAGCACCTCTAACCATCTTACATCCTACAATAGAAAATACTACCTACACACCTACATCTATTAGTTTTCTTACAGATAAAAAATTTCATGTTAATCTAGAGATATGCAATGCACCATTGGGTGATCCCACAATAGTGGTTTACAATTTTTGGCCAAACTGGACACTGATTTTTTTAAAACTAAATCTTCACATTCGGGCACCTATAGCGGTTAAACTATGAGGAATTTGAAGATGATGAAAACTAGAGTCTTGTCACATTTTGTTTGTAGATTCTAAAAATATTTTTTTCAAAATTTTTGGAATCAGATTGCACTTCTTTTTCCATCTCCCCACGAAAATTGGTTTTCAAAAATAACATTTTTAAAAGTGGCCTTCTTGTATAATGCATAAATTTTTTTCTTTGAAAGATAAAATTCCAATTCTTTCAAATTTAGATTTTTTAACTCTGATATCTAGTGCTTCCACTTGGTTAGATAGTTTTATTGAATATTTTTCTTTAATCAAGTTTCAAAGTCAAATCAATTATAATTTAGACATAACATGACTGTATAACACGTAACTTTTACTGTATGTATTGAAATTATTTTCTTTTGTTTTTGTTGGATCAAGGACTCCAATATCTGGTGCACTCATATTTAATTTTTTTTTTTTTATAATCTTCTATTTTTCCACATGTGCAAAATAGAGAATTTTGTTTTCAGTGAAAAACCTATATTTAATAAAACTTAAAAAACAAATAGATAATATAATCAAAACATATTAAAATTATATTCGTTGGATAGCTCATTTTGAGGGGAACTTGATACTAGTTGGGTTTCTGAGATCTCCTCTATTTTCATTGTCAAATCGAGCTTCGAAGTGCAAAATTCTTAGCAATTTTGGTGCCTCAGGGAATGAGGGTGAAAATAAGTGGGTTCAGTCGAACAAAAAAAAATGTTCGGTCAAATAGGGGTTCGACTGAACCAATGTTCAACCGAACCCATTCAACATAGAATAAAAAATATATTTAAATTGTGTTCGGTCGAACATTCTAAAGATGTTCAGTCAAACCCCCTCTATTAAAAATTAATTTTTAATATTAATATAAATATAAATTATATTCTTTTTAAATTATGACTTGAGAGAGAGATATGGAGGGAGTGGGAGAGGAAGGGAGAGTGGGGGTAGGAGGCAGGGCTTAAATTTGATGGTCATATGACCGTATTTAGAGATTTTTGTTGTAGAATACAATCAAAATTTTAAGAAGATTGTATTAGATAAAAGGAGATATTTTGGATAGACTGCCAAAATTTATATAGAATTATAATAATATATATGTTTGATTTATATATAATTTTACATACACTAAGGTATATCATAATGTTTTAAGGGCACCCTTGAATAGATAACTATCATTAAAAAATTTGTTGATAGGAAAAGTTGACCATCAAATTTAATCCTTGGTTGGAGGGAGATACTTGAGAGAGAGAGGGGGGAGTGGGAGAGAGATAAAGGGTAGGGGGTCCTAGGGTTTAAGGGTTAAGGGTAGAGGATCTCTAGAGGGAGAGTGGGTAGGAGGGAGAGAATTTCAAGAGAGAGAGGGGGGGAGTGGAAGAGAGATAGAGGGTAGGGAGTAGAAGGGTTTAGGGTTATAGGGTTAAGGGTAGAGGGAGAGGGAGAGGAGGTAGGAGGGAGGAGCTTGTGAGAGAAAGAGAGTGGGAAGAGAGATAAAGGGTAGGGGTGTACAAGAGTTTAGGGTTTAAGGGTTAAGGAGTAGAGGTTAGGAGGGAGAGACTTGAGAGAGAGAGGGGAGTGAGAGAGATATAAAGAGATTGGGGGGTGTACAAGAGGGGTTTAGGGTAGGGGAGGGAGGGCTTGAGAGAGGGGAGTGGGAGAGGCTAAAGGGTAGGGTGCATAAGGGGCTTAGGGTTTTAAGGGTTAAGGAGTAGAGAGAGGAGATGGGTAGGAGGGGAAGACTTGAGGGAGAGAGAGAGGAGGGAGCCAGGAGTCAGAGAGATAAAGGGTAGGGTTTGGGGGCTAGAAGTGTAGGAGGAGCTCAAGAGGGAGAGTGGGTAGGAGGAGACTTTCAAGAGAGAGAGGGGAGTGGGAGAGAGATAAAAGGGTAGGGAGTAAAAAGTTTTAGGGTTTAAGGGTTGAGGGGGGAGGGGGGAGGGGGAGAGTGGGTAGGAGGGAGATACTTGAGACAGAGGGGGGAGTGAGAGGGAGGGAGTGGGAGAGAGATAAAGGGTAGTGAGTGTACAAGGGTTTAGGGTTTAAGGGTTAAAGGTAGAGGAGAGAGAGGAAGAGTGGGTAGGAGGGAGAGACTTTCAAAGAGAGAGAGAGGGGAGTGGGAGAAAGATAGAGGGTAGGGGGTACAGGGTTAAGGGTTTAAGGAGTTCAGGGTTTATTTTTATTTGCATTCATTTTATTTTTATTAATGTACAATAATTTTATAATTATATAATACTTAATTTTAAAATTTACATAGTTTCCCATGGAACAATTTGATGGAACAAATTATATAAGTTGTACATATATAAGTGTATATAAGATTCTTGAACTTAAGAATTCCATGAAACAAATATAAGTTGTATATAATTGTAATTTAGGAAAAATGATTTAAAAAAAAATCACTATGTTTCAAATAAGGATTGAAAGCATATATATGGGTTTGCATGCAACCAAAAAAAGTGAGAGATGATGCTATCAAAGATTCTTGAACTTAAGAATTTTCCATGGAACAAATATGTACATATAATTGTAATTTACACAAAATGATTTACAACTATGTACAAGTTACTATAAGCTCTCATTTAAACATGTATAGGGTTACAAGTGAACTTGAAAACCATGGATATAATCTAAGTCAAAGATTCTAGTTCAGTCTGCTCTTCAATAACATGTAGAATTTTTTGATGATCATCACTATCTAGTCTCCATTTTCTTTGGCACAGGTGGAACTACATGAAGATGTAGAGTGGTAGCAATTATTAAGTGACTATATTGATATACCTTGTTATCAGGTTGATAGTCAACAAAATGAATCCCATTCTGAACAAATTTGACTTGTTTTAGATATGTCCCTTGCACTACAACAGAACCTGCATGGTAAACATGAACCTAAGGTAAGACATATGAACATGTGCAACATTTTCATGCTCAAGGTTTGTACAATATATATTTAATGTTTATAATGTAATGTGCACATGTGAATACAATGTATATAAAATTTTAAATTCAAACTCACCTATGGGAAATAACATTCCATCACTTGTTTCAAGTTCTGTTAGCTTATTCCTCTCTTCTGTGCAACACAATAAATAATAGCTAACACCTTCGATATTTCCAGGCTCTACTATGACTGCAAAAACATCTCCTATACACCAAATTTACACAAAAAAATTCTAAAAAAAATAGAAAATTCTCTAAAGATCATTAACTAGATATATATAATAGTTAAATTATTGAAAACTTACACATGTACCTTTTCTAACCAATCCTAAAATATGGTCATAATCAATTGAAATCAAAGGAATGTCTTCAAATCTTTCTTCCTCATCTTCATCATATGTTTCTGAAACAACTAGTGACACTATATCCCATTTACCAACATATCCAAGTTCTTGATTGTTGCATGCATAATCAAAGTTTCCCTCAATACACTCAGTGCAAAAACAAGAGTAATCCCTTGTGTCTAATATCCATCCATGGCGACTATCTAAACTCCTAACACAATGCAAAGATCTTGTTTTTTCTACCCTCTTGCATCCATGCATTGATCTTCTATCCACACCTAGATACATATGTACAAAAAGAAACTTATGTGAACAAATATGTATATATATATATTTTAAATTTAAATAAATTCAAATTTTTGATTTAATGTAATTTATACATACCTGATATCTCCCAAAACACTCTATGTGGAATGTGTCAGTTTATTCTTGAAGATGTGTTGACCACATTTGACGCAAAGTGTTTCTTGCACCATTCAACAACATCATGTGCATTGTCTAGACGATCTTTTAGATAACTCATTTGATGATTTCTTAAAGCTTGTTTGATGCAAGCTCCTGCTCCATCATGCTCACCCTTTCTATGCCCACTCTAAAAAAAACTCCAAACATGTGGTATTTTGTAGATTTTATGATATCTAAAAAGTGAATAGAATGGTTGTGAAGATTTGAATTGTGCCGCACATCCATCTGACCATACAAAATGATTTTCAAATTTTACACCCCTACTTCTCAAATTCTCAAAAAATATTGTAAAGCAATGTTGGACAAAAAGTGTGTCATGCTCTTTATCATCACTAATATAAAAGTGATATTATTTCTTAATGGCTCGTTCTTCATCTATACTCTCAACACCATCCAATTTTGATTGTGCATGTTGATAACACACATGAACCATAATAGTGATATGCTTTGAAAAGTAATACTCTGATTGAATCTCCTTTTTATGTACAAAGGAGTAATTTTCTGTAAAGTCAACTACTGATAGAACTACTCCATGTGGGAAAGTATCTCTCAATGTTTGGAATTGTTGTGCTTGCCACTTAGCAAAAAAGGAACGATGTATGTATGGTCGTATAAATTTTCAAAAATCTTCCATAAATTTTCCAATGGGAATCTCCTCTTCTACATAATTCAACCTTGTGGATTCTTTCCCAAATTTTTTTTGCAACTTTACATACTTGTACCTGTGTCAGTAAAATATGTGAATAACTAATAAACCACACTTGATCAATGAAACATTACATTAAAGAGAATCCAAATAACTTGATCTATTAGAAATTGAAACAAATAAACTCTCTAAAAATAGTACTTACCTCTTGCAATTTACTATCTTTTTTAGGTCAGTATCCTCAATTCTTGAAGGAAATTTAGCCAAATTTCCACATGTCTCACAAATTCCTTTTATGCAGTTTATTTGAGGTCCATTTTCATGATCACATAAAATAGACTTTATGAACAAAATTTCTGATTTAGGAGGTGCATTTTGAAACCCACATCTTTCTTCTCTCATCTTTCAAAACACCTGATAGTAGAGATCAAATTCAATATGATAACAACAACAAAAAGTTTCAAAAAACTTGTTATCTTCACATAATATGGCTTTAACCTTTGAAAAATTGTTTTCCCAATCTTTATATGAGGATATGCATTACAAAAGTTCATATACATCTCAAATTGTGTTATGTCTAGCCAATGTTTGATATGATTTTCATAAATATTAGGTCCAATCCTGTGTCTCATAACATCTCTAGTATCTGATGATGGATGAGTTTGATCATGCCAAAAACCCGAGACCAAGTTCCTAACAACATCTTCAATCCTGTCAAAATGGGGAGCTCTACACATAATTGCCCAATTTCCTTCTAAACTCTCATCCAAAAACTTTCTCTTTTTCTCATATTTTATCAATGTGGTTCTACTATAACCAATTTCAGTTGAAAGTGCCAACATTTTTCTTTTTCTTGCTATATCTTGATGTACAATGTCAACAACACCCTTCTTGTAGTGGCCTTATCCATTGATTGAGATCCTTTCCCAATGGAATCTAAACCCTTGTTAACATTTTGAACAATATCCTTTTGTAATCCCATGTGTTTCTTATTATTTGATGTTGAATGAACACCCAACAATTGTAATGACTCTTTAAGCTCATCACGAAGAAGTAAACATGATAACAATTGGGTTTTTTCAAGTGTATCAAGATGATTGAAATGATGATTGATCATTCCATTTACAGAGTTAGTCATTGACCTCTTTCTCTTATTATAAGGCTGGTTGGCATAATATTTTAGTTTCTCCATATCCATTTCAAGTAAATGATCTAAATTTCTATGAGAATTTTGTTTCCCCGCCTTCTTAGCTAGTTTTATATGCTCATTGATACTAGTAGGAGGAAGTGATCTTGACCCCTCTCCAACATGCATTGTTTGAACTTGTGCCTCCTCCCTATCTTCAAGGACCATGTATTATTGAGTAGATTCATTTGATCCAATGTCTATATTTGGCTCGACTTGAGCATGAAAATTTCTTGTTTTTTGAGCCCTTTCTACACATGTGTCACAAAATATTTTGCAAAAAAAAGTGAGATGATGTTAAATATAAGTGAAGTTTATGTATGCAAGCAAACAAATTGATAAAAAATGATGAGCTATAAGTGAGAGAAGTTTGTGCTAGTTTTATATGCTCATCCATACCAGTAGAAGGAAGTGATCTTGACCCCTCTCCAACAAGCATTGTTTGAACTTGGGTCTCCTCCCTAACTTCAAATTCCATGTGTTCTTCAAAGGATTCGTTTGATCCAATATCTAGATTTGGCTCGACTCCAACTTGAGGAATCCCTAGAGCATAAAACATAAAAATAATTTGAGAACATTGAAGTGATGAAAATAAAAGACCAAAGACACAAAACACAAATATTGAAACAAAAAGAATTGGCTTAAGGAATTGGAGTCAAGGATCATATAAACATTGCAAATTTCATGACCAAGATGACTTGAGGAAATTTAAAAGTATTTATAGTCATTCAAGTGCAATGATGGTTAGAAACCTTCAAAGTAAAAGTATTAAACACACACTTGAGAGTAAGAGAGAGAAGAAACACGCATGTACCTTGTTTCTTTCTATGATAATTTTCCAAGTTTTTTTCACGCCTCTTTTTTTCTTCTTCTTTTGACAATTTTTGTTGAGACACATTTTTTCTTTTTCTTTGCTGTCCCATTTTCTTCTTCAACTTAAAGATGACTCTAAACAAGTCCTCTACCAACTTAGTTAAATTATCCTCCAAATTTTGCCTTGATTGATAAAAATGAAAAGTTGTCGAGCTCCAATATTTTCCTCCTTGATAAATGTGCAAAAACTTCTCCAAAATCTGCTCCAAGTGAATCAAAATTATTCAAGTATACATGGAATAACTAGATCCTAGTTTAAATGAATCAAGTAGTAAACAAACAAGTTATTTCATTGTGGAGTTTGTTGTTATTTAATTCATAGGTATGCACAACATATCTAGTAATTTTAGAATTTTGTTAAAGTGTCAAAATGTATATTAGAGGTATAATTTGAATTGAATTTCAAGTTAGTTGTTGAAAATGTATAATAGAGGTATAATTTGAATTAAATTTTCTTAATTATATTTGAATTGAATTTCAAGTTACTTGTCAAAAACATATAATAGCTTGATATAATTTGAATTGAATTTTCTTAAAATTATATTTGAATTGAATTTCAAGTTACTTGTCAAAAAGATTATATCTTGTTCTCAACTCAATGGTTCATGTTGCTTAAGTCATTTTAAAAAATATTTATTGTGATCAACATGAATGAACTTAATTATAAAGTGGCATTGATTTCCTAAAATTCTACTAGAGATCAAATGTATATTGAATATAAGGAAATGTAAGTTGTAGAGATCATAAAATAAGAAAACATGTATGTATATTGAATATTTAAAGCAAATGCATACATATATTATGTGTAAACATGTTTAAACCATAAGCAAACACATGTACATACATGTAAAGGGATTCAATACATATAAACATAACACATATTATAAGCAAAGAGGCAAATGTATGTATATATCATATAAGAAAATATATGTACATATCATAAAAGCCAAATGTAAATTAAAGATCATCAAATGTCAAATACTAAAGATCAACAAATAAGCAAATGTATGTATATCATATAAGCAAATGTAAGTTAGAGATCATCAAATATCAAATACTATTAAAGATCATCATATAATCAAATACATGTGGTAAAGATCATAAATCTAGAGTGCATGGCCTAATATGAATGTCTAATCCTAGACGAATGGCCATTTGAATGAGAACGGTCCTGCTCTGATGGATGTGCTGAGCCCTGCAAATAAAATTGTGTACAAGATGTGTTAAATACATATAATTTATATTAAATAAATTTTATGAAAGTTATTCTTAAATGAACTTATATTTTTAAATATCAATTTAGATCTATGCATACATAAATATATTGCATGTATATATACATGTGTGATTATATAAAAATGTAAAACTCACATGTCCATTGATAGCAGATTCATCCATAGAGTCACATCAATCATGCACACAATCTGGACCAAGGCTAGGAGTGGTATGAGGTATGTCCACCTATAACAATATATATACACATATATATCAACTTACATGAATATCAAGTTAAAAATAAAAATAATAATAATGAAAACAGAATTGAAACATGCGCATGCACACATACATGCACATCATCTGATATCGAATGACCTAAGTCCTCTGAAACAGTCACCTCCACCATATCCACCAAATGATCAAGCGACGAATCAACATCTGCATCCATCTGATCTATCCCATGTCATGCCATAAATGATGAATGCAGAGGAATATGAAGGGGAGATGGCATCGGTGATGATGAACCTGAACCAATCAACATATTAGTAAAACCCATAGTCTGTGCAGTTGTCGTATGAACTGTAGGTGGATCCTGATGCACACTAGTGCTCGGTTGAGAGTGATGGGATCCTTGAACAAAACAACCTCTGCATCTCAAATGCTCTCTAACATGCTCTATACCGATCCCATTGTCTGATGAAATGTGGGCATATGCCTCCAATAGGTCCTCAGCCAAACAATGCAGAGTCATGTGTGACATATCTCCTATAAGTGCATCAAGCTGTGTAGGAGTAGGGATGTCAACCACTATAAAAGGATCCATGGTGGTCCACTATGATGAAAATGGTGTGGATCAGGAATGTCTAGACATCAAATACTGACCTACATGATCATTAGATATCCTAGTGGTGGTAGCCACAATGTCACCTACAGTGTCAATTGCTTCCTTTTGGGAAGCAATGACAACCTCATCTACTATGGGGGCTAGAGCTAGGGTGAGAGTAGGAGACCTGTCACCAACCAATACCCTAAACACTGGGGGTGGTCTATCTGCTCGATGATAGGTGGGCCTATTAGCAATCCTACCACGCCCCTAACCAACATATGGTGGAATGTCTAGGTAATTAACGTTGAGGCCCAAATGGACCTTAGCATACAACTGCTGAACAAAATACAATGGAATCTGGTCATTGTTTGGGTATAGACCATGTGCTGCAAGAAATCATGGGTAGATCAATGAGGCCATAGCATGATCGACACATCTAGTGACTTGGTATCCCCTAACCTTACACACATTTTGATAAAATGGAAAACAAGTGGCTTTTATCATTTCTTTGGTGACACTATCCTGTATTTTTTTAAGGGGAACGTCACCATGTACTTATTCCCGCATGTGGGAAAGAATATCAATCACTCTATCTGGGGAATATGCACTAGTCCTCTCAAGTTCATCTTTTAGTTTTTCTAGAATATGCAATATTAACATGCATGGTTCACTATATATCCCCGGGTTTGCACCCTGTGCTAATGAATCTCTCAATTTTTTAATCTCATTACTAGTATTTGCAAACAAATAATCTGGCACAGGTGGAACATGATCTGTATTTTCCATGTTATATGTATATATATATGTATATATATATATATGTATATATATATATGTATATATATATGTATATATATATATGTATATATATAGTACACCTAAAAGAGCAATGAGACTTAAATAATATATCTAGATAAAGGGAATACAAATCTAAAATAGAACTTGTAATAATTCATCTACTCATCAATAATATTTTCATACCATTAACAATTTAAAAAGAATTGGAAAACAACTATAATCTATAACATAGCATCCTTAAATGGTTCAAATTTTAAATGAAACGATGAAAGAAAGAATAAGAATACAAAGATTAGTATAAAATTATTTGAAAATAATTGGGGATAAAAATATTTAATCTAATAGTTGTTAACATGAATGAACTTCAATTATATAGCCAAGAACATCAAAAAATTATAGATTGTAAAAGCAAAATAATCAGACATTAATCATATTTTTATATGTATAAAGTTTAGATACCATCAAACTATTTAAACTTATAGATTGCATAAAGCTATAAATTGAATCGTTAAAACTAATTTATTAAGAATCAAATCTAATAAAGTTTGACTTCATTGCATACTTGTTATAAATATCTCACTAATCCAACCATACATATTATTTATGTTAAAAAATATATAATTGTTATGCCCATAATTTCTCACTATATCTTGACGTGGATCTCCTTCAACTAGATCAATTAAAAATTATTTGTAATGTTGGAGGAAAATGGATTTAATATCATTAGAGTTGTCATGGAACTACCTCTCTTGATCAACGGTAGATATTATCCACTCTCGAGAATGTAAATATGCTCAAGATAACTAAAAAATAATTTGTATCCCTTATATCATTTCATCCAATGTAGCATATCTCTTAATTGAGATCCTCTACCACAATTAAGTTCAAATCTTCTAAGTTTTATTTCAACGAAAGCAACCACTCATTATAGAAAAGTTATTAGTAAGTGCTAAAGCCAAAACAAGTTTTTTTTTTCTATTTGGATCCATATTTTTTTTCCATTCTAGATCTCTTTCTAGCCATATTCTTATTGTAAGATCATATTAAGGTAGTGCCAATAGATTTAATCGCATCATTCCACAATTGTATCCACTTACCATTTTGATGAGGTCTTGGAACATAAACCAAAGGGATATTAGGCAAGCAAGGTGATCAATTTGATTGAGGTGGGAAGTGTTGAGCTTGAAGGATAGATTATTAGGTATGAGGAATAAGAAGTTTGAAAAGTTTAAAGAATTGGGAGGTGATATGTGAGATAGGTTTAATAGAATCTACTTAAATAAGGGTGTTTTGTGGAGAGGGGACAATGGAAAGAGAAATAACTAAGTTTTAATCTATCAATACAACTAAGTTTCCTTAGTTCACCATCTCTTTAGTTGGTCCAAGTGAACTAGTGATGAGTATAAGAATATTTTTTGTCTAAAATGGGATCTAAACCCCTCATGGTATTTCTAGTTAGGATGTAGGAATTCAATTATTTTTTAGAGAGTTTATGAGAACTAAACTAACTTGTATCTTGGTTTTTTCCACCATATCATATCATATTTTTTGTCTAAAACTTACAATTATGACATATTCTTATGACATTTAAGAGCATGACTATAGAATATTTACAGTAAAGTATTGATTGGTCAACATTATGAAAAATCATAAGAAATCTTTTAAGAAATAGCAATTGTGTCAAGGAAAAAGATGTGGACATTTACAAGAACTTTTTTTTTTAAGAAAAAGTGGGAGACCACTTATAATTTTATTTATATATAATATTTTACATATAGCTAGTTCAGGCGGACATACTGGCGGGAAAGAACCAACAAGAAAACCCCCAGTTGCAGTCTAAGTAACAAATTTTACAAAATATCAAAAAGACCAGTGAGGTCCTAGTACAAATGACCAATTGTCTAATTACAACATGTTACAAAATCACATTGGTTGAATACATCAGTACAAAATCATCAATCTCCTCCATGGAAATGGTAGATCTGTATCTGTTTAGAACTTGGTAGAGATGCACGAAGAAGTGTCATGCATTGTGGATAATAACATGCCTTGGAATATGTGAACATAGGTCTCTTCTTATGAAGCAAAACCTTCTTTGAATAATTAACATTAGAAATTAATACAGTTTGGCGAGCATATTGTATAATCACACTAGAAACCAACAATGGAAGATTGAGAGTCTCAACTAAGAATTCCACCAAGTATAGATAACATTCATACTAGAATCCAACAACAAAAGACCAAATTTCATAAATAAAGTTCATGTGTTATATATCATGCCTTTGAGGGGTCCACAAGTACCACGAGCCTTTTGAAATCCTTCTCCATCTAAATGCATCCATTCCAAGACCATTGGGAGGTGGGTATACAATATGAACCAAGTATTAATTTCTAATGTTAATTATTGAAAGAAGATGAAGGTCCTTATTTACCCTTAAATGACATTTAAATTGGATATTTTAATGTTCAATATAATGAAATGTTTAAAAAATGAAAGTGACAATAATATTGAAAATAAAAATGTTGAACATGAATGTGAAAATATTGTAAAATTTGATGGAACACCTATTGATAAGAGTAGCATCATAGAAGAAGAAGAAGAAGAAGAAGAAATACATCAACAATTTCTTGATTAATGTGGATATGAACCCTATGACATTGAAATTGCACTCAATAATCAACTTGTTGATAACAATGATTAAATTGATAGCTCACATGAACCAATGAAACTCAATGTGTCTCCAAATTACATAAGAAGAGAGAACCTTTGTGAAGAAGAAAAAGAAATTCAAAATCCATCTTTTTGTAATGAGTTTGTTAAAATTTAAAAACATTCAAGAACCCCAAAATGATTTGAAATTGATGAGCATAATAGAAATTCTTGAAAGCAAGAGGTCATCACAAACCATTCGGTTGTGGGCTTCACAAAATTTCAATGAATGGTTTTCCAATAAGACATTAACCAAAAAATTCCAAATTTTTATACAATTACTAAAGATATACAAAATGAGACCTTTACTAAATAAATTTCAAAGATTCATGTAAACAAAAAGTTTGATCGAAATAATATTGTTGTTAAATTTTTTTTTAATGCGTTCAATTCTATTGTAAATAATAGTAAGGAAAAATATAAAAGAGTTTCTCATAGAGCAATAACATCATTAGTAAGAAATTAAAAAATTAAAAAGGCTCAATTATTAAGGTAAACTTGTCTTGAATTAAGCCTAAATCATAAAACATTATCAAAAGTACTATCAATAAGATCATGATTAGAAAGTCCTATTGAAAATCATACTTGGGCTTTTAGCAGTAGGCTTCCATGAGTTGATAATAAGCTAATTAATAGCACAAAGGATGAAATTCAAAAATTTTGGCACTCTAACCCTAGATTTACATATGAGGTTGGAAACAACATTTTTTATACTCTACCTAGGCCATGATTTTGTTATGAGTACGAAGAGTTTATGATGGAAATACATCCATTATTGTTGAGTTAAAACTAGGTTAAATATTATTTTTCTTAAAAATTCACTTTTATATAAATGTAGGTGTTTTGGAGAAAAAAGCTATAGTATGAATAAGTGATTGACATCGATGGCTATAAATTTCAAGGTGGGGACATTCAATGTAATTCATAAGGTGTTATAATATTAAATGCTTTCATTTTTTAGTTAGTTTTAATCAATGTTGTATGATTTATTAAACATTTTTTTAATATTTAAATGTAGGTGTTTTGGGGAGTAGCAGTGATAGATCTAGCTCATTGAGAAAGGATATAGGTAGAGAGGAGGAGTGACCTTGACAAGGATTGAGACATGGATCACCTCAGGGTGGTAGATATGAGTGGAACATATCCATAGAGAAGGATAGGCTAAGAGGATAGATATAGGAGACAAATACCTTAGGGGCACCTTTTTAGTTGTGTGTATGCTCTACAGAGTGGATTTACTCATGAGTGCTTTGATGTATTTGAAGACACATTTGTATGAGAACATAGATAATATGATATGGGAACTATTAGTTGTGTTGATGATGGGTGTGATATTTTATGTGTATGTTGATGATGTGCATGATATATATAGTTATATTTCTTGTATTTGGATGCTCATAGGTATGGATGTTCATGAATCTTATGTGTATGTCTAATGGTGGCATGTGGAAGGATAAATATGGCTATTGAAAACTTTACCATTATCTTGACAACTAATTATGGCTATATGATTATCTTATTGTAATGAACCTAAGTTAATTTGATAGATATTAGTGAAGTTAAATTAGGAACCATGGATTGTGCTTTATTATACACATTTTACGTTTAAAAATATGGGTCTAATTTTTGCAATATTGAAAGTCAGTTAAATTTCTTCAATAGTATATCCAAGGTATAGGGATATATTAGTGGTAGGAGTAGTGTAGGATAAAAATGAGAATGTATAAAGAGGGGAAGGTCTAGAAAGGTAAAGACATGGTAATGGAAGGAGAAGTTACACTATAAGGTTATATTTTCATAGAATAAGGATGAATGGTATGAAGAACATATCTGTATAGGATAGTGCTAGTAGTAACAATGGTGTGAACATATATAAAAGGATGGGAGATAAGAAAAATACTAGTGGAGAGAAAGGCGGTAGGGCATGGGTGGTAGATCCCATGGAAGTGGTAACTATAGTATGATAGGAGGAATCATTATAAGAGGATGAAGGGTAGATGGATGCATAGAGGGTACAAAATTATTAAAATCCATTAGAGTGGAAATATTATGAATAGTATTAATTCCCTAAGGATAGCCACCTAATACAGGCTGATCCCACAAAGCTGGTTTACAATTTCTGGGAGGAACATATTTTTGCTGAAATCACATATTTTTAGAAAATATAATGATTTAAGCCTTAAAAAGGTTCTATTTAAAGCATTCCAATTGAAGAGGGTTTGATCAAACTACCTTAAATCAAACCCCCTTGGATAGAACCCCTCTAGTTTTAAACCATACCTATAATGGAGTCTCCTTTACACCTATCAAAATGCTGATAAAAATCCACTTTGGATTTACCTTTTGGGGGATCAAATGAGTTTATTTAAAATTTATTTTTGTAAGTATGTAGCCCTTATTATAAGCTTTCCAAAAAATATAATTTTAAATAAATTTTATTTTATTATTATATTTATTTTTTATTTCTTGTGAATGTAGGCTTTTCACCGAAAATCAAGCTCTATGTTCTTCACATGTGAAAAAATAGCAGATTATAAAAAAAAAAAATTAAAAAATATGAGTGCACTAGATACTAAAGTCCTTGATCCAACAAAGAGAAAAAAATTGAATTTTGATGCAAAACAAAAAAAGTTACACGTTATACAGTCGCGCTATGTCTGAATTATAATTGGTTTGACTTTAAAACTTGATTAAAGAAAAAATATTCAATAAAAAACTATCTAACCAAGTGGAAGCACTAGATATCAGAGTTATGAATCTAAATTCTAAAGAATTATAATTTTATCCTTCATGGAAAAAAGTTATGCATTATATGGTGAGCGTCACTTTTTAAAAATGTTGTTTTCTAAAAAAAATTAGTTTTCAAGGGAGATGGAAAAAGAAGTGCAATCTGATTCCAAAATTTTTGAAAAAAATATATTTATAATCTATAGACAAAATTTCATGAAAACTCTAGTTTGCATCATCTTCAAATTTCTCACGGTTTAGTAAGCTATAGGTGTCCAGAAAGTGAAGATTTAGTTACAAAAAATATTTTAGTGTCGGTTGCTGAAATTGTAAACCACTATTGTGGGATCACCCATTATATAAATTACTAGCCAATGAGTGAGGATATTTAGGGTGGAGAGGTGCATCAATACGTAATTATCAATTTAGGAAAATATCTTGTTTAGCAACATATGTATCTAAATCATAGTCTTGATCATTATTTTTCATCTTCTTTAATGTGGCTCTTTATATGGTTGTCATTAGCTATTATATCAAAAAATGATTCAATCGTCATTTTATTTGCTAGCCATATTAGAGTTAAGATGAAAACTCCATAAAACAAGATTTTAAAGGATATTAATTTAACTAGATAAAAGATCAAGGAAAACACTCTCAAACATGCAATATACCCCAATTGCTTAGACAATGCATATTTCCTAATAATGTGTGCAACTAAAAACTAATAACATGTAATGAATGGATGTAGGTGGTAATAATTAAATAATCCTAATTGAACTAGGGTTGTCCTTTTTATATATTTAAGAAGTTGTAAGAGCATTGTATGAAATTGTAAGATGGGAATTACTTATGAAATTTTATATGACACATAAGAGAATAAAAAAGGGGGGTTACACTAGAATATTGCTTAGAATTATGAAAATCATCAAGATCATCTTAAATAATGGGTTTGAATATGTCAAAAATGGAGTGTCGGTTATGAGGAGGAGGATTTGAATTTTTTTGACAAGATGTAAAGCATTTGATAAATACATCCTATAAACCAAGTCAAGGAAAATGGTGTTGGAATTTGTGCCAAATTTGGGGCCATTTTTAGGTCATTATTTTGGCTCATGGTTTTGGTAAACCACACTTGGTTTATGGTTCAAATTTTTCCTATTTATGGGTGCTTGAGATGGAGAAAGCATAATGATTTTGTAGGTATCATCATGCTACTAGAAATTACTACATATTCACATGTTGATGATACTACTATAAGGGTATGCACGTGAATATTTTATTGTAAATGATATTATTATCAAATAATATAATTGGTTCATGTTTTTAGTTGTGGGATTTTTCTTCCAAGAGGATTTTCCCATGTATATAATTATGTTATAAATTTATAATTTATACATTTTTCTTGTAACTAAAATTATATCTATTTTGCATATTTATCTCTTGATAGGTTAATATGGGAAGTGTTTCCACACCTCAAATTCCTTTTAAAATACTATCCAAGTCTTAATCAGTTTACATCCTCTATCTTATTGTGCAATACCTACCTATCGCAAAAAATGTGTAGAGATGGACATTTTTAATGTTACAAATGATATCTTCCTAGTGAGATAGAGTCTATTGGAAAATATGTATGATTTGAGTTGTCAAATCTACTTGTCCATATTGTTAAGGGAACTATATGCATGTTACATCTAATGGTACCAACAAATCTACCCACATTCGAAAGATACAACTTGTGGTTCTATTTGAACTTCATAACTTTATATTGTTTGTTTCCATATGCTATTAAGTTCTTATATATGTTTCACTTGGTCTTTCCATTTAGGAGCAAGGTAGCTTTTTTATTTTATAGGCTATCCATAGCTTTGATTGCTGAAATGGGAAGGCATATTTCATTTACACATAGGACATAAAAATTTAAGCATCTAATATATATATATATATATATATATATATATATAATTAAGAGTAAAACAAAATTATTTCAAAATTTGAATTAGAATAAATGATCATAAAGAGAGGTAAATTCAACTTGCTAATTTGAATTTAAATTTTAAGTTAAGGGGTAATTTATTATACATTTCATTCAAACAATCTAGTTTCTTTCCTCTAAATTTATTCTTCGATTCATACATTTAGTTCACCAACCATTTTTGGAGTAATGTCATAAGACTCAAAGGAAAAATATGAAGAATTTTATCCAAGTTTCCATTGTATGCACCCAAGAAACTTTATATCATGAACTATTTGATATAATTTAAAAAATAAATTTGTTAATGAATTGTTTGATATAATGCCTCAAATAAATTGGAGATGCCTTGGTAAAAATGTATGCAAAATGTGGAAGAAAAATAGTGTATGTTGAAAACGCTTTAAAAACTTTCAAAGAAATGCAGTTTGAATTCAACAAATTTGAAAAATTTCGCATTTAGGGTTTCAAAATTTAACAAACATATGCATTTTGAACTCTACAAAATTTGAATTTCACATACCTGGTACTCGATATGCAAGTCGGGTTGATGAAGTTTGGAGAGACGAATTTGAGTTTGCGTTCGCCAGAGAGATGAAGTCAATTTGCTTGTCGTTTGTAGATCACAGTCTTGGTTTGCCGCACGCACCAGGGAAAGCAACTGGTAAAAAGAAAGTGAAAATGACAGTCGAAAATGACAATGTTTTTGTTTTTTTTTCTTATTTAAGGGGGTTTGGTCGAACCCATATTCGACCAAACCCTTTAAATAAGATTATTTTTATTTAGGGTTTTTGGGTTCGGTTGAACCTATAATGAGGTTTGGTAGAACCATTGAGTTTGACCAAACCCATTGAGTTTGGGGAAAAGGAAAAAAATAAAATTTCCTTCCTCATATAATTTGCAAACCACTATTGTGGTTTGACTCCATTAATCCTTTTTATTCTACCATCAAGAAACCTAATTTTAACTTCACCATGACCAACAATATTTAAATATGAATCATCACCCAAGTACACGTTACCTCCATCAAATTCTTGATATTCAGAAAACCAATCTCTATTAAAGTTCATATGGAATGATGCACCTAAGTCAATTAACCATGCATCATTACCTACACGAGTTACCAAAGTTGCAATGAATGCATCACCATCTTCCTTATCGAACTAAGAATCAGAATCAAATTTCTTATTTTTCTTCTTCTTTTCTTCTTTGTAGTCCTTATGAACATGTCTAGACTTACCACAATTCCAACAAATAACTTTGGACTTTCCAAGAGATTTGGATCTCCTCTTGGACTTGGATTTATTATGCTTCTCATTCTTCTTTCCTTTTTCTTTAGGTCTTCCATGAAAATTTAGGGCCTCCTTGGAAAGTTAATGGCAACCTTTCTCCTCATCTCTTCAGAAAGCAAAGAACCCACCACATCTTCGGTCTTCAATATAAAAAAATTACTCCCAAGATCCATAACAAGAGAGTCCCACAAATTAGGAAAAGAACAAAGAAGGATCTGACATGTCTCCTCTTCATCCATCTTGACAACAACTGATGCCAACTAATCCACCAACATATTGAATGCTTCCAAGTGGTCTATAATTCATCCACCCTCTTCCATTCTCAAGAAATATAATTTCTTCCTTATGTTGAGAAAATCTTGTTCACTAAAGATTTGGCTTGATACATCTCACCAATATTTTTCCATAATTTCTATGCAAAGGTCTCTTCATGGACATTGATTATAACAAAGTCTGCAAAGCACAACCTGATTAGACCCTTGGATTTACAGTCCATAACATCATATTGAGTAGCCTAAGTAGCATTTGCAGGCCTTGAAACATTCTCATTAACAACATCCCATAGATCTCGATCTATCAACAAATCCTCCATCTTCAGCTTCCACATTTCAAAATTATTTCCAAAAAATTTACCCACCTCTATTCTCCCTAATGAACTTGTCATTTAAAAATTTATACAACAAGATCACAAAGTGTCTTCTGCACAAGCTCCCACTCAAATATGGATTAGTTCAAAAAACCCAATAACCCACAAAAGAAACTAAAGGTGATCAAGCTCTGATACCATTTGAAAGGAAGCTAAGGTAATGAAGCAACTTCTTACACTAATCTTGAGAGGAGAATAATGCAAAAATTTTACAAATATTTAACATATACAAAAAATTAAACAAAAATAAACATAAACATCGTACATACCACAACATAGTGATTTATGTGGGGAAAACCCTTTCGGGAGAAAAACCCTACACTCTGAAAGCTACCAAATATATTATTCAAAAATCACAAAGATTATAATATACTTGCAGAGCAAGCTTCTCATAGGAGCATCACCAACCAGAGCTCTAAAGGAAACATGACCACTATATGACTCTCAAAATACATCACAATACACAACCATAATACAACACCCTCATAAAATAGGGTTGCCTTCTAGGGAAAGTCAAGAAAAGAAAATATTGACCATCATATCTAAGACCTAATGATGAATGGTCCATTTTTACAACAATAAAATATACATAAAATGTGGCTTTTAGGAGTGTCGTCCTTGAACCCCCACCAGGGGGGATAAGCCCCCTCGAACCCCCATAGGGGGGTACCCCCCATGCTGACGTATCAACAATACCTTATGTATTTTCAAGGTTGAGACACATTTTCCAAACATTATTGAGCTATTTAATGTAAAATGAGGCTCATTTGAAGGTGTTAGATGGTTAGAAAATTGAAAGTTAGTGGGTTAGAAGTTAGAAATTTTAGAGTAGTTAGGTAGTAGGTTAGATATATGTTTCCACATTCTTAGTTTTAGAGGAGTTATTTGAAGGCATTGGTTTCCATACACCAGTTGGAATTGAAAATGTTGATTATTTGATTAAACCCAATAGAGTCAGTCAGACTTAAACCTTCTTTAAATCACACTCTTGGATGGTATTTGTCATGTTAGTTGTTTGATTTGAAGTTCTTCAAAGGAATGAATAATTTTTTCTTATTTTCTATGAGTTCAAATTGTAATGGATGTAATTTGATCTACTATTGATGGGATGCTAAAATGCATGTCTAGTTCTTTGTTTAATATTTATCCACATCTTTTGAATAGGTCTAGAATTACATATATTTTTATATTATATTTCAAGGTTTGATTCTATCATCAATAGATTAAGGCACTAGTATCTTAGTGGTTGATCCTTCCACCATCTAAATTCATTATTCTCCTTCATTAGATTAGTTTAATAGTTCCTTGGCAATTTCCATAAGCTAGCTCTTGAACTCTACAATATCTTATGATAGCCTATGCTTATTAGTAATCTCCAGAAGATTATGTATTTATATATTTTCAAATTTTGTGTATAAAACATTATTCTTTTAATGATATTATATTTGGGGTATAACTTTCAATTGCATACATAATATGTTATAATCTAATTTATGAAGAGGTCATTAATTTTTAATATAAAAAAATAGTAACATAGCAATATCTAGAGTAACAAATCTTTGGGATATTCTTATACATAGGGTTTGGCTAAGTTGAATGACCTAAGCAAATTTTATCTCTATTTAATTATCGTATAATTTAAGATCTATAGAAATACCTTCTTTCATTCCATAGACTTTCCAAAAGTGTAGAACAACTACCCATGCCTCATTGTTTTCCCATAATTGTTTTTAGTTTGGTCATGAGCCTTGCCTTGTTAACATAAACCAACCAAAGTGCCCAAATTGGAATCATCTAACACATTCTCTAAGATTGTAGGGTTTAATGTCAATCACCAACTCATGGACCAAAAGAGGTTGTTCCCTTAAAGAGGGCCACAATAATTTGTAATTTAATTTTATGATTTCAAAATAGAACTCCTCTATTTATTTCATTTTTAATGCATATTCTCTTTATTCCTATTATTGGAATAAACTTTTGTAGGAAGGATCATAACAAATAACTTGGAAAAATAGTTGGATCTCAAGGTCATATTCTCCTAACTTGAGCCACTTGAAATTAGACTAGCTCTAGGTCACACAAATGATTAAAGACAACACTATTTAGTTATACAAATATCCTTATAGAATGTTTTATACTATAGAATTATGTATGTTTTTGTGCTTAAAAGTAAAGTGCTCCTAGGTTGTTTCTCCTCTTTAACATGCATGATTTTTAAATAGAAATGGAAGTGAATGAATGCACATTAAATTCCTTTAAATACCAAAACATAACAATTACTTCCACATTGTGGGATTGTCCTAGGATTAACAAATGCTAATATCAAATTGGTATGTGAATGTATAGGAGTATCTATAGATATGAATGTAATAAGAGACTAATCATAACAAATTGATCAAAATAATTGTAGATATAAATAAAATAGAGTCAAATATATAAACATAAATATAGATAAAAATAACAACCCATTAAAAATGAATCCAACTTTATACAAGAGTATACCATTGTAGCCTCAAAAAAATGTCTTAGGCCTGCGGGCCCATTTTCCACTTCTTCCCCCACATTTTACTTATTTGATTATTGTCTAAAGACATATTTCTTCTCTTAATTGAATAACTTTAATTATTTAATTAATTCATTTTCCCTTTTATTCTTCCTTGATTAATTAAATAAACTAATATTTATTTACTTATGTCACTAATGTGTATTTCACTCTATAATTAAATAATTTTCATTTATTTAATTATCCATTGTCATTTTCCACTATAATTAAATACTTATTTTAATTATTTAATTATTCATTAACCTCTTCTTCTATAATTATATAAATCCAATTTATTTAATTATTATCCACTTTTGGCCACTAGTAAATAATTAAAATTATTTTAATTATTTACTAATTTTCCATTTTCTTTCACTTTTAATCAAATAGTTATTTTAATTAAAAATCAACTTTTTCCTCCTCCTCTATGATTAAATAATTTTTTTAATTATTTAGTTATTCACTTTCTCTCCTAAATTAAATAATTATTTAATTATTTAATTTACTCCAGCAACTTTTTTTCCCATGTCATTTTTATCTCTCAACTCAATCAATTCCCACCATTGATAAGGTTTTATTACCTTTTAATCTCCACCGTCCATCCTTAACTAAACCCTATTTTTTCGCTAACCCTATTTCCTTGCTTGTCAAAACAATCTCATCCGTTGATCTTCACCATTTAATCTTGGCCCTTCATTCAAATTTGGATTTTTATAAAAGAGATCTGTCACTTTCATTTCAAAGCCACAACAACAACTACTATCTTCAATATTTTTATATCATTATCACTAGGCTTATTCTTGTGTACTACAAATGTAAGGGCAAGCAAGCATATAAAGCAAAATGGAGAAGAGCAATGAAAGTGATTCAATCATGGCATAAGAATTATTGGTAATATTATTGCTTTATTGTTTATGTTTCTATATTCATTTGTGCTTCATTATTAAGCTAGAGTCTTTAGCATTTGAGTTTCATGTATTTGGTGGTTGGTACTATTGATTCATGCCTTTTCTCATGATTTTATCCTATTTCTACAAGCATATATAATTTTATTAAAGCATTCTATGGAATAGACCCAAAACTAAAAGAAAATTGCCATAAATTACCGTTTCAGTGTATTTTATTTAATCAGATGATTTATCTACACTTTAGATATTGTTCATATGATTAAGTACAGTAATCTTATATTAAATATTTTAAATAGAGCTACACTAATTTAATGAACTAGTGTATATTATTAAATATTGTATGCCGTGCAGCTTCAAGGCATTCTTTGAAAGGTCTTATCTATAAATAATGCATGCCCAATGGAATATTCACTTGTGCTCATTTTTGTACATGAAGCAATTGTGTTCTGATCGACAACTATAGCCATGGCTTCTGCAAAAGTTTTTTGGACGTATTGGGTTCTGCTTTTTATGCAGCTGATAGGTTTGACACTAGCAGTTGACTTCAATAATATGACCGTTGAAGATTTTGTCAGTTACATCAATCCTCCGGCTGTGCACAAGTACCAGGTCATACACCACCTTCATTAGTTCTGTATTTGCATTCATGTTTTGTTGTAGTTTAATAGCAAGGTTAACTCATAACAAAGTATCCATTAACTGAGATGAAAGCTAATAGATCCATCTTCCTAGTCATTTTAATAGTAAATGTAAATACAGACTAAAAGCATGTAGTATAAGTTATATTGCTTTAATTCCATCTTCCAGCATGAAAATGGAGACAGCATACTCTGTGTAAATCATAAGGATCAGATATCCCTCCTTCCAGCTGAGGAAAATAAGGTGAGATTGTGTATTCTTCTTCTAATTATTTGTTTCCCTAGGCTTTCAAAAAAATTTAAAAAGTGTTGGAAAATGAGATATACTTAATGGATGTTCATTAAGAATACCGGCAATTCAATAGTAGAACACTCCAATAGCAAATGGAAGGTCTTAATATCTTTATTTAGTATTGGAACCCCACCCAATGGAAGGTCTTAATATCTTTATTTAGTATTGGAACCCCACCCAATAAGTAAAAATATTTTGAAGAGCATGGTGTTTGTGATTGCTGACCAATTGGAGAAAAATGTGGATCGATGGAAATGTGAAACACATGAGGGGTTGCCCAGAAGGAACAATCCATGTGAGAGAAATAAAGCATGAGCATGTTGAAAGAAGTGGATCTGTGGCTCGATTCATAGGAATAAAGAATGCTTGGGAATATATGATGGAAACAGAGGTGACATTATTTGGGACACTTTTTCTTAAAAATAAGCAACAGATCATCTTCATATTTAATATCTATTGCAATATTTCTGAGGAATGACTATAAATTGTATTAGTTTTCTTAACTACTTTTGTTCTGCAGTATGCCATGGCAAGCCTCCTCTTTGGTGAAGGTGCAATTGAGAAAGTTACAGGTGTTATGAATGTGTGGCAACCACCTTTGATTCCCTCTGATATTCTAACTCGTGGTTTCATAAGGATTGGTGTAGAAGATGCTGAAAAAATAGTTCAGACAATAGAGGCTGGTTGGCAAGTAAGTGAGAATTTTATTTTTTAACTTCAGTTTGACCCAATGCAAAAATTTCTTGTCTTAGACTCTGAATTTTGCAGTAAGATTATCTTGGTTTCTTGGTTAGGTTTCCGAAAATTTGTATGGAGATCAGAAATCAAGATTCTTTATACGCTGGACGGTAAGATGCAATCTTGGCACTTTGTCAATATTTAAGATAGACAATTCATAACCCATGGCAGCTGATCTGAAATTCTCTTTGTATAGGCTGATGGTTTTGAAAAGACAGGTTGTTGTGACCTAAAATGTCCAGGGTTTGTAGTGGCAAAAAATGCTCCGTTATATCCCGGCCAAGCATTTACAGAAGTGTCTGTATATGGAAATAAAGAAAAACAGGTCGAACTAGACCTAGCTATACAATATGTAAGTAAAATGTTTATAAATAGAATTAGATTCAATTATTCTTTTAAGAGAACATATCATTACTATTTCTGAATTTGATTGTATGAGATTTATAATGCAGTCAAATTCTTCGATCCAAGTTTCTCAATGTTTGCAATCTTATCTCTCTCCTTATTTATCTGACATCACATATATCTAAAATTCCTTAGAAAAGAAAAAATCTTAATAACATTATTTCCCTACCTGAGAGGTGGTTTTATTGGTTGTAAGCTCCAAAATTCTTCAATATTATCAAAGTTATGAAACCGAATGGTGGTTTCTGATTAATGTATTTATTTGCAGGAAACAAGAAACCCTCCAGCATGGGTGGTATATGTTAGCTCCAAAGAAGTGGGTTACTTTCCTGCAAAATTAGTACCAGAAATCCTGGCAAAAATCAATACAGTGAAATGGGGAGGAGAAGTTATGGTTGTGAAGAATTTCCCACAGTCCACATTAGATATGGGTAGTGGAAGATTCCCTGAGAAGGGGTATCCAAATGCAGCATATGTCAGAAACATGGATGTGTTTAAGGCTGGTGGCAAAAAAATGTATGGAGGAACCATTCAGTATATGCAGAGTCGTCCATATTGTTATAGGGTGGGGGATAAGGGCCCCCTCTTCACATGGGGCACATACATATTTTATGGAGGTCCAGGGGGAGATGGAACTCTCTGCAGAACGGTGAATCCTCCACCATTCCCAGGCCGAATTTGATAGGTTCACAGTTACCAAATAAAATGTTTCTCTTATTCATAATAAGAACATGGTATTATTTTGCATTTATGGGACTATTATTGCTCTTGATTATTTTTGATGCAAATGCCAGAAAATATAAATTTGTTTGGAATAAAATGTCTTAGTTCATGATTTCGCTCTATTATAATATTCTTCTATATATTTATATTTGAAGAACATTCTCTGCCCAAGAAATTTACGTAAGTTCTTATCCCATAAGATAATAAAGTTTATAAAACACTGTCCAAGAGTTCTTTTCAATATCGAGGAGAATTTAGGAACCTGTAGTCAGTTAATAAAATAATATTAACGTTAATTTTTAAATCTAATTATCTTTTTATAAAGATATTATTTTTAAATTTTAAATAATTCATATAATTTATTTGTAATAGTGAAATTTGTATATCCACACAGTATTTAGTTTCATATTTATTTTGAGGTAATGTCTTGATACATGTACATAGTGGCAAATGGTACAATCTTTTGAGAAGTTGAACTTATTTTTCTATTTTATTTATTTATTTACATACATATATCCTATACACTTAGTCCTATCCTAGCCATTTACATACACTATCTTATACATTTGTCTCTTTCACCAATTTATTATACTTTTATGCAGTCACCTCCATTTAATCATTTACCACTTTAATTTGACCATTGTCCTATTTTTGGGACAAGTCACATGGTTGCAAACTTATTCCTTTCAAATTTAAAATTTACAAATTTTAAGTTTGGATGATTGATTGTCTTATCCTTCTACATTGATTCGACTAAAGACACACTTTGCATAATTTTATGTTGTATAATAGTATTTAAACACATTCAATGCATTCATTTTAATAAATTAATCATCAAATAATATTCAAGAGATCATAAGACAATGATTCTAGAGAACAATAAATAGCAACACATTCAATATGGTGCATCCAAAAGAGTAAAAATTCCACCTGCTTAGGAACTTGTTTATAACTTTCAATATTGTTAAATTTATAGGAATTGATCGAAGGTGATATCTTCTTGTGACATAAAAATAATCATTTAAGGTGTTTTTAAATATCACTAGTCCCCAAAACTATTAAAAAGCCAAAGAAAAAACCTACATATTAGACAAAGTTGTAAGACAAAACCCAAATAATTGCCAAGAGAAATCTAGAGCATGGGCATAGATTTGTGATTATGAATTTGTTCTAGAGTTGTGAACTTGTCCTAGAAATATGAACTTGTCCTCTAAAAGGGCAGAGATATAACATTTGTAGAATTCTAGGCAACTCACTAATAAAGACATTTTCTCGAAGTCTAACACTAAGAAAATTCTTTAAGCTTATCCATCTGACATCATTCTTCTATTATTGGACTAAGCATCACACTCCTCCACATTCAATTCCCTAGTAGCTTGACATTCACATATTTTATCTTCATATTCAACTTAATTTTCTAGGCTTATCAATACTTTACATATCATTAGGATTTTTAAATTTGCATTCTTAAAGATTATATCTTATGCTTAGATCTATCCTTTTCTTTTACATAATTACTTTATTGATGCATCTTTTTATATTAGAGATTATGTGCTTTATTGTAAAATATTTTTTACACCTTTATCATCCTTGACTACTACATTAGAGTTTTTTTTAGATATGACATGTCACTTCTATTTCTACTTTTTCAATCTACAAATGAGAATATAATTTTTTAAAATTATTACTTATGCTACCTAGAGGTTTTTTATATCATAAAATAAAAGTGATGCAAGGGGCACTCCCCATCACCATATACTCAGCTTCAAAATAATTTTTTTTATCAAATTATATGAAGGTTACTCCCCTCAAAACTTAATCTCAAAACAATTGCAACAAACTCTACTACACAGGATAATTTCAAATGAAACCATTTCCATTAAATTACTACAAACTGAAATTATAGTCATATGAGGACCTCAAGACCTCATGTTACAATTTTAATGTCTATAAAAATTCTCCCACCCAATTACCACCAATTGGATTGGGAAAACATTCAAAATAATCTCAGCTTCGTTGCAATCTAGGGCTTTGAAACCTCAAAACTAATAAAATTCTTAATGGAATAACTTTAAATCTTTAATTTACATATGTTCATAACTACAAACACTCAATAAGACCTACAACTTATTCTCTTCATCATGCTTCCATGGCTGATTGCTTCTATTCAACACTCCTCTTTACCTTATTTCTATCCTATCAACTTCCAATCTATCCTAAATAAGCTTTTTCTCAAAAAATGATGGAAATATATAAATTTTGGCACAAGAATGGATGAGTAAATCCCCTTTGGAATCCACCATGATGATATGTCACATTTCCCCCCATTTCCAATGCTCAAGTTATGAAAACTAAAATATTAATTTAAAATACATTTCAGCACACTTGTTGGTGCCTAGTGGTTTTGGAGACTTCCCAAGAATTTCAATGCCAAATTTTGTCTACTTTGGGAATGGGTAAGGTCTTTGAGACCGATTGGAACCTAAAGAAAAAAATTAGCATATGCAAATAATTTAAAAAATAATATTTTCTTGTAACTCCAGTATGCATTTGTCCTTTAGGATTTTGGTCATAAGTGTTAGTTTTCTCCACAATTTACCAACACCCCACCTTGAACTTGGAAATAAAAATGAAATAAATAAATTATTTCCAACATGGAAATGTAATCAGAATCTAGGCTACTGTCAATAAAATTAAAAGCACAACTTTTAACTGAGTAGTCAATATTTTTCTTAAAGTCCTTGTATGCTGCAAATGCCAAAAATATTTTGATAGCTTCCATCCTAGTCACCAGAGCAAATGTTTCCTCAAAGTCTATTCCTTCCACTTGTGAGTAACCTTTACACACAAGCCTTTCTTTATTTCTTACCACTTCTCCACTCTCATTTAGTTTATTTCTAAATACTCACTTAGTTCCAATTATGGGTAAAAGCAAGAAGTTGGGTACACAAAGAGGGGAAGTTTCGACCAAAACAAAAAAATAAAACACACGAAACGTGTACACGTTTTAAAAAATGCATATACGTTTAGGATCGGATAGCCGAGCCTAAATCCGAACACATGCATTTAGATTTGGGTACACAACCTAAAACACATACGTGTTACATAATGTGTACGCGTTCATAATGTGTATGTGTTTTAAAACGCGTGTACATGCGTTTCACAAAGCTATTTAATTTTTTAAATTAACGACTGTGTGATTTATTTTCACAATTCATTTTAGCAGCGCACTTGAGAGAGAGCACAGATTGCGTACGTGTTTTGAAGGGCTAAATTTAACCAAATTTTCACTGCCACCTCCTCCCATCGACACAACCGACATCAACGACCTCCAGGTTGGTTGAATTCTACTTTTTTTTGCTTTATATCTTTCATTTCTATTTTGTAATTGTTATTTAGTTTTTGTTTGTTTTAGGTTCAATATTTAATAATTTTTAAATTGCATTTAAAAAACCAAAAACATCAACGAAACAAAAAATGTTAAATTGTAAATTGAAAACCATAAAAACTATATACCTAAATTAACTAGAATTTAACCTAAATTGGACACATTTAACTTAGAAATCAAAACCCTAAACCCTAAAACCTAAATCTAAATTAGATTTAAATAACATGTCTAGATTTGTTATCTTTTTATTATACTTATCTTTCTTATTCGAGTGCCAAAGACCATACACAACCACTACCTTATAACCTTTGACATGTACTTAAGCCCATAAAACTGCACACCTTTGATTACCTTTGCTTTGTTCATCACATGCATAATATTTCACCTTTTCGATAGTGCAACTTGAAAGTAATCAATACTTTCAACAACCATTTGTGTTGAGAATTGAGATGTTTCTTAACTAGTGACAAATCATAGCATAAGTTTATGAGGTTGGTAAAATCTAGTATAATTTTTACAAATTAAACTACATGGTTTTCATCATCTACCCATTTTGACACTCATTCTTGAGTTGAATAAGCTAAATTAGTGGGATTTCTTTCTCTTTTTCCACCTTTATATGTAATAGAAGACACTCTAAACAACCCCTAACTTCCTATTAACACCCAATTTGAGAAATCAAAGTTATATATCTATGTGCCTTATTTTTCATTATTTAGTCCTTTACCTATAGAAATTTGGTTCCTTACCTCATGTTCACAGTCTCTATTTACTAATCTTCTTATTTAATTTTTCCAATAATGATTCAAAGAAGCCTCATTATTGATATCGTAGCCTTTTGTGAGCTCTAATTTTTTGATGTTTTATCCAACTCCTAGTTTATGTTGATGGTGATTTATTTATAAATATTAATTCTTTACCTTAATCCATATGGTTTTATTCTATTTGTTCTTGGACTTGCTATCAGTATTTTCACATGACTTAAGTATTTATGTTTTCTTTATTCAATGATTGGGCATGGGTATTTTTGTTTCATGCATCAGCCACATGTAGTTGCATATATGTATATTATGTTTCTTGGTTAAAAAGTAAAAGGTAAGAGTAGCTATCTTGAATCTTGTTGTTTTTCCCCTAAGTATTGATCATGTTTCAATTAAAGTATATATCATCAAATTTGGCTATAGTTTAATTATCAAGTGATAGAGATAAAAATAATTTTATGGCCTTCTTTCAGGGGATTCACTTAGTAAACCAATTACGTAGTGCATGAATTCATAGGGTTCTAATAAAACCCCCTAATTTCATTTCTACCCATCAAAATTATAATTAGAGTACCTCCCTATTTTCACTGAGAGGTATCCTATGTACCTATTTTTCTATTTAAGCTCTTATATCCCTTTAATATTTCCACACTATCAGCCAAGGGAAATTCCCACATATAGATCTTGTTGATGATGTTTTCTGCACAGCAACAACTCAGACAGAATGTAATATCCTATCTCACTTGAAAGGTAAATCTCTATCAGCAAGCCTCAAGAGATAACCCCAAGGTCTCTAATGTCAGGTCTTGACAATGCATAAACAACTCAGTGATAATGTGAAAATGTTGGTAATCACAATGGGACCTTACTACAAGCAAAATACTGAATCTCAATTTATCAGATCTAACAATAAGATGATACTTCGATCCTAAATTTAACCCAGTAATCAAAGAAATAACAAAAGATAAGGGTTTCAAAGAGATTTCTAAACTTAATATTAAACCTAAGATTAACAATGAAAATGACTAACACTCGAAATTGACCAATCCCTTAAAATTGATCTCTACTTGACCCAGATAAATCTGTAATCTTATAGAAATAGTGCAATCTTCTAAGGTATTAATATTTTCAAATTATGAGCATTCATTCAAACAACCCTATCGCAATTGAAATGAATAAACCCTCACAATTGAACTAAGCACAATGAATGTAAAAATTCCAGGCTAACTTTGCAAAGCAACTAACAATCAGTTGGTTGTGAAAAGTATGGACCAGGGATTGCTGCAACACTTTAAATATCAAACCATAAACATCATTGAATCAAATCTAATCTAGATATAGACCTCCTCAAAGCAATCTTAAAGATAGAATAACAAGAACCATGCAAGATAAGAAAAACACAAGTATGGCACCAAATCACAATGTCATTACTTGCATCAAATTATCCACTGTAGCAACAATTCCAGCTTTCTGTTACAATATTTGCTTGAGAACAACTACTTGCTAACACTTTCTCTACTTAATTCGCTCTAACTAGCTCTCTATTTTTTTTCTATATCTAAAACTTCTTAACCCTTAAAAATGAGGCAAAATGCCAAATTTATAGAACCCCCAAAAAAAAATGTCGGCCAAGATAAGATTTTACAAATAATAATAAGGCACAACAAGTTGGCCAAGAGAAATTCAAAATGAAATAAAATATGCATTAAATGCATGAACTTCATCCAAGTCGGCCTGGGATCTCCAATGTAACTCGGACCAATGCATGGCAAAATAATAGGGAAGCACAAATCTCGATGTAGCCAATTATTAACTGCCTTCCCCTTTATCCTTATTCTGATCCAGCATCTCATGAACTTTCAAAAGCACCCTATCCAAGTTGGCCATAGGTGGTAAAGGCAAAACCCTAAGTCATCTTTCAATTGATGCAATTTCTTCCCTTGACTGTTTCACCGACTTATCCCAATCCACCTTATAAGTCAAGTATTTATCTATGACAACAATGTAGGTGGCCGCATCATCCAACTGGTGCTCAGAAACGGAATCCTCATTAATTGGGGCATAAACATCATGCCACCACTTCCTCAACTGTTCCAAACTCAAATATTTAGGGGCGATCTTCCTTCTCCCTGTCATAATCTCAAAAAAGGCAATGGAGCCATTGTATACATCAGCTAGGGTATCATCAATCTGCCTCCTCTGTTTGTAAATCTTTCTCAAAACCTTCTGCCTGATTTGCAATGCTTCAAACCATTCCTAAGGTTGAGCCGCTCCAGAGGAAGGAAGAATTTTATCACTTACTAACCTATCCCTGGTGTACTCCATGATAGTTCTGGTTTTCTGCAATAGGAGATCTGTATCCTCCTTATCCTGGGCTAACACTTCCTTCAACCAATCAGTTGTCCTTACAACATCTTTCCCAGTTGAAAAAATCTCCTTAATGGCCTCATTACCTTTGGTTCAGACTCCTTGTAGACAATTCGTAGTAGCAAGAGTGGAAACCTTCATCTTTTCCAGCTCGGTAATGGTCTCTTGAGGTAAAGGATTTGCAGCAGAAACCGAAGGATTAATGGATTGCAAGGGCTTCATCAAATCTTCCAAGCACTTCTTGAGATTCTCATTTTCTTTCTTTAGCTCCTACTTGGTCTTTATTTCCTTCCTCAGTCTGCCCAAGATGACTACACTAGACCCCTCATAATCCTCAATATCTTGCTCAACGGATGTAGGCACCAGATTGAAAGTATGAACATTGTAACCCTTTCCAGCCACATCATCTCTGTTTTTATCTAGAGCAGGGGTGGCAATGTGAACAACTCTATTATGAGCCTCATCCCTTTCAATCCTCGAGATCACCCTAGCCTTCTTTTTACCTTTATCTTTCCCAATTTTGGCTAGCAGCGCATCCCAATTTGGTGGACTATCTTCCACAACAACTTGTTTTCTCCTTATCTCCCTATCCAACCAACCAGGAACAGTGGATTCTAACTGCACCTTACCCTATTTCTCCTCTTCTTGTTGACCTTTAGGTGCTTCTTCACTCAAATTCTTCTTTTTAGGAGTTTCTTCCGCCTTGCTTTCCTTTTCCTCAACATGTTCCTCCTCGTGTACAGGTGATGGATCCTTCACTATTTCTTCTTCTTTTGGAGGTGACTTAACCTCTTCAGTTCCAATGGGTGACTCAGCATAGGCTACCAAAGGAGACTGTATTACCTTTTCAATTTCTGCCTCTATGCTATGGCGATCACCCTCATGAAACTCTTCTCCTTCAGTATTCGGATGATCCTCAACATTTTCTGACTCACCTGGTTTGCTTTGAGCTTCATGAGCGGAAGGCACATCATCATGTTGCTCCTCATGAGAAACCACTGGAGGGAGATCTGCTTTAGGCACAGTATCCTTAGGAGAAGGAGCCCTAGACCTCCTTGTCTACACCTTGGCCTTCTCCTCTGAAATTTCAACATTTACCACCGGTGGGGTAACCTTTTCCTCTCCTACTTTGGAGCCTGCCTTCTGTGACAACTTTATGATTCTTCTCCTCTTGGGTACAGGATCATCGGCCTCAAGACTCTGCCCTTCAGTCTCTTTCTGTCCAGACTTCTTATTCCTTGTTCTCTGCTTAGCCTTTGGCTTTCTCTGTTTCTCAGCTTCCTGGACTTCCCCCTCTTGAACACCCTTTATCTTGATCTTAAAAGGGGAATCCAACTTACCCTTGCCCTTAGGATCGTGCTCGGTTGATTCTTCTGAGGTGGAGTGAGGATCCAAGTCTCCCATTAGCTCATAGGTACATTTCACTCCCTCATTCTCCAACTCCCAAAGCTTATGTTTTAGCCACATCTTGGTAAATTTGATGACTGGATCCATCAACTGTTTTAATTTTGTCTTTTCCTCTTCTAACCAATCCACATCACCAATTGGTCTATCTTTTATTGCCTCATAAGAATGATCATGGATCGAATTTCCATCATCATCCAGCTGGTCCGGGATTTCCCTCACATTGTATAGTTGGACTAATTCAACCGGGAGGCGAGAGAACTTCTTCTTTCTGATTTCAAATTCATCACTACAATTGGCCTAGTAGTCCTCCAAATCTACCTTATGGCTATACTCTCTACTGGCCTTCCTTTGGGCCTCTCCTATGATATCAAACCTGGATCTCTTGGAGTGGAAAGATAGGCCAAGAGTACTCATTTCCTCTTCTAAAGCCTGGGCAGAACCAATGGAAGGACAAATGCTTGTCCCTCTTGACAATGGCATCAAAGCCACAAATCTGCCTAGTGACTTCCAACAGTAGAATGTGATCAATAGGGTATCTTGGAAGTCTGTATGGAGCTCTCTGGCAGCCATCAATCTGAATGTAGGAGAAAGTTGGGAACTGAATAAACCATGCCCCATATTTCTTGATGAGTTCTTTTGCTTGATCTGAAATCCTGACATGCTCTGCACCTTGAAGCAATCTAGTGATATGCATGGTGAATGCATCATTCACCCTCCTATAGCTCAAGCTTCCTAGATGCAACTGAGGGTAAACCTTGTAGATAATATCCTGTCTGAAAGTGCCCCTTGTACTCAATCCTTTGTAGGGGTGGAATCTTGCAAGTGTGTAGACCAAATATGAGGTCATTGTGAAGGTATTTGTTTGCAACAAATCGGACAACTATTCGTGAATTACTTCGCTAATTGACCCCTACCCAATGGTAGTTAATCTTCTCTTGCTCCATCCTCACAATCACATAGCACATCCAATTCTCAAACATGCCAGCATTCTTCAGTCCGACCACCCTGCTGAGAAGAGTGATGGCATCATAATACTCCCTCTTGAATTTTGCTCTGAATAACTACTTAGGCAGTTTGGATTAGTGTGACTTGGGCTTCTCCAGCCAGGAATTGATAAACTGTTGTGACTTCACCGTTTCTTCATCGTAGAAATCCTGAGCTGCCTTCATGCTAAATCCCACCACATGAGACCTGTCTGGCATATCGAAAGTTTGGGCAATGGAGACAGGGTTGAGATTCGCTACAACTCTCCCTTAAGGGCCAATTATTCTCTGTGTGTCCTGATCATAGTTCCTAGCGCACTTGAGGACCAACTCATAACACTGCACCGTAGAAGGGAAACCAACAACATGTGACAAGCCTGATTCCATCATCCTTCTAGCCACCAAAGGAGAATCCTCTGCTGCCATTCTTCCTTTAAATTCTTCATAATCCCACAATCTGACATTGGTATCAGTCACTTCTAACCAGACAGAAGTAATCTTACTCTCAGGGATCTTGCTCTTAATGTCCATCTTAATCTTTTCTGCATCAGACATTGAAGACCCAGCTGCTGCCTTGCTAGATTCAGCCTGCACTCAACAAAGAGCATAGTAAAAACCATAGAAAATGGAAGGTTAATCCATAAAAACACAAACCATTCAAGTATTGCTACAACATTCAAGTATCAAATCACAAACATTATTGAATCAAGTCTAATCTAAATATTAACCTCCTCAAAGCAATTTTAAAGATGAAATAACAAGAACCATGCAAGACAAGAGAAAACAAGTATGGCACCAAATCACAATGTCATTTCTTGTATTCAAATTGTCCACTATAGCAACAATTCCAACTTTATGTTACAATATTTGCTTGAGAATACCTACTTGCTAACTTGCTCTACTTCTAACTATCTCTGCTCTATATCAATCTCTATATTCTAATTACAAGTTCTAACTATCTAGCCCTTACAAATGAGGTGAAATGCCAAATATATAGAATCCCCCCAGAAAACCCGTTGTCCTAGCAAGAGCTTCGCGGCATTAATGGCACAACAAATCAGTCAAGAGAAACCCATGGTCGGTCAAATAAGCATTAAATGCATGTTCCATCCAAGTCAGCCTGGGATCCGTAATGCAGTTTGGACCAATGCGCAGGAAGATAATAGGGAAGCACAAATCGCGCCGCAGCCTATCATTAGCTCCCTTCCCTATTATCCATGTTCTGATCTGGATCTTCATGTACTTTCAAGAACGCCCCATCCAAGTCAGCTACTGGTGGTAGGGGAAAAACCCTAAGTCGATTCTCAATGGATGCAATCTCTTCTCTTGACCGCTTGACTGACTTATTCCAATCCGCCTTATACAATAGGTATTTATCAATAACTGCAAGGTAGGTGGTTGCATCATCCAACTGGTGCTCATAAATAGAACCATCATCAAGTGGTGTATAAACATCATGCCACCACTTCCTCAACTGTTCCAAACTCAAATATTTGGGCGCGATCTTCCTTCTTCCCGTCATAATTTCAAAGAAGGTGATGGAGCCATTATAAACACCAGTTAGGGTATCATCAATCTACCTTCTTTGTTTATAAATCCTCTTCAGCACCTTCTACCTAATCTGCAATTCCTCATACCACTCCCATGGTTCGACAACTTTAGAAGAAGGAAGGATCCCATCACTGACCAACCTGTCCCAGGTGTACTCCATTATAGTTCTGGTTTTTTGCAAAAGGAGATCCGTATCTTCTTTATCCTGTGCCAACACCTGCTTCAACCACTCAGTTTCCATGATAGCATCCTTCCCAGTTGAAAAAATCTCCTTGATAGCTTCATCACCCTTCATTTGCACCCCTCTCAACCAATTCGTAGTGGCAAGGGTGGAAGCCTTCATCTTTTCTAGCTCGGTGATGGTCTCTTGAGGTAGAGGATTTGCCACAGAGGAAGAAGGGTTGATGGATTGTAGGGGCTTCATTAATTCTTCCAAGCATTTCCTGAGATTTTCATTTTCTTTCTTTAGTTCCTACTTAGTCTTCACTTCCTTCCTCAATCTTCCCACAATAACTGCACTGGAGTCCTCATAATCTTCAATGTCTTGCTCAACTGATGTAGGCCCTAGATTGAAAGTCTAAATATTGTAATCCTTTCTAGCCACATCATCTCTATTTTTACCTGGAGTAGGGGTGGCAATGTGAACAACTCTATCATGGGCTTTGTCTCTTTCAATCCTCGAGATCACCCTAGCCCTCTTCTTACCTTTATCCTTTCCAATTGTAGCTAGTAATGCATCCCAATTCGGTGGACTATCCTCCACAACAACTTGTTTTCTCTTTATCTCTTTGTCTAGCCAACCCAGAACAGTGGGCTCCAATTGCACCTCAGCCTAATTCTCCTCATGCTGATCTTTAGGTGCCTCCTTACATTTCGTTCATCAGGAGTTTCATTTGTCTTACTTTCTTCCTCTTCAACATGTTCCTCCTCTCGTTCAGGGGATGGATCTTTCACTGCCTCAACTTCCCTTGGAGGAGATTCAACTTCTTTAGTTCTAACACGAGAATCTGCATGTGCAACCATAGGGGACTGCATTATCTTTTCAATTTCTGCCTCTGCACCGTAGAGGTCACCTTCATGAAACTCCTCCCCTTCAGTATCAGGATGATTCTCAACATCCCCTGACTCACTAGGCTTGCCTTGAGCTCCATGAGCAGAAGGCACATCATCATGTTGTTCCTCTTGAGAAACCATCGGAGGGAGATTTTCTTCAGGCACCTTGTCCATGGGAGAAGGAGTCCTAGACCTCCTTGTATACACCTTGGCCTTCTCCTCTGAACTTTCAACATTTATCACAGGTGTGGCAACCTCCTCCCCAACCTTGGAGCTTGCCTTCTCTGAAAATTTTATAACTCTTCTCCTCTTGGGCACCGGCACATCAACTTCAGGATTCTGCCCTTTGATCCCCTTCTGCTCAGACTTCTTAGTTCTTTTCCTCTGCTTAGCTTTTGGATTTCATTGCTTTTCTGCTTCCTGGACCTCTGTTTCCTGAACTCCTTTAATCTTGATTTTGAATGGAGAATCCAACTTACCCTTGCCCTTGGGATCCTGTTTAGTAGATTCTTCAGAGGTAGAGTGGGGATCCAAATCTCCCATTAGAGCATAGGTGCACTGCACACCATTGTTCTCTAGCTCCCATAGCTTATGCTTTAGCCACATCCTAGTGAATTTGAGAACTGGATCCATTAGTTGCTTTAATTATTTCTTTTCCTCCTCCAGCCAGTCCACATCACCAATTGGTCTATCTTTTATGGCCTCATAAGCATGATCCTAGATCAAGTTTCCATCATCTTCCAATTGGCCAGGAATTGCCTTTATGTTGTATAATTGGACTAACTCAACTGGAAGCCTGGAGAATTTCTTCTTTCTGACCTCAAATTCATCGCTGCAGTTGGCCCAGTAGTCCTCTAAATTTACCTTATGACTAAACTCCTTGCTGGCCTTCTTTTGGGCCTCTCCTTTAATATCAAACCTTGATCTCCTAGAATGAAGAGATAGGCCGAGGGCACTCAATTCTTCCTCTGAAGCCTGGGCAGAAATAATGGAAGGACAAACCTCTCAAGTGCCAATCCTTAGGGGAAAATCTCCACCAAATCTTGTCTTGTGTTTGTCTTTCTTGACAATAGCATCAAAGTCACAAATCTTCCTAGTTACTTCCAACAAGATAATGTGATCAGTGGGATACCTTGGAAGTCTATATGGAGCCCTCTGGCAGCCATCAATCTGGATGTAGGAGAAAGTTGGGAACTAGATAAACCATGCCCCATATTTCTTAATGAGTTCCTTAGCCAGGTCTGAAATCCTGACATGCTCTGCTTCCTGAAGCATTCTAGTGATATGCATGGTAAATGCATCATTTTCCCTCCTATAGTTTGAGCTCCCTAAATAAAATTGAGGGTAAACCTCATAGATAATATCTTGTCTAAAAATTCCCTTTGTATCTAATCCCTTGTAGGGATGGAATCTAGCAAGTGCATAGACCAAATAGGAGGTCATTGTGAAGGTCTTTGTTCGCAACACATTGGAAAATTGTTTATGAATTACTTGGCTAATGACCCCTACCCAATGGTAGTTAATTTTCTCTTGTTCCATCCTTACAATCGCATGGCACATCCAATTCTTAAATGTACCAGCACTCTTCAATCCAACCACCCTGCTAAGAAACGTGATGGCATCATAGTACTCCTTGAATTTTGCTCGAAACAGCTGCTTGGGCAATTTGGAATAGTAAGACTTGGGCTTCTCCATCCAAAAATTGATAAGCTGTTGTGACTTCACAGTCTAATCATCGTAGAACTCCTAAGCTGCCTCAATGGTGAATCCCACCACATGAGACCAGTCTGGCACATCAAAGGTTTGGGCAATGGAGACTGGGTTGAGATTTGCAACAACTCTCCCTTGAGGACCAATAATCCTCTGTGTATCACTGTCATAGTGCCTCGCACACTCCAGGACCAGCTCATAACACTGCACCGTAGAAGGGAAACCAACAACATGGGACAAGCCTGATTCCATCATCCTTCTAGTCACCAAAGGAGGATCCTTAGCCACCATTCTTTCTTTAAATTCTTCATAGTCCCAGAGGCCAACATTTGTATCAGTGACTTATGACCAGAAAGAAGTGATTTTACTCTTAGGGACCTTGCTCTTAATATCCAACTTTATCTTCTCTACATCAAACAATGAAGACCCAGCCACTGCCTTGCTTGATTCATCCTGCACTCAACATGGAAATCATAATAAAAACCACAAGAAAGGGAAAGTTAATCCATCAAAACACCATTAGAGTGAACCTCATACAATCAAGGTGTTATTAAAATTCATATAAAATGACCACAACAAATTTTGGGTTTCAAGACCATCCGCAGAATCTGAGCCAGAGAGGGATTTCAGGAAATTCCAGACCGATCGGATTCCAACGGAATAACCAGGAAACACCTACTTAACCATTAAAACTGATCATGATCAATCAAAAAATCACATGGGAGATCAAAATATGACATGAAATAATCATTAAATGTATCACAAATCATAAACAAATCCAATTATCTCACGTTCCTTTAAGTTTCATCAAATCTCGGGAAAATCCGTGAGGGACGGATTTTTGCGAAGAACAAGCCAAATTGCAGAATTCGGAAAATCAATGAGACGGTGGATTTCAGAGGAATTCAGACTCGACGAAAGTCTGCGGATAAGGAAAAACTCTGAACCAACGCAAATTTCGGGAACGAAGGTTTCACTTCGGCCAAAAAAATTCATTCGGAAAGAAGTCACACCAAGTGGGGCATGTCTTATCGAACGACGATATAGAAAACATATCAGTATGACCAAAGGGGAGTCGAGGTAAGGTCTTGGAGAATCTTTCATGTCTCACTGACTTTCGGGGTCCCAGTAAACACTTCGGCCACACTAAATTTTTTCGATATGAGGTCTCAGCAAAGCTCCAGTGTCTTGCCGACTAGAGATAGGTTTTTGAATTCAGCCAGAGGTCTTGCCGATTGCGTAATGTTTTGTCGACAACAGGAAGTCCCATCGGCAGAGCTCACCAAGAAAGGAAGGCATCGCTGTGAGGTCCTGGCGACTGCCGGTAGTCACGCTGAAAGTGAAGGTCTCGGCAAGAGTTGTGATCTCGCCGAAAGGTCTCAGCGAAGCAAATGAATATCGGTATAACCAATGGATTCCGCTATGACCTCTTGGCAACTAGGGGTTGTCTTACCGATGGCGTATATGAAAATGCATGTTGATGAGAGATTTTCTTACGGGGTGAGGTCTCGGAAAATCCCCTTTGTCTCGCCGACTTACATAAAAGACTCTATCGGTATGAGAAACTATACCGTCACAGTGATCAAATATGAACTTAGGAAGATTTATCTGTGAAATATAGGGTGATCGGTATGACATCTCCCCGACTTTGAAGGGGCACAATGAAGAAAATTCGGAAGGGATGGAGAGTCACGATTTCACCCAGACACCAAACCAATGTATAATTTTGAAAGGTTTAACTCAGGACCAGTCAGGGATGGACCTTTCATAGATTTTCTTTGCGTTTCAAGCCCGTTTTAAGACGAAATAACATGGAATGACATTTCCCTCAATTTGAAACCCTATACATCGGCCATTAGCGCACATGAAAGCTCAGAATTTTGTTTTTCAATCGCTAAGTCATCACTAGGGTTTACTAATTACTCTTAGGCAAGATTCATTAAAATGCGAATAGACAAGTGAGTTCAACACTTACCCAAGAGATGACAAATAACACAATACTGAATAACCCTAGCATGACATGATCAAATACATAGGAATTCAAATCCCACAGGCTCATAATATCAACATGCCATTCATAATTCCCAATCAAAGGCAGGGTAATAAAAAATACCATTGTGAAGCAGAAATTGATCTGAAAATCAACAAATGCGAAGCCCAACGGCGTCCACACAAAACAGAGGTGAGAACGCACAAGAAATCGCCACTAATCGAATAGTTCAAACCCAAATTCCTAAATCCAACCAAAAGCTCAAAGAAAAAACTCTAAGGATGCAATTCTCAACTCGTACAATGGAAAATAGTGAGCATGATGACACAAAAGATCTCAGAAATCAAGTTAAATACACCCTTCAGAGCACACACGAAGCCATTAATGCAATCGATAGGATAGTCAGAAAAACCCGGGAAGCCGAGGACAGGGCGGAAATCTAGAAAATCCGGCCCACGCGGAAATCCACGAATACCGAAAATCCCCGAACCATGGGGGCACGTCCAGAATCCAAGTGAAATTCGGGAAAATCCGACCAAGGCGGAAAATCCCGAATCCGAGCAAAAGCCCAAAATTTGTCCAAAACTTAAGATTTTCAATAAATAACTCAGGGGAGACACTTAGGCAATCAAAATAAACCTTCTAAGCACATGCCTAAATAAGACAAAACCTCAAAAGAAAGGGCCAAGAAACCAAAACCAAAGCGAAAGAGGGTCCCTGCTTTTAGCAGGGCGTGTGTGAAAAAATTGCACAACAAATCCTCTACCCTCTACCCTCTACCCTATAAACCCTTAAACACTCAACCCTAAACCCTAAACCCTCAACCCTTAAACCCTAAACCCTTAAACCCCCTACCCTTAATCCTCTACCCTCTACCCTCAATCCTAATCCCTCAACTCGTAAACCCACTTAGCAAACTCTCTACCCTAATCCCTCAACCCTCTTGACCCTTAATCCCTCAACCCTTAAACCCTAATCCCTCAACCCCTATACCCTCTACCCTATACATTGGACCCTCAACCCTAATCCCCCAACCGTATACCCTCAATCCTCTACCCTCAACGTTAAACCCTCAACCCTCAACCCTTAAACCCTCTACCCTCAAGCTTATATGTTAAAAAGTCAACCCTTAATCCCTCAGTCCTCAACCCTCAAACCCTAAACCCTCAAGCCTGATACCCTCTACCCTATACATTGGACTCTCAACCCCAATCCCTCAACCATATGTACCCTCAACCCTAATCCCTCAACCCTATACCCTCAACCCAACACCCTAATCACTCAACCCTACAGGTCGTCAACCCTATACCCTCTATTCTCAACCCTCTAACCTATACATTGGATCCTCAACCCTCATATATTTATGTCCCTCCCTCCTCTTCTCTCCTCTCTATCTCACTTCTCCCTACATCTCTCTATCCATCCATCCCTCCCTCTCTACCCTAATCCCTCAACCCTAAGCCCTCAACCCTTAAACCCTTAAACACTCAACCCTAAACCCTAAACCCTAAACCCTAAACCCTCAACCCTCAACCCTTAAACCCTAAACCATTAAACCCTCTACCCTCAACCCAATACCCTCTACCTAAACCCTAATCCTCAACCCTAATCCATCAACCCTTACACCCTTAAATCCAAGAAAACTCTCTACCTAATCCCTAAACCCTCAACCCTTAATCCCTCAACCCTTAAACCCTTAAACCTCACCCTCTACCCTCTATCCATAACCCTTAAACCTAAACCCTAAACCCTAAACCCCTATAACCTCTACCTTATACATTGGACCCTCAACCCTAATCCCTTGACCCTATACCTCAATCCTCTACCTCAACCTTAAACCCCTCAACCCTCAACCTTCAGCCAACCCTTAAACCCTCTACCTCTCTACCCTCTACCATAAACCCTAATCCCTCAACCCTAATCCCTTAACCCTTACACCCTTAAATCAAATAAAAATCTCTACCCTAATTCCTAAACCCTCAACCATTAATCCCTCAACCCTTAAACCCTCAACCCTCAACCCTCAACCCTTATACCCTAATCCCTCAACCCCTATACCCTCTACCCTATACATTGGACCCTCAACACTAATCCCTCGACCCTATACCCTATACCCTCAATCCTCTACCCTCAACCTTAAACCCTTAACCCTCAACCCTCAACCCTCAACCCTCAACCCTTAAACCCTCTACCCTCTACCCTCTACCCTCTACCCTCAACCCAATACCCTCTACCCTAAACCCTAACCTATCAACCCTAATCCCTCAATCTCTACCCTAATCCCTAAACCCTCAACCCTAAATCCATCAACCCTCAACCCTCTACCCTCAACCCTACACCCTTAAACCATAATGCCTCAACCCCTATACCCTCTACCCTATAGATTGGATCCTCAACCCTAATCCCTCGACCCTATACTATATACCCTCAACCTTAAACCCTCAACCCTCAACCCTCAAACCTTAAACTCTCTACCCTCTACCCTCAACCCAATACCCTCTACCCTAAGCCCTAATCCCTCAACCCTTATACCCTTAAATCCAAGAAAACTCTCTACCCTAATCCCTAAACCCTCAACCCTTAATCCCTCAACCCTTAAACCCTCAATCCTCAACCCTTAAACCCTAATACCTCAACCCCTATACCCTCTAACCTATACATTGGACCCTCATATTGGAAACAAAAGGGAAGACAACTGAGAGGGGGGGTTAATTAGTTGTCCCGGATATTTAAAAATTATTCAACTTATTAACTTTATTCTTAGATCTGATTATTAACCATGAAAGCATAAATCATCAATACATCAAAAACATACATAACACCAAAAAAATTTACGTGGAAACCCTGTTAGGGGAAAAACCACGGTAGAGGTTATTCCACAAGATTATACCCTGTTAAAAGTATAAAGAAATGAAATATGGGGAATGCACATGCATTTAGGCACATTGCCTAGAGCTCACTGCTCAATTACAACAAGGCTAACTTCCTAAAGGAAGACACACTGTCTTACAGAAAGAATCAAATTACATCCGTAGATATTTGAACTGATAAATTAGCATATGCTAATGCCTGATTATAGTTTTGGTTAAGAACATGAACATTTCTTCACTCTTCTTCGCGCTATGCTCTTCCTTCGAATGATTAGGAATTTATTCTCACATACACACACACTCGACATCCATTGGCATACTTCAATTCGAATAAGCAATCACTTATATATATCTGCAACAAGAAATTTCATCCCTACATGTTGGCTTCAATAAAATGATAAAATGAATATAAATTGTCAGCCCAAAACACTAAAGATTTTTAATACAAATCAACCAAGGTCAGCCACAACTTAGTGAAGACCTAAATCAACATCTCCAACATGAAAACACTTCAATTAATTACTCCTCGAAGATCCACAACATGCTACAAACACTATGTCGGCCAAGAACAAGAAAAACATGAACACGCAAGAGAAAATCGCCAACCACGAGCACAACGATCAATTCAGATGTGCAACAAAGATAGAGCATGATCTAGAAACATCCATAAACATCACGAATCACTAGAGAAGCATCTGCATCAACTAAACTCCCATCATCTTCAATCAGTAATACCAACTAAAGCAACATAAAAACTGTCAGAATATAAATATTCATAACTCAATCAAATATTCACATGAATCTCTGAAACTCGACGTGTATAAACTAGATATACTCAACAACAAACCCTTTATTCCACAACCTCTGATCATCAATGCATAAAACTTACTGACATATTGAACTTAACTTCACCACTAACAACCTGCAACTCATTCCATTATAATTTTCTCAATATCCTCGACATATATAGCTTCTAATGAATTAATGCTAATAGTGTTGACATCTATGACAATCACATATCAGCAGCACAATCACAACATCCAACAATCTCCCCCTTTCGCATTGATGGCAACACATGATGTGAAAAACACCATCAATGCAACTATCTCTTGACACTTACCCCCCCTTAGGTTCTGACTCATTTTCTCCTCAACTCTTTCACATGATCTTCTTTCCCACAAGGATCTTCTTCCCCAAATTTTTTTTCACATGATCTTCTCCCCTTTGACATCAATGACAAAGATCTCTAAGCTCCACACAAACTCTAAACCACATACTCTAAGCATCTAAACATTTGACTACTCCCCTTAAGTAGCAGCCACCACAACATCAATCCAGATCAAGATATAACTATGAAATGCACATACTGATGCAATGCAATGCATCCTTAGTTCTGATTAGGAGGGGTAATCACCCCTAACTTCGCTCTGAGATACTCAAAAGTATCCTTAGGCAACAACTTGGTAAATATGTCTGCAATCTACTCCTTAGTAGGAACATACTCCAGTTTGACTTCCTTTTCACTCACATTTTCTCTCAAAAAGTGAAACTTAATAGACATATGCTTTGTCTTTGAATGCAGCACTGGATTCTTAGAAATGCTAATAGAACTTGAATTATCACAAAATATAGCAATAGGCTCATTATACACAACTCTGATATCCTTCAACATTTGCTTCATCCACAGGACTTGAGTACAATTGTTAGTAGCAACAATGCATTTGGCCTCTGCAGTAGATAAGGAAATGGCATTTTGCTTCTTGCTTAACCATGAAATCAACTTCTTACCCAAGAAAAATGCTCCACCACTAGTAATTTTCCTATCATTTACATCTCCTACCCAATCAGCATCAGTAAAGGAACTCAAAGTAAGATCATCTTTATGATACCACAGGCCAAAGTCAACTGTTCCCTTCAAGTATCTAAAAATTCTCTTCACAGCAGTCACATGAGATTCCTTCGGATCAGCTCGAAATACTACAACAATACATACAACATTCATGATATCAGACCTAGTTTGAGTTAAATACAACAATCCACCAATCATTGATCTGTATCTATTCTGATTTTCTTTCAGAGAATCATCTTCTATTGTCAACTTGCATCCAGTCACCATGGGTGTAAGGATTGGCTTTGAATCTTCCATACCAAACTTCTTCAGCAATTCCTTCACATACTTGGATTGAGATATAAAAATCCCTTTATCTAATTGAGTAATTTTCAATCCCAAAAATAACTTCATCTCACCAATCATTGACATTTAAAATTCATTATGCATCTCACTAGAAAAATTCATGCACAAACCATCATCTCCTCCAAAAATATATCATCAACAAAGACTTCAACAATCGAATATTTATTATGATCAATCTTGAAATAAAGATTGCTATCAGCAGTACCTTTGTTAAATCCAAGCTTCAGCAAATACTTGTCCAATCTGGCATACCATGCTCTAGGGGCTTTCTCGAGTCCATACAATGCTTTCTTCAACTGACACACCATATCTCCCTTATCAGTCAACTGAATCCATCAGGTTGCTCAACATACACCTCTTCTTCCAATTCACCATTTAGAAAAGTTGACTTGACATCCATTTGATAAACCTTGTAGTTCTTGTAAGCAACAAAGGAAATAAATAATCTTACAACTTCAATTCTAGCGATAGGGGCAAAGGTCTCTTCAAAATCAATTCCTTCCATCTATGAATATCCTTTGCATACCAGTCTTGCTTTGTTTCTAACCACTTCACCTTGCTCATTTAGTTTGTTTCTAAAGACCTATTTAGTTCCAATGACATTGTTATCCTTAGGTCTGGTAACAAGAATCCATGTATCATTCTTCTCCATTTTCTTTAGCTCCTCTTTCATTGCTTCAACCCAATGTTCATCTTTACATGCTTCATTCACACTAGTAGGATCAGTCTTTGAAATCAAGCAGTTTTCTTATGCAATATTTCTCCTAGTCTGGACACCTTTGTTCTTATCACCTATAATTTGATCTTCTAAATGATTCAATCTTACATACCTTGGAGTCTTCTTAGGATGTTCTTTAGCTTCAGGCTCTTGTGTTCTCTCTTCTGCAATTTCACTAGTTTCTTCTTCCTTTTGATTTTCTTGATTCACTAGAATGATTTGCACTTGATTTGTAGTCTGAACTTGCTTTCCTTTGTTTGTACTGTCATTCTAATCATCAAAATCATATCCACAGGTTCTGGATGGTGTACCTAATTCTTCATCAACCTTGACACTTGCACTTTCAACCATTTTCCTCAATCTTTTATTGTAACACTGGTAGGCCTTGATTTTAGTAGAATAACCCAGAAAGATACCTTCATCACTCCTAGCATCAAACTTTCCTATATCTTCATCTCTCTTGATATAACATTTGCTTCTGAATATCTTGAAATATTTAACAGTAGGATTTTGACCAGTCCATAGCTCAAAAGGGGTCTTACTAGTATCACCTTTGATTTGTACCTGGTTGAGTTTGTACACAACAGTACTCACAGCTTCTCTCTAGTAGATATGAGGGGCATTTCCTTCTAGTATCATAGTTTTAGCAGCATCTTCAATTGTTTTTTTCTTCCTTTCCACAACTCCATTTTGTTGAAGGGTTCACAATGCAAATAATTGTCTCTTTATTCCATGTTCTTCACAAAAAGAATTAAATTCACCATAAGTGAATTCACCACCTCTATCTGATCCCAAACATTTAATCTTTAGACCTGTCTCTGTCTCAACCATAGCCTTAAAGATCTTGAACTTTTCTAGTGCTTCAGATTTCTCCCTTAAGAAACTAACCCACACCATTCTAGAATCATCATCAATGAGTAACATGAAATACATGTAACCTTGTAAACTTTTGACCTTAGAGGGACCACACAGATTAGTATGCACAAGCTCCAACAATTCATTTGAACAATGTTGTTTACTCTGAAATGAAATTCTAGTTTGCTTTCCTAACTGGCATTCCTTGCATATGGCATTAGTAGGTTTCACCAACTTAGGTAGATCTCTCACAGCCTTAGTAGAACTTATCTTGACAATATTATCAAATTTAACATGACACATTCTCCTATGTCATAACCAACTTTCATCATCTTGAGCAATCAAACAACTTTTACTAGCAGCACTCAAGTGAAAGATATTACCTTTTGTTTTTGTACCTGATACAATTACATTTCTAGAACTCAATATTTTTCACTTTCCATCCTTGAACTGAAGATTGTATCCCTTAGCAACAATCTGACCAACACTTAAGAGATTATGCTTCAAGCCTTCCACATACAGGTCATCATCAATATTATGCTTACCATCAAGAGAAATGCATCCTCTACCACGGACCACACCAGCTGTATTATCACCAAATCTCACAATACCACCATCATACTTTTCCAATCTTACAAACTTACTTTTATCTCCTATCATATGATGTGAACATCCACTATCAATCACCCATTCATCTTTCTCTTCAACTCGAGCAGCTAGGGCTTTCTCCACATTTGTACAACTAGAAGATTCAATAGATACAAGATTATTTTCCTTGATAGCAATAAATACCCATTCATCATCACTTCTATTTCCTTTATCAGATTAATCATCTATCACACCTTCATCAATAGCATAGTAACACTTCTTTTGAAATCTAGGCTTGTTATGTCTTAGTTTAGGAGCTCTTTCCAAACACCTTGATGCAAAATGACATATCTTATTGTAAGAAAAAAATTTAAGAGGAAATTTTCCTTCATACTTACCTTTTCCTCTCAGTACTCTTTTGACAATAATTGCTTCCAACTCTTCCAACTCTCTTTCTTATTCTTCAATCTATCTGATTTCATCCTCATACTTGAATGTCTTTCTAGATGAACTCTCACCCAGATCATATCTCTGTCTATCTCTTGTGGAAGTAGTAGCCTTAAATGCATATTCAACCTTAGGAAGGTGATGCAGAGGAAAAGGAAGAAACAACAATACTTAAAACAATTCTCATTCAATCCTTACCAAAATCACTTCAATTTCTTTGAATTTCTTCATGGCTACAAAGCCCAACTCTTCGAAACTTGACTCTAAACCTTTATAAAACTCAAACCAGACCCTCATACATCTTAAAAACCATAATTTTTACAGAAATAAACCAATTACATAGCCTTATTCCTCTGTTTTATCAGATTTACAAATTACTTGCACCAAAAACCCAAATTTTGCTTGAAGGGAATCAAAGCACTAAATCGGGTGTAACTTTCAAACCAGATTGAATTTGAAAAAAATAAATACATTTTTGAGTACCCATTTTTTCCATTAAAAATATATATATCATTTTTAGGTACACTTGTTTTGGAACACACTCCTGCTGTCCTAACTTCTTTTTTGCTAATTAGGCCTAAATAGGCAAATATGCATGCAAACAGTAACCTATAACTTTCACAAATTAATTAATCAATCCAATCGCTATGGGGAGACTTTAGAGGATATCATTACATAAATTTTCTCCATTTTTTAGCAAAATCCAATAGTTAAATTTTGAGAAACACGAATTTTACTGCAAACTATTACCCTAGATCAGGATTTAGACTATATTTACAAAAATTAGCATAACTTCTTTAAAAATGAACCAATCTGCATGAAACGAATTGGAAATGGAAGGTGATTGAAAATATCAACTTTCAAGACCATTCTTACACATTTTTAAGTCCGTACAGGCCATACACAAGCCTAAAAATAGTGTATTTTCTGGAAAATGTGCAAAAAAAAGAGAGTTTTTCATTATTTCCTTCAAGGATTCAATCACCAACGAGGATTCAAATGATTCCAAAGCCTTTTTAAAGGAATTACAACATGAATAATCAGTTTCCAACTTATTTCCAACTTCCCACTAATGTTTAGTTTCCCTAATGACCTTTTTAACTCCCTAATTGTTGCTTTATGCAACTTTTACATTGTTGTGCAATTTTGACATTATTTGTTGACAATTTTGCATTTTCCACATTGATAGGACTTTAATACATTATAAATTACTTTAATGACCCTTATTACAAGGTGAAACATTAAATTGAACTAATTTGTCAAACTTTCCACAAGGAGGTAAAATTGTGTCAAGGTGCTCCTGCACCAGAAGGGCATCACCAAATTCACTCAACTCAAAAGAAGTAAGCTTACCAACCAACATATCTCTGGTTACATTTGTTACAGTCTAGAGCTCTTCAACAACACTAGCTTTGACTTTGTATGAATCAGGCAAGGATCTAATCACTTTAGCAACAATCTATGATTCGTCTATCTGTCCACCAGCACATCTGATACCACACACAAGTTCATTCAATCTTTGCATAAAAATAGTAATTTTTTCATCATCACCCATTCTCAACTTTTCATATTTCCCTTTCAAACTCTGCAACTTAGGAATCTTCACATTAGCATCACCTTCATACAAGGCTTCCAACTTTTTCCAAATCTCATAAGCAGTCTTTAGATCCATAACATTAGTCATCTTAGAGTCAATCAAGGAACTCAACAATGCTTCCTTAGCCCTGATATTATACTCAACATCTCTAAGCTCAACAATAGTAGTAGGACCATTCTGAGGAGTAACATACCTATTACATGCAATGTTCCAGAAGGGTTCACCAATGCATCTCAAATGATACTCCATTCGAGTCTTCCATAGAGAATAATTTGTTCTATCAAATCTTGGACTATCCTTGTATGATGCCATCCTGGATCACCTCAAGTTGTTAAACTTCTTCCAAGGAACCTGCTCTGATATCAATTGTTGGCAACACAAGGGCATACAACTAAGACGGGGGGTGAATTAGTTGTCCTGGATATTTAAAAATTATTCAACTTATTAAACTTACTCTCATATCTGGTTATTAATCATGAAAGCATAAATCATCAACACATCAGAAACACACATAACATCAATTTTTTTTATGTGAAAACCCTATTAGGGTAAAAACCACGGTGGAGGTTAGTCCATAAGATTATACCCTATTAAAAGTATAAAGAAATGAAATATGGGGAATGCACATACATTCAGGCACACTGCCTAGAGCTCACTACTCAATTACAACAAGGCTAACTACCCAAAGGAAGACACATTGTCTTACAGAAAGAATTAGATTACATCCACAGGGATTTGAACTGATAAATTAGCATCTGCTAATGCCTGATCATAGTTCCAGTTAAGCATGTGAACATTTATTCACTCTTCTTCACACTATGCTCGACCTTCGAATGATTAGGACTTTATTCGCACATACACACACACTCAACATCCACTGGCATACTTCAATTCAAATCAACAATCACTTATATATATCCGCAACAAGAAATTTCATCCCTACATGTCGGCTTCAACAAAATAATAAAATCAATATAAATTGTTGGCCCAAAACACTAAAGATTGTTAATGTGAATCAACCAAGGTCAGCCACAACTTAGTGAAGACCTAAATCAACATCTCCAACATGAAAACACTTCAATTAATTACTCCTCGAAGATCCAAAACACGCTACAAACACCATGTTGGCCAAGAACAAGAAAAACATGAACATGTAAGAAAAAATCACCAACCACAAGCACAGCGATCAATGCGGGCGTGCAAAAAAGATAGAGCACGATCTAGAAACATCCACAAACATCACGAATCACCAAAGAAGCATCTGCAACAACTGAACTCCCATCATCTTCAATCAATAATACCAACTGAAGCAACAGAAAAACTGTCAAAATATAAATCTTCATAACTCGATCAAATCTTCACGTGATCATCAACGTACAAAACTTATCGACATACTGAACTTAACTTCACCACTAACAACCTGCAACTCATTCCATTATAATTTTCTCAATATCCTCAACATATACAATTTCTAATGAATTAATGCTAATAGTGTTGACATCAATGACAACCACATATTAGCAACACAACAACAACATCCAACACCTCAACCCTAATCCCTTGACCCTATACCCTATACCCTCAATCCTCTACCCTCAACCTTAAACCCTCAACCCTCAACCCTCAACCCTTAAACCCTAAACCCTTAAACCCTAAACCCTTAAACCCTCTACCCTCTACCCACTACCCTCAACCCTCAACCCAATACCCTCAACCCTAAACCCTAATCCCTCA